>CM054142.1:24592163-24629663 GCA_028751875.1 Rapana venosa | reverse complement strand
TTCGTTTTCTAATTTTGTTAGACAAAAAGTACAAAGTTTTTCTTGCTCATTTGCACTGTATCTACAAACATTGTTATTAAGAGGTAAAACACTCAACCTAGTTTGTGTAATAGCAACTCGAAAACAGTATGTGCCTATTGAGTTAATGTAGTTTTCTTTTTCAAAAATAGTTTTAAATGATCTATAGTTTTCATATCTCTCTTTATCTCTTATGGTTCCATACCGCTCTTGGGTAAACATATCGATTAATCTCCGCTTCAAAACATGCAAAAATGCTTTTACATCACAAACACCTTGTTGTAACCATACAATATTGAATCCAGTTTCACATAAAATTTCTCTTACTTATGACACCCAGCATTCTTTTCCATTTAATCGATTTCCAGCAGCATTTGGTAAGCACTATATGGCAATCTGTTTGGACTCAGTTGTAGAAGCTTAAACCAGTATCTAATTACATTTGTATAAGAATTAATCTAAAGCGGATATCTACCCAGTTCTCCATACACCATTTTATTTGGTGTTCTTATCGGTACTCCTAAAAATCTCTTGCCTGCCATCAAGTGAACTTTTTCGATATGGTCCATTTTACTTAGACCCCAGATTTCTGAAGCGTATAACAAAACTGGCTGAATTTTAACATAAAAAACCTTGAAAAATGTGCTTGAATTTATCTCTTTATACCTATAGAGTGCTTTGTTTAACTGAATGACTGCTTTTTCCCTTTAGTTACTAATTTTTCAGTGCCCAACTTTGTGCTAATCTTTGTCGTAGAAGTGAAGCCTAAGAAGCAGTATTCATTAACTACATCCAACTTAACACCCTTATAAAACCATTGTTCATGTTTTGCAAGAAATCCCCCTTTTCTAAAGACCATGACCTTAGTTTTGTCAATATTAACAGTTAACTGCATGCTATTGCAATAAGCTTGCAGAATATTCAGTTGCTGTTGCAACCCAAATGGTGTCACTGAAAGTATAGCTACGTCGTCTGCAAACAGTAAGATAAACAGTTAAAAAATATCAGGTAACATTTGAGTTCCATGCCTGCCATTCTCATTCATTTGATTAGCTAATTGGTTAATAAACACTGTAAATAATGTAGGGCTAAATACGCAGCCTTGCCTCACGCCTATCGGGCACTCAAAAAAACTCTGATAAGCTATTATTTACTCTAATACATGCCATTAAAGACGTATACATAGCTGATAGTGCAGCAAAAAACCTTACCTCTTATACCTTGGCTTTTAATACATTCAAGAAGTTTGTCATGTCTGACACTATCAAACGCTTTCTTGAAATCAACGAAAGCAACATACAACCTTTTGCCTTTTTTTTGACATACACTTTTGTACAACGGCATAAAGATTGAAAATATGATCAATAGTAGAATATTTCTTCCGAAAACCTGCTTAATTTTCACAAATGAAAGAGTTATTCTCAAGCCACACATACAATCTTGAGTTTAATATTGATGTGTAACATTTTGATAAGATGCTTAACAATGAAATGCCCCTGTAATTGTCTACATTATTTGTATCACCTTTCTTATAAACAAGCAGGATAACAACCTTTGACAAAACATGAGGATATATACGTTTGCTGAATATGGTGTTGAAAAGCTTAATAAGAAAATGTTTAACCTCTTTGCTGCCATTTTTCACAGAGACAGAGAGAGAGAGAAAGAGAGAGAGAGTGAGAGACAGAGAGAGAGAGAGAGAGAGAGAGAGAGAGAGAGAGAGAGAGAGAGAGAGAGAGAGAGAGAGAGAGAGAGAGAGTCAAGTCAAGTCAATTTTTTTCCAGATGGTACATTGAATAAGCCATGTATTTGCTTTTTTTCCCATCAAGCCATCTGTTTAAGAACAAAAAATTCTTCATGATAATATTGAAATACTACATTATTACAACCTTTACCAATCGAGTGTACCAATTAAAAAAAAGAAGAAGAAAACCCATAAAATAATACACTGCAAATACAATACATAATACACAACATATACAACGCACAAAACAGAGTATAAGCTAAGAATGTAATATGTGAATCAATTTAATTTATCATAGAGACATGCAATAAATTCTACAATAATAAATACACTTAAGAAGAGACAAGAAAGCAAGTAGAAGAGAGAGAGAAGAGAGAGAGAGAGTGATGAGATGAGATAAGAGAGATGAGAGAGAGAGAGGAGAGAGAGAGAGTTATAGATAGATGATAGACGTAGAGATGCAGAGAGAGAGAGAGAGAGAGAGAGAGAGAGAGAGAGAGAGAGAGAGGGAGAGAGAGAGAGAGAGAGAGAGGAGAGAGGAGAGAGAGAGAGAGAGAGAGAGAGAGAGGAGAGAGAGGGAGAGAGAGAGAAAGAGAGAGAGACAGAGAGAGAAGAAGAGAGAGAGAGAGAGAGAGAGAGAGATTGAGAGAGAGAGAGGTTAAGTTCTTACAGAGAAATGTGTGACCCCCCCCCCTACAACAACAACAAATCCAACCAATCACAATAATTGCAGACAGGAAAAAAAAAGGGTGGCGCTGCTCTTGTGGCGACGCGCTCTCCCCGGGGAGAGCAGCCCGAATTTCACGCAGAGAAATCTGCCGTGACTTAAAGTGGTATAAATAAAAAAATAAAATAAATGGATTGTTGCTTGTCCCTATTGGATCATCACCGTCACCACCAAGCAGAGCCGTGCAGTGTTCCCACAAGTTATGTTCTGCCCATCAGCATCCACAACCATCATCATTGTCCTCCAACAACAACAACAACAACAACGACAACAACGACAACGACAACAACGACAGCAACAACAACGACGACAACAACAACAACGACAGCAACAACAACGACGACGACGACGACCACGATGACGACGACGACAAGACAACAACAACAACAGCAACAACAACGACGACGACAGCAACAACGACGACGACGACAACAACAACGAAAACGACAACAACAACAACAACAACAACGAAAAAGACACAACAACAACAACAAAAAACAAAAGAAAACGACAAACAAACGACAACACGACGACGACGAACGATGACGACGACGACGGCGACAACAACAACAACAAACGCAACGACGACGACGACAGCGATGACGAAGACGACGGCGACAACAACAACAACAACGACAGCAACAACAACGACGACAACGACAACAACAACAGCAACGACAACGACGACGACAACAACAACAACCGCACATCCAGTGTAATCCATTCTAAGACAAATATAAGATTTACAGATAATTCTAGTCTACACACTCATAGGCGTAGAGATTGCCCTCGAGCACAAAAACCCCCAAAACAAATCAACACCCAAAACATCCTCCTCCTCCTCCTCCTCCTCCTCCCTCTCTCTCTCATCATCATCATCATCATCATCATCATCATCATCATCATCATCATCATCATCATCATCATCATCATCATCATCAACAACAACAACAACAACAACAACACAACAACAACAGCCCCCCCAAAAAATCCCGATGGTTTTTCAGATGGATGGACACATACTCGGGATAACGGACACTAAGATCAAAATGACATGTCTATGTCGGAGAGTGAGGTATGGGGACAACACTCCTCCTCTTCTTCTTCCTCATCCTCCTCATTGAGGAAGGCGACAGCATCGGCAGTAAACTGGTGGCAACGTCTGCAGACAAAGCACAGAGCAAAGCACACGTGAGTCATCAACGTCTGCAGACAAAGCACAGAGCAAAGCACACGTGAGTCATCAACGTCTGCAGACAAAGCACAGAGCAAAGCACACGTGAGTCATCAACGTCTGCAGACAAAGCACAGAGCAAAGCACACGTGAGTCATGAACGTCTGCCGGCAGAGCAACACAAGCACAAGAGCAGAGCAAAGCACACGTGAGTCATCAACGTCTGCAGACAAAGCACAGAGCAAAGCACACGTGAGTCATCAACGTCTGCAGACAAAGCACAGAGCAAAGCACACGTGAGTCATGAACCTCTGCAGACAAAGCACAGAGCAAAGCACACGTGAGTCATCAACGTCTGGACTGAATGAGAGAACTCGAACTAAAATATTTTATTGAGGGTAATTAGATGAGCCAGAGTGGGTTTTGTTGTTGTTTTTCTTTATATCAGGCCCTCATGGGGGTAAAACAGGAAAAGAACAAGCATGACAATGTGTCCCCATAAGTACAGCACCAACTTGGTATAATTAATTGTACTGTCTGCACTTATATTTCTTATTTTATTTTTTGAGGGACGGGATAGCTCAGTAGTCAGAGCGCTCGCTTTCGCCCAGCCAATGTTAAGCAGCATCGAGCGTGGTTACCACTTGGATGGGTGACCGTTTGCGCGCCTTGGCTTCAGTACAGTCCCCCCAGATCACCCAGCTGTAAATAGCGTACCTGTCCTCTTCAGGGTCAGGGAAGGTAAAGCAGCGAGGGAGAGGAGATGGGCGTCGCCGCCCTCAATATGCTGGCCCTAGAGAAGCTGAGGTCTCTGTTGCCTCGCTCTCCTACGACCACATAGGTTATGGGACACCTTTAACTTTACCTGTGTTTATTTCCTTACGTGTTTGTTTTTATTTCCCTGTGACTGTGGATTGCTTTCTGCAAAAGTCTTGTCAGGAATAACTCTTCTGTTGCGTTAAGTGGCTTTTTCTTCACACACACACAGACACACAGACACACAAACACACAGACACAAACACACACACACACACACACACACACACACACACACACACACAACACACACACACACACACACACACACACACCACACACACAACACACACACACAGAGTACATAAATACTGCACACGGGACCTTGGTTTCTAGTCTCAACCTAAACACTATCCTCAGACCAACACTCGTAATGTGATAGGGAAAAATCCCGGAGGAAATCGGAACCGTCACTTCTGTCCTTCTAGGTAGTTGTGCTGTGTTATTTTATATTTTATTTTTTTTTTCTTTTTTTCTTTTATACCACTTTAAGTCACGAGATTTCTCTGCGTGAAATTCGGGCTGCTCTTCCCGGGGAGAGCGCGTCGCCACAAGAGCAGTGCCACCCTTTTTTTTCTTCTTTTGGTCTGCAACTGTATTTGTTTCCCTATCAGAGTGGCTTTTTTCTAAGAATTTTGCCAGGGACAACTCTCTTGTTGCCGTGGGTTTTCTTACGTGCGCTGAAAATTTTGTGTAACACACGGGACCTCGGTTTATCGTCTCATCCGAAAGACTAGCGCCCAGACCACCACTCATGGTCTAATGGATGGGGGGAAAATTTCGGGCCCAAACGGGATACGTACCACCGCACACACCCGACCCGGACTTTTCGCATTCTAGACAGGCGCGTTACCTCTAGACTACCGATCCAGGTCAGATCTAATAGAATAGAGAATGGCCATCAGGTAGGCAGGTCCTATCTATCCCCAGTCCTCTCTGACGTCCGGCAGACTTAAAACAACATCAATGAAAATGACGACCTGTGGTTGTGTTTCTATTAGCGTTTATCATGACTATGTGACGGCGTGGTCCTAATTGTCTCCCCTCAAAGGGAGAAACGCTTTTCAACACCATGTGTCACCAAAATGGGACACAGCAGCCAATCGTCGAGGCTTTCTTTCATTGGGTGGTAGTTCTAGACCTGTCCTGACACATACACACTTCGACTTCACTAGTAAAAAAAAAAAAAAAAGAATAGAATTTCTATAGTTTCTTTTGAGAAGTTATACACATTCGCTGTTTTTGATGATGTTTCTTAACGCCGAAGGTAATGCAGAGATGGGAACTGACCTATCTCCTCCACTCTGCTCGGCCACAATTGGTATTGAACTCCGTAGGTGAGTCTACCTGTCCACCAAACCGAGATTGTTTCGTATACTACTGCTACTGCTACTGCTACTACTACTACTACTACTACTACTACTACTACTGCTGCTGCTGCTGCTACTACTACTACTACTACTACTAACACTACTGCTCTACTACTGCTACTCCCTACTGCTACTATACTACCTCTACTACTACTACTAACTACTACAACTACCTACTAACTACTGCTGCGCTGCTGGCTGCTGCTACTACTAACTAGACTACTACACTACACTACTAACAACAACAACAACACCAACAACAAAACAACAACAACAACAATCAACAACATCTTGATATGTAAAAGAATTTATAAGCGCTGAATTTTAAATAAGCCCAACAAATTCAAAGCGCTTGCTCCTCTACCAATTCTAGCCGCGGCTTCAGGTTCCAAATTTGGGACACGGGGCCGAAATAAGCTCGCGGCTCTTCCCCTCCTCAACACCTACCGACACGGACACTGTCAGTACTGGACTTCGGAGACTTTTCATTTTTTTCAAAAACTCCCCGAGGGTGTGACTGGGGAGCTCTGCGCACGGAGCTTTTTTTTTTTCTTTCCCAGCAAGATGTGTTTGGGGAGTTTCAACGTGCATGGCAGGCTGTTCTTTTCCGAAACATTGATGATCACGTGCTGGATGTCTTCATGTCAGTTATGACACTGGAATAGTTTATGAAAGATGGTCATGTTTTTTTATATATAAAATTAACGTGTAAGCATGCTGTTTTTCATGTATTCGCACACGGAACCTCGCTTTATTTGTTTATTAAAGTCCTATGGATTGCAATCTGAAGAAGTGGTAATAGCAGCGGGAGACATGTCCTTAAACTTTTACAAGGTGACAGTCCTGATATGTCCTCTGCTATTATACGTATTATCATTATTATTATCATCATTACATTACTATTATCGTTATTTATCATCACAATTTGATAACTTTTTAATCTATTTTTGCAATCTTTTTATTTTTGTCTACATCTCTTTGAAACACTTCAAACAGATGACTAGTTGGCATGTTACATATCCAAGCGAAGCAATCGTTTTCATGGAATTTACTAAACTGTTTCAATTAATATAATCACTGCATGTATTCATTTTGCAATGTAACACCCTCCAGGGTGGACGATGGTGAAGTAAACAGACAATGATAAGTTACTTGTTGTCCTGCAAGGTTATTGCCTTGTTTTCTTGTGACCTTTCTTGATAAATTCTGTTTAAACCAGTGCCTCTGTGGTCGTGGGGCTAAAACAACGACTGTTGTTTGGATTGATGGGAGAGTGGTACGTAAACTAATCACAACATCAATTGCAGGGTGACGGGTCCTTATCCATCATTGCTTTTTTTTTTTCATCCCACTTTAAGCCACGGCAGATTCTTGATTAAATTCGGCTCTCTTTCCCGGGGGGAGAGATCGTCGCCACAAGAGCACTCCACCCCTTTTGTGTTGCTTTTTCCTGATTCAACTAAATTTTGTTTTCCCCATAGGGGAGAGTGACCTTTTTTTCAACAGACTTGCCAGGACAACCTTCCTCCTCCACCTCCCCTAAATAATCCTCAGATGAACAAAACGTCCCCCTGTTGCAAACCAACGCAGCCGTCTTCCGCACACGTTAAAGCCGTTCCGCTTTTCGGAAGAGTAAGTCTCTGTGCCGGTAGGAAACGGAAGACAAAAATACCTTTAATTAAAACATTTTTTTTTCTTAAAAGAAACGCATTCCCCACATTTGGGTGTCGTGTTTAACTCACCCCAAGTGGGAGTGCGGCTAACTTAACGGGGACAAGAAAAAAAACACAAAAAGAAAAAGTCACAGACACAAACATCTCATCCTCATTGGTGAACCTGGAGCTCTAACCCAAAAATGAAAACAATCCAACAACCACCCCCAAAAAAAAAACAACAACAACACCAAACAACACAAACCAAAACAACCTAACACAAAAACCAAAAACAAAAACAAAACCACAACACCCAAACAAAACAACAAACCCAAACAAAAACCACAACCAAACCCAAAACAACCCCCCCCCCCACCCCAAACCCCCCCCTCCCCCCCAACCCCCCCCCCAAACAAACAAAACCAAACCAACCCACAAACAAAACCCCACATGTGCACAGTATTGTGTGTCAGAGACAAAGCCTGACTGCCTAATGAACCGGTCTTTAATCCCTATCGTAAGCTTGACCCCACTGTGTAACCGTTGTAACTGATGAGGCGTAATCTCATTTTTGTTGTTGTTGTTGTCTGTGTGTATGTAGAGGTAGGTAGGCTACATCACGATGTACGTATGGGAAGAGAAGGGAGAGAGAGAGAGGAGGGGAGGGAGAGGAGAGAGGAGAGAGAAGAGAAAAAGAGGAGAGGGGGAAAAGAGAAGAGAGAGAGAGAGAAAGAAAAGATGAGGAAGAGAGAGAAATGGAGGGAATGGAGAGAGAGAAAAAGATGGAGAGAGAAAAGGAGAGGAGGGAGAGAGAGAAAGGGAGAGAAAGAGAGATGGAGGGAAAAGAGAGAGAGGGGGGAGAAGAGAGAGAGAAGAAGAGAGAGAGGGAGAGAGGAGAGAAAAAGGGGGGAGAGATATAATGAAACAACAACAACACAACAATATAATAAAAATAACAAAAACAACGACGACGACATCAACAATAACAACATCAACAATAACAACACAAAACAACAACAACAACAACAACAATGACAACAAAAACACAAATACCAATACTACTATTACTTCAATTACTACTACTAATATGAAAAATGACAACAATGATAATAACAACAACTTATGATAATTACGAAATAAAAGATGGAAGAAAGAAGGGAAAAAGGGGAAAGGAAAAAAGGAGAGGAAAGGAAAAGAAAGGAAGGAAGGGAGGGAAAAAGGGAGGAGGAGAATAGAAAAAGGAAAGGAGGAGAAGAGGAGGAAGAAAGACATGAGGAAGAAAAAAAAAGAAAAAAAGATCCACCCAAAACAAACAAGAAAAAATTAATATTCTTTTTTTAAAAAAGCGAAACAATACAAAACACCAACAAGCCCCCCCACTGAAAACAAAAGCAAAAACCCCCCTCTCCCAAACATCCCCCCCCCCCCAATAAAACCCCCCAAACCAAACAAAAACAACCCCAACCCAACCAAACCAAACAAACCAAACCACAAACAAAACAAAACAAGAAAAACAAACAAGCAAACCCAAACAAGCAAAACCCAAAAAACTTCGTCTCGTGTTTCATTTAATCTGTTTACACATTCTTGTCATAGCACAAACAACAAAACCAACAACCTTCAAAACTAAACAATAATATATAAATGAACAAAGAACACAACACAAAACAAAGCAACGCACGCAAATAATACTACGAATAAATACTAATACAAAACTACTAATAAATAATCATAATAATAATAGTAAAATAATATCGTTATAAAAACAACAATAACAACAACAACAACAAAATAATAAAAATTTAACAACAACAACAACAACAAATCAAACACACAAAACCAACCACCCCAACCAACCAACCCAACCAATCAACCACCACCACCAACCACCACCAACCACCACCACCACCACCACCCACCACCACCACCACCACCACATCACACATAAACCACACATCACATCATAAATCATCATCATCATCATCATCATCATCATCATCCATCATCATCAATCGTATTCGCACCATTCTAGATTACAATTATCTTCTTTTCGTTAATAATCATGCACCTTGATTTTTTAAAATAAAAACCGGGCCCTTTCATACACTACCAGTAAGAACTTCAAAGTTCACGAAGGTGACAGCCCAATATGGCTTCTGCGGGTCAGGGACTAAAAACCCAACAAGATGGTTTTGGATTGGAAAAAAAGAGTGGATTTATTTGCTTTATTTTATTTATTATATTATGGTGTGTGTTGTGTGTGGTCCTGCTCGCCTATCTTTCCAGGGTTTACCAATGTGGAGATTTTGTGGTGGTGTGTGGTGTGTTGGTGTGTGTGTGTGTGGTGGTTTGTTGTGTGTGGGTGTGTGTGTTTTTTGTGTTTGTGTTGTGGTTGTGAGGTGTATGCGACCGTTCCCCCCCCCCCCCCCCCCCCACACACACACCATATTTAGGTCGCCACATTCCGTCTTCGGGAGGGTGCCCTACACACCACGAAAATCTGTGCGCAGGGCATTTAAAAAAAAAAAAAAGAAAGAAATGTTCATCCGTTCCTTACTGGCACGAAATGGCCACTCTTCCAAAAGGGGAACTGTTTTTTTTTTTAAAAGGGTGCGCAAGATTTTTCTGCTTGAAATTCGCACACGGGGTGGTGGGGGTTTGGGGTGGTGGTGGTGGGGTGGTGGTGAAGGTCTCGTTTATAGTCTCATCGAAACAAGGACGGCATGGATTTTGTGTGCTGTCTGAAAAAACGTTTTATACAGATGTAGTCCAAAAAAAAACCCTTGTGAAAATTAGAGAGGGAGGTGGGGGGGTTCGGGGGGGGGGGTGGAGGGGAGAAGGAGGGATGAGAAAGAAGAAGAAAAGGGGAAGGGGGGGGAGGGGGGAGGGTATAGGGGGTGAGTTGGGGTGTTGATTAGTTTACAACA
The DNA here is from genome assembly GCA_028751875.1 of Rapana venosa. Classification (NCBI taxonomy): domain Eukaryota; kingdom Metazoa; phylum Mollusca; class Gastropoda; order Neogastropoda; family Muricidae; genus Rapana; species Rapana venosa. The sequence continues at coordinate 24,619,235 of CM054142.1, read as the reverse complement.
CGCTCACAGTCTGAAATGCACATAAACACAAAACACAGGGGTTTAAACATCATCACACACACACACACAAACGCACGCGCGCGCGCACACAACACGCAGCACACATACGTTCACACACTCATACAACACACAACAAAAACAACAACAACCCCAAACACACACATACACCCACACACACACGCGCCAAAACCACCAAAAACTTCACACACACTTCACACACACAAAAACCCACACACAACACACAAAACACATAAAACAACACAACACACACCACTACATACAACGCCCCCCACCACACACACCACACACACACATACACACACACACACACACACACACACACACACAAAACCCACAAACACAACACACACACACACACACACAACCCCACAAAACACACAAAACCCACACAAAACACACACACACACACACACACTAATTTCACTGTCGTGAAACTTCATCATTATAATAATCATAATAATAAACAAATCATGAACATCAAGTGAACCAATTTTCTGAGGAAACATCCCCATACCCCCCACCCCCACCAACATTCAACACAGAAAACATGAAAAATATCATTATCATAATCATAATCATCAGCAACCACAAAAATGCAACGCATTATCTTAGCAAATACAGCACATCTCTTTCCTCTATGTATTAAAAATAAATACATCAAGATCCACTCTAAGATGGAATTTATGTGAACCTCCCCCTCCCCCCAAATAAAACAAAACAAAAAACCCAAACCAAACCAAAAAAAAGAAAAGAAAAAGAAGCTTTTATTGATAAGTTGCCTTTCTGTAAGCCTTATAGTTACATGAATCGCTGGGTTTCTCAAGCACTGTCTCAATAATAATAATAATTATAACAACATTAACAAGTCAATACTACAATATTTTAAACAAAACTCAATATAATATACAATACTAACAACTCAACATACACAACATTAACAACTCAATCTATACAGTATCAACAAAACAACAGAAGCGTAACTCAAATCATACACAGCATTTTAAAAAAAATTTTAATTTTTAAATTACAGCCGATTTCGTAACCTGTAGTTTTATCTACGATGTCGGAATGCATCTATCTTAAGGGAGTGTGGGGAGGGTGGGGTGGGGTTTGGGGTGGGGTCGGAGCGTGGAAATGGGCGCATACGCCCAAAAATCTCATCATTGGTAAACCTCGGGGCTCCCTAAAAAAGATGAACGATAAAAAAAAAAAAAACCCAAAAAATTTGCGTTTATAATTATGCTGAACACGACGTTTCACCATACCCCATCAACATCCCGCAGAAACGTGGATGCTGTTATGTTGGGCGTTCTCCCCCTTTAACTTCTGGAGCGGAGGGTGGGGTGGGGGGGTGGGTGGTGGGCGTTGTCACCAGAATATGCTCCTCCCTCCATCCCAAATCCCCTTTTACACCTAGAATCACGCTGTGAGATTGGAAATACACAAGGTGAGAACTTGTGTATTGAGGGCTGGTTTGAGTACGCCTCATCACTGTCAGCCCCAAGTGGTATGTCGGGCTCCTGTCAGTTTTGATAGGAATATTCCACTTTCTGGCTTCTGCGCTAGAATTTCTCTCTTTTCTCAACACCTCTCGTTTTTCTTGCCTTTTTCCACAACCGCCCACTATCTATCCATCATTGTCTGTTCTGTCTCTATATCGAACTATCTATCATCTATCATCTAATCATTATCTATCTATCCAATCTATCTATCTATCTATCTAAACTATCATCTCATCTATCTACTATCTATCTATCCTGACTTAATTTCTGCCTACTCACTCATTACCTACTTTTTCTCGAGCACATTATCTGTATTGTTTTACCATGACCACTTGGCACTTGAGAGACATAGAAGGAAGAAGAGAGGCGGCAAGACCTGGAATGAATTGAGCTGCTTTGCCCAAGACAAAAAGCTGGAGGGATTTTTGTTGCGGGCCCTTGGTCCCGGCACTGGGATGGAAAGAGATTAAGTAAGTAAGTAAGTTTTACCATGAACTTTTTCATGACCTGCCCTGAGGTCGGAATGTGTCAGCTGAGGCCAGCGGGCAGACCGCCTGCAGAGCCCCAAGCGTAGGAGACCCGGCCTGGCATTCCCCATTCCACCCAATATCGCCAAGTACCTCATCGTTCAAGCAGCCATAGTCCGACAGTCAAGGAGGTTTTCCCTCTCCATTAGATAGAGAATATAATTATGTAGACTTTTCAAAGATAAGGCAAACTTTACCGTACATTTCCCAGCATAACAATGTTTAATATAGGTCCATGAAGTCATAGGTTCTAATCTGGGGGACGTCTTTTGAGTTAAGGTAAAAGGTAAAGCTGTCCCATAACCTGTAAGGTCGTAGGGGAGCGAGGCGTCAGAGACCTCAACTTCTCTAGGGGCCAGCATATTGAGGGCGGTTGCGCCCATCTCCTCTCCCTCGCGGATTTACCTTCCCCGACGACCCTAAAGAGGGGCAGGTAAGTACCCATTTACAGCTAATGGCTGGGAATTTTTTTTAAAACAAGATTCAAGATTTTCTTTCAAGAAACCCCCACCAAGGGGTACATGAAATTTAACAAAACCACAACTTGCGGATGTGGGCGTGTGAACGATCTCCCAGTGCAGTGCAGACTTGCCCGTGCTTTAATTCCCTTCGTTAAAAGATGCCACACTTCGTGCCAGCGTGCGGTGGGTTACAGAAACACTACGCATCCCCAGCAATGCAACCTGTAACGATGAAATGAGCTGCTGTGGAGTGGGAACGTGTCGGCTGAGGCCAGCAGAGGCAGACCTCCTGCAAAATGAACAGCACAGAGGAAACCCAGGCACTACACACCTCACACGGTAAGGGAAGGTAGAAAGAAGAGAGGAGACAAGCTTACGTCAACAAAACCAAACAACAACCAACAACTGGCAAAGCGTTTGGCCTGAGCCATGCCTGTCTTGTCTTTTCTGACTCTGTTGTCCCTGACGGGTTGTAGACAGTTCATTGAAAAGTAAAAAGCACAAAATTCGTCTCCCCCCTCCCGCCCCCACCTCCAGACCAGAAAAAGGGGTTACCATTGATGGTGAATGTTATTGGACTGCAAAACCAGAATAAAAAGTATAACAAAAATCAAAGAAACATTAAAAAAAAACCCACTCAGAAATTTAGACAGCAAACACACACACACACACACAAATGGGGTCACTCAAACCCGGTAGTTTGCTGGCACGCTGCCACATCTAAGTTCACACCACCCCAACCCCACAACAAAACCGTTATGGAGCCAGTGACCAAACGCAAACCAAAACTCACTAGAGAGAGAAAGAAAGAGAGAAAAGAGAGAAGAGAGAGAGAAGAGAGAGGAGAAGGGGAAAAGAGACAAACACAGAGACTCACACACAGAAGCACAGACACACACACAGAAAAGAAGAAAACAAAAAAGTACAGGACTGTTACAAAATTAAAAAAACCTCAAAAAACCCAAAACAAGGTGTCACTCAGTGCAAAAGCAGTCTCAAAGTCAGACGTGAGAGGAAAAAGGCACGATGTTAGGATTCTCGCCACTAGAAGCCCGCCTCATGGGGCGGTTGAGAACGTGCTGTCGGCGATGTGCGCTGGACAGAGCCGAGACGAGCGGGTCTGACCTCAGTTCGTGCACGCGGTCCTTCAGCTCCTCCATCTTGATGCGCAAGCCTCGCGCCGGAAGGAGACACCCGCGCAAGATGGCGGCCATGTTCTCGGACGCGTCGTGGCAGGCGTCCATACCCAGCATGGAGGAAGGGTGGACCTGGGCGCGGAACTCTTGCAGGCTGAGCGCGTGGCGGTACAGGCGGTAAGGCTTGTCCTCCAGGCACGTCTCCCACACCAGCAGCCCGAAGCTGTAGACGTCGTCCTCGGCGATGTACAGCTCGTCGCGGAGCACCTCCGGGGACAGGCAGACGAAGGGGTCGGCACAGATGTGGTTGGCGTCGGGAGGCAGGCGGGCACCCGGGGCGGGGGGCAGGATCCCACAGGCGGACCTCCCGTCCGATTCACCTGTGAGCAACAGGGGCCAGCGTGAGCACGAGGAGGGGGAGAAAAAACAGAGGAGGGGGAGAAGGAGGAGGAGCACGAGGAGGAGGAAAGGGGGAGGAGGAGGAAGAGGAGGAGGAGGGGGAAAGGAGGGGGACGAGGAGGAGGAGGGAGGAAGAGGGGAGGAGGAGGGGAGCAGGAAAGGAGGAGGGGGAGGAGAGGAGGAGGAGGACGAGGAGGAGGGGGAGGAGGAGAAAAGAGGGAGGAGGAGCAGGAAGGAGAGAGGGGGGAAAGGGGGAGGAAGGAAAGGAGCACGAGAGGAGGAAGGAGAGAGAGGAGAGGAGGAGGAGCAGAGGAGGAGGAGAGGAGGAGGAAGGCCAAGCAAAAAGAGGGGGGAGGAGGGAGCAGGAGAGGAGGAGGAGGGAGAGGAGGAGGGGAGGAGAGGAGGAGGGACAAGGAGGGAGGAGGGGTGAGGAGCAGGAGGAGAGGAGGAGAGAGGAGGAGGGGAGGAGGAGAAAAGGGGCAAAGGGAGGAGGAAAGGAGGAGGAAACCGGAGGAGAGGAGGAGGAGGAAAGAGGAGGAAGAAGGAACAGACAGGAGGAGGAGCAGGGAGGAGGGAGGCAGGAGGAAGGAGGGAGGAGGAGGATGGGGCAGAGGAGGGAGAGGAGGAGGGAGAGCGAGAGGAGAGGACGGAGGAGGTTCAGGAGGAGAGGAGAGGGGGGGAGGAGAGGAGGAGCAGGAGGAGAGAAGGGGAGCAGGGGGAGCAGGAGGAGGAGCAGAGGAGAGGAGGGGGAGGAGCAGGAGGGAGGAGGAGGAGAGAGGAGGAGGAGAGCACGAAGGAGGAGGAGGAGGAGGGAGGATAACGAGGGACGAGAGGATAGCACAAAAAAGTTTATAAATAAGGCAAAAACCAGGAAAATTTTTAAAGGGAAAATCAAGGGAAAAGCTATAGGATAGAATCCTTTAGGAAAATTTTGAAGGTCTAAAAAATCCCGAAGGCTAAGAAATCCTTTAAGGTCTAAAAAGAAAGGTAAAATCCTTAAAGGATAAAAATCCTTGAAGGTCTAAACCTAATAGTCCCAAAATCTATCAAAGTAAAAAAAATCGTTTTTAAAGTCTTAAAATCCTTTTTAGGTGTAAAACCTTTGAAGGCTAAAAGTTTTAAAAAAGGTTAAAAACCTTTGAAGGTCTAAATCTTCTCAAGGTCTAAAATTTCCTTTAAGGTCTAAAAATCCTTTAAGGTCTAAAAACCTTTTAAGGTCTAAAAATCCTTAAGGTTTAAAATCCTTATGGTCTCAATCCTTGAAGGTCTAAAAACCTTTAAATCCCTGACTGAACTATTTGGTTTCTAAATATGAGGTCTAAAAATTTTCCAAGGCAAATCTCTTTTGGTCTATTCTGTTTAGTTAAAAGAATTAAAATCCTTTGTTTATCGAATCAAAATCCGAAAGCTAAAAACCATAAGGGCTAAAAAAGGTAAGGAAAAATCTTCGGGCAAAAACAAAAGCAATAATTTCCTAAACTTAAAACTTTTAAAAATCCTTTAGGTTACTTTGAACAAGATTTTTATCTTCCCTTTTAACTTCGAAAGGCAATAAAAACCTAAGGTTTTCTTTTTAATCAAACCTTTATGGTTTTCCCAAATTTAATCCTTCCCACGGCCAAAAAACCATGGTAAAACCCTTTCCAAAAGCGGAAACTGGGTTTTGAATGCGCGGCAAGATTCTCTTTGGCCAAAATTCAGCACACAGGACCTCCCTGTTAAAAACCTCGGTCCAAAATCCCTATTTTTAATCCAGAAGGCAAAAAAAAAACAAACCCCAAACAAACCCCAACTTTCCTCTTTTTAAACCGATCAACCATTTTAGCAGATTTTACGAGCGCTAAATAATGCTCATCCCTTCTGCCATTATCACCTACCCCTATCACCATACCAAAGCACCCACCGCGCCGCCCTCACTGCCAGATGGGCAGAGACAGTCCATGGTGCACCATCCTCCCAGCAAGATCTGGCCCTGAGTGCCCTCCAGAAGCGGGGAATCTGCTTTTTGCTAGGAACCCCACAAGCATTCCCACGGATGAAGGTCTCCGATGAAGAGGGAAAAAGGCCCCCGGGTTTCCCCCCGGTCATGCCCCAGAAAGGAGCCAGGTCCCGACGGGCCCCTGAAAGAATTTTTTTTTGGTTTGGGTCACTTTGTGTTTAAGTTGTAGTTGAAGTGGTTTTGTGTTGTTGTTCCAGTTTCTAAAGAGGGAAAATCTCAGAGTTGAAAAGGGAGGGGAGTAAAGTTTTTTGAGGTTGAAAGGCCCATACTACAAGCAACCACTAATCCACCATCCCCACACAATTACCCCAACCCCACCACCCACCCTACACCCTACTCCTTTCCCCTACCCCCTCCCTACCCTATTTCCATACCTCTTCACTCATTCCCCCCCTTTCCATCCCCTGGTGTTCCAGAAGCGCTAATTGTCTGGTCTGTGAGCGAAGATGCACTGGCTGAACGTCCGATGCGAAAAATCGGCACATTTACAAACCTGCATTCACACGGGGACTGGATATTTCAAAAAAACCTCCCACACAGGAGTGCTTATTCCATTATCCTCGGATAAGTCCTTCGGATGAGACTATAAACCGAGGCCCCGTGTGCGAACGCACAGCGGAACATCTTGCGCACACGTTAAATCCTGTTCCCGCTTTTCGAAAGGGTAGGCCATTGTGTGCCGGTGGGAACAGATGACAAAATTGACAAAACCGCATACACACGGGGACTGGATGTAAAAAAAAGCACACGAGTGCTTATTCCGTTATCCTAGATATAAAAGAATAAATAAATAAATAAATCATCGAAATAAAAGAATAAAAAAAAACACTCTACCCCCCTCCTCCCACCCCTCTACCCCACCCACCAACGCACCCCACTCCAAAACAAAACCACCAACCACCTACCACCACCCAACCACCAACCACCACCAACCACCAACCACCAACCACCACCACCACAACCACCAACCACCAACCACCACCAACCACCAACCACCAACCAACCACCACCAACCACCAACACCAACCACCAACCACCACCACACCAACCACCACCACCACACCACCAACCACCAACCAACCCAACCAAACCACCAACCACCACCAACCAAAACCACCAACCACCAACCACCAACCACCACCAACCACCACCAACCACCAACCACCAACCTAAACCCCTATTCTCCACCCACCCACCTGAGGCGCGCAATCTCTCGGATGAGGGAGTGTTCTTCAAGGGGCTGGATGTAGGTTCTGCCCATCAGGTCCTTCTTGTGGGTGCCGAAGGTGGCGTTGCCCCGGCGGAAGGTGCTCCAGAGGCTGCCTCCTGTGGTGGAGACCCAGGAACCACTGCCCGTGGAGGAGTTGCGGGACTGGCTCCTGCCCAGTCCCGAATCCCTGGCGAGCTTGTTTGTGGTGGGTGTCCAAAAAAATAAAGGCAGGGAGGAGGCGGTGGGGAGAGGGGGGAAGAGAGAGAAGATTTTTTAAAACAAAGAAAGTAATTTGTGTCTACAACGTATTGTTTTGTGTTTGTGTTTGTGGTTGTAGTGTAGTTGTAGTGTGTTGTGTTGTGTTGTTGTGTTGTAGAGTAGTGTATGTAGAGTAAGTTATGTAGTGTAGTGTAGTGTAGTGTAGTGAGTGTAGTGTAGTATATGTAGTGTAGTGAAAAATACTGCATTGCATTATACTGTACTGTATTGCATGTATTGATTGTACTGGTACTGAATTGTGTGATGGGCTTGTTTCGTATCGTTTTAAAATTGTATTGTACTTACTGTATTCAGTTTTGTATTGTATTTAGTGTAGTAAGTGCAGTATGTACAGCATTATGCAGTGCAGTAGTAGGTACGCAGTGTAGTGTATGCATGTACGTATGTATGTATGTAGCGCAGTGTATGTATGTAGTGCAGTGTATATGTATGTAGTGCATGTATGCATGAGTGATGCATTTACGCAGTGTAGGTAATTAGTCAGTGAAATAAGTGCATTGCAGTGCATTGTAGTGCAGTGCACGTAGTGCATGTACGTAGTGTAGTGTAGTACAGAATTCTGAATGAAATTCGGCTCTCTCTCTGGGAAGCGCGTCGCCACAAAACAACGCCACCCATTACTTTTAAAAAAATATCCTTTTTGTAGGAGTATATTTTTTCTTCTTCTCAGAGCTAGAGAGACTGTTTCTGTATCATTTTCCCCAGGGACAACTAACTCTCTTGTTCCCGTGGGTTCTTTTACGTGCGCCACATGCTTGAAACAAATGGGATATCGGTTTATATCGTCTCACCCGAAATTTCTACGTGCTGGCTACTTTTATAAAATATCTTTAAAAAAATCATGTTTAGTTGTACAGCTTACTCCTGATATTACTTTAATGTTCCTTTTCTATGACTCCTTAACGATAACACTGATTGCCGATCCGTTTCTATGATGTAGATGGCCTTGTACTGCCTCTATGCGCTAGCGGCTCAGTACACATTCAATCTGGCATTTGGTGATTTTACCAGGGGTACTTTTTGGTCTACAGAGATTGGGAGTAAAGCGAGTGTGCAAAGTGAGATTCCTGGTGAACTAGGTGGTTATCCTGGGAACGCTTGATATGCAACACACAGCCACCCAACAACAAAAAACAACAACAACAACAACAAACAACAACAGCAGAAACAGCAATATAAACAACACAACAACATCATCATCACAGCAGTAACAACGACAATAAAGCAACACATTGCAAAAGCAGTCCTGATAATACTTCTGTGACCACTAAAAAAAAAGTCAACAACCGGGCCTACCAAAAACAAACAACAACAAAAACAACAACAACCAAACAACAACAACAACAACAACAACAACAACAAACCCAACTGATTGTGACACTACGCAGGCAGACTGACGTGTGCCGTCCCAATTCCCTCAACGTACCCCCCACGTGCAAACTGCCGAACGAAAAGGGACGCTAAACAAGCAAGGGCTCGTGACGTGACTGACTTGACTGACCTAACTAAGCAGGTAAACACCTGTACAGCGCGCTCTTTTTTCTTTTTTTCACCCCTATTTGCTACTTCCTACCTCTTGTTGTCCAAGACCCCTGTCGTATAACAGCATCCCCACTTCTGAAATTCTGGCTAGAATTCCCCTTTCCTCTTATTCCCTCTTGTTCTGCCTGTTCCTTTCTTCTCCCCACTTCCTTTCTTGTCTATTTTCTCCTTCTTGTCCATTTCCACTGCCCCCCCTCCCCCCCTCCTCCCCAGAAAGACTTAAAAGATAACATTCTCTCCTATCCGACGTTGAATGCGCTAGGCCTGACTTGTCAGCGTTTAACGGCAGCGCAACTTTTTGATTTCATATACAAACACAATGTTGCGTCGTAGTTCGACGACGTGGTGATTGCTTTACCATCACAGCAAGTCAGACTTCAAGAATTGTTATCTCAACAGAATTGGTCCATCTTAGTTTCTGGGGGTTTTATTTTTTTGGCCAAATGCCACGTTTCGCGGGATAGTTTGCTTCACTCTTTTTTCTTGTTTTAGTGGTTATTACAGGCAGGGACACTCATCCCGTCTTTGTCTTTTTGGTCTTCAAGGTCAAAGTTTGATACTTTCCTCCACTCTGCTCACCAGTGATGCTCAAGACCAAATCATGTGTGTGTGTGTGTGTGTGTGTGTGTGTGTTTATCTCAAAATGAGAAATTTTGAATAGCGGATTAAGATGTTATGATCTGTATTAAGCAATACGGCTTAAAGAACAGTGCACATCTTAAAAATATAACAGTATGCCATAACCTATTTTCTCGCTATTGCCCTGAATACATAGATGTTGCAAGAATGGCTTTTTGCATTGTGAATAAAAGATCGATTTCAACCAGTAAACAATTTCACAGTAAACTGTCACCTTCCGCCCCCAATCTTTTGCTGCACTGTTCAATGTACAGTACTATACAATACAAGGTATAAGCTTGTTATTGCCCTCAATATATAGATGTCCAATAGCTTTGCTTTGGGAATAAAACCCCATATAAGCCAATAAATGGGTACGTGCTCTCTTTAGGGTCAGGGAAGGTAAAGCAGCGAGGGAGAGGAGATGGGTGCCGCCCTCAATATGCTGGCCCCTAGAGAAGCTGAGGTCTCTTGACGCCTCGCTCCCCTACGACCACATAGGCTATGGGACACCTTTACCTTTTTACTGTAAGCCAATAAACATGACCCAGGCCAATGCTGTCTAAGTTACTGATGCAAGCGAAGTGTTGAGGCCAACATTAAGATGTGGTTACCTTGTAAAATATAATGTTGGTAGTACTTTCAGCCCTGACAAGCTCTTAGCATAATCACTTTTCCTCTCCTGAAAAGGCCCAAAAAATCCTCTGAAATGTACAACCTGTGTGTGTGTGTGTGTGTGTGTGTGTGTGTGTTGTGTGTACATTTGAATTTGTTAGAATATTGTTAATCATTGTTGGTTGCTTGTGTGGGAGCGGATTGAATGGAAGCGCTCTGATTTGTAATTGAAAAGATAAGCGCTCTATAAATTCCAATTTTTATATTATTATTATTATTATTATTATTATTATTAATTATATTTTTATTAATTATTATTTATTGTTGTTGTTGTTATTAACTGCCTACTGCCTACAACTGCCTACACGGCGGGGTATTAAAAAAAGAGTCACACACGAAAACTTTTCATCCAGTGTGGGTATTTTTTTCATTCTCACCGAGATTCCCAGGTAGGATGAGTAAGTAAAGAGTACATAAATATTCTATCTAGGTGACCCCCTAACGTGTTGATCCGGGGAACCCGCAACAACAACAACAACAACAACAACAACAACAACAACAAACCAATAAACAATCTCAAAAAGTAGAAACTACAACCCTCCCCCCCACCCCGCCTCCCTGACCCCTCCTCTCCATGCATCCTTCCTCCTCCACTCCCACACCCCCCACTCCCCACACCCTCCTCCACCCCCCCAAAAAAACAACTTACCGTGATAGATTCTCTCCGCAGCTCAGCATCCAGCACAAAGCAGATGTTGTCCGCCGTCAGGTCCCGGATGTAGAGGGCGCCATAACCTTGCGAAAGATGGCGGACAGGCTCCAGGTTCTCCATGAGGGTGATCAGCTCTTTGCGCTGGGACAGGTAGCTCCTCCTGTTCAGCTTGATGTCCTCCATCTGCTGTTGGCTGTTGGCGATGAACCTTCACCGCGCCAACCAAACAAAATGAGAGATCCAGGGGGTCAAGACTTCGCAAGCGCGCAAATTCAGCAGGAACTCGGTCAAAGGTCCAAGGCCCAGTGCTAAAGTTAGTAGTCCCTTTCTTTTCTTTTTTTTTTTACCAAGTCCAAGCGCAAGTCAGCATCTGCTATACTAAGCACCAGCTGGGATAGGGATGGAACGGATAGCAGCTGTGCGAGGAGCTGAAAGTGGGGAGAAACTGACAGCTGTAAAAGGTAAAGGTAAAGGAGTCCCATAACCTATAATGTCGTAGGGGGAGCGAGGCGTCAGAGACCTCACTTCTCTAGGGGGCCAGCATATTGAGGGCAGCGGCGCCCATCTCCTCTCCCTCGCTGCTTTACCTTCCCTGACTCTAAAGAGGTCAGGTACCCATTTACAGCTGGGTGAACTGGGGGAACTGTACTGAAGCCAAGGTGAAGACAGCTGAGGACTTCATAATAATCATGCCCCCCAGGCTCCCCCCCCAAAAAAAAGCTGGGTCAGTTATCCATGTCAGCTCATTGCCAAGGCCTTACGACTAAAGCGTTGTTTATGTTGTAGTAAAAAAAAACAAAAACGTTTTTTGGCCCCGGTTTTGAAGTAGGCCTTCATCTTTTTAAATCAAGGGAACGGGACGAGTGATTGGGGTTTGGGGGGAAGGGGGGGGGGGGGGAGGGGGGGGGGGGGGGGGGGGGGGAGGGGGAAACACACCCTCTGAAGTCGGAGTATGGCTGCCTATATGGCGAGGTATTTTAAAAAAAAGCAACAACAACAACCTACCAGTAGTCATACACGCGAACTTCTCATTCAGTGTGTGCAATTTCAATCTCACAGTGATTCCCAGGGACGGGAGGAGGGAGTCAAGAATTCATATTCTGAGTGATTACCCCCACCCCCCGCCCTCCACAGTGTTAAGCTGGGGAACGCACCAAAATCCACCCCCACCACCACACCAAACCACCACCCACCACCACCCCCCCAACCCCCAAAACCCCAAACCACCACCACCACCATGTGACCCTGAGGGGACGGGATAGTCTGGTGGATAGAGTGTTTCGCATTGCGCTCGTGACCTGCTGGCATGATTTTTCCCCCTGGAGTTAACGTCCGTGCCGACTCCACTCTCCTCCCCAAAAGTTCTTCAGGTGAGACTTAAAGCCGAGGTGACCCGTGTGCGAACGCGCGCAGAACATCTTGCGCACATGTTAAAACCTGCTCCGCTTTTCGGAAGTAGTAGGCCGTTGTGTGACGGTGGGAAACCGGGGACAAAATTTACAAAAACACAAAACTAGAGTGGATGTTTAAAAAAGAGTGTATGAGTGCATTATTCCATTATCCTCGAAATAAAAGAATAAATGAATAGATGAATAGATAGATAGATCGATAAATAAATAAATAAATAATAAATAAATAAACCCTCCCTCCATTATGAAATGAGTGGCTTTCCACTTAACCCACTTTCTCCTATCTCTATGAGCCCTTTTATTAGGTAGGTAGGTTGGGAGGGAGGGGAGGGGGATAGGGTGTCAATTTTGAAATTTTGAGGGATTAAAAAACTATAAGCTCTCTTGTTTCTACCTTCTACTGAAGTATCAAAGTGTAACATTTGTTTCCTTTTGATTTTAAAATTGCGTTTTTTAAAAAACACCCCAGCTATTCCCCCTGACCACCTCTTACGGGATAACTAGCTCAGTGGTCAGAGCACTCGCTTTCCCACAGCCAAGGTTAAGCAGCATCGAGCGTGGTTACCACTTGGATGGGTGACCGAATGTGCGCCTTGACTTCAGCACAGTCCCCCAGTTCACCCAGCTGTAAATGGGTACCTGCCCTCTTTAGGGTCGGGGAAGGTAAAGCAGCGAGGGAGAGGAGATGGGCGCCGCCCTCAATATGTTGGGCCAAACTTGAGAAGTTGAGGTCTCTGACGCCTCGCTCCCCTACGACCTTATACGTTATGGGACACCTTGACCTTCTTTAAATTTTTTAAAAAACTTATTACGATGCAAATTTTGTTGGTTTTAATTTGTTTACTTCTGGAGCTAGCATCTCAATTAAAGATAAATTTTTTCTAGAATTTCGTTTTCACTGTTTACAAATTCTAATTGAATAGCCCTTTTATTGCAGACTGATAAAGTCAAACAACTGCAGCTTTTTCTCCGATGCAATGCAGGTCATTTATTTTAAAAATTGGTAGATTAGGAACATAGTTAGGGTGGGGGGGGGGGAGGAAAAGGAATGCCAAAGTGCCCCCCCCCCCCCACCGCCACCAACCACTGCCGCAGCACTATCACGAAAACAAACGGCGACGACAAACCGATCACCCCCACCACCACACCACCACCACCCCCCCACCAACCACCACCACCACCCACCAACCACACCACCACCACCACAACCCCTCCCAAGAACCTCACAGAATGGATTGTCCCCACCACCACCACCAAACCACCACCACCACCACAACCACCACCACCACCACCACCACCACCACCACCACACCCCAACCACCCCCCCCACACCCACCCTTCCTTCCTCCTTCCCTCCTTTCCCCCCCTTTCCTTCCTTCCCTCCTCCCTCTTTCCCTTCCCTCCTTCCTTCCCTCCCTCCTTCATTCCTTGACAATTTTTTTTGAACAATTTTTTTTCCTCGAGGATAATAGAATAAGCACTCATGTGCTTTTTTTTTTACATCCAGTCCCCATGTGTATGCGGTTTTGTAAATTTTGTCATCTGTTCCCACCGGCACCCAATGGCCTACTCTTTGGAAAAGCGGAACAGGATTTAACGTGTGCGCAAGATGTTCTGCATGCGTTCGCACACGGGGCATCGGTTTATCGTCTCATCCTTCCCTCCCTTCCTCCCTCCCTCCTTCATTTCCTCCCTCCCTTCCTTCCCTCCTTCCTCCTGTCCTTCCCCTTTCCCCCCTCCCTCCCTTCCTTCCTTCCCCTCCCTCCCTTTCTTCCTCACTCCCCCACTTTTTCCTTCTTCTTCTTCTTCTTCTTCTTCTTCTTCTTCTTCTTCTTCTTTCTTCTTCTTTCTCTTTTCCCTTCTTCTTCCTACTTCTTCTTTTTTTCTCTTTTTCTTCTTCTTCTTCTTTCTTCTTCTTCTCTTCTTCTTCTTCTTCTTTTCTTCTTTCTTCTTCTTCTTCTTCCTTCTTCTCCTTCTCTTCTTCTTCTTCTTTCTTCTTCTTCTTCTTTTTCTTTTTTCTTCCTCGCATTCTTCTCCTTCCTTCTTAAATTTCTTCTTCTTCTTCTTCTTCTTCTTTTCTTTTCTTCTCTTCTTTCTTCTTCTTCTTCTTTTTCTTTTTCCCTTCTTTCCTTCTTCTTCTTCTTCTTTTTTTCTCCTTCTTCTTCTTCCCTCCTTCTTCTTCTTCTTCTTTAAAAAAAACAACAACAACAAAAACAAAAACGCCCAGTCCCCCCAAAAGCTCACTCACATAGGAATGCTCTTCTCCACGTCGGAGATGAAAGAGTCCAGCTTCTCCCTGTACTTGTCGGCCATCTGATGCAGGCACGCCTGCCCTTCCCTGTCCACCACCACGCCGACCATCTTGTCCGTCCGCTCCTCCATATACTGCTGAGGGTTGTTCAGGAACAAGGACGTCCTCCTCATCTTCTGCATCTTCTTCCCTAAGGTAGCCAGAGGACCCAGCATCTTGGCCATCATCCGACGCACCTTCATCTTGGGCACGGCGGAGATGATGTCGTCGGGAGAGGCCGAGGCGGCTGACAGGGAGCGGGTCACCTGGGAGACGCGCTTGAGCTTCCCCAGGCGGAACTGGTCGCGCTCCCGGTACACCCTGAGCAGCTGCTGGGCGTGTTCGTCCTCGGAGTCTGTGGACATGCAGGTGGAGGAGGAGGAGGAGGAGGAGGTGGAGGAGGAGAGGGAGGCGTTGTCGGTCATGTCGTTGAGGATGGTTGTTGAGGTCTTCGTCGACGAGTTTGAGTTCTTCTTGGAAGGTGGTTCTCAGGGAGTTGTGCAGGTCCTTGTCCAAGCCTTTCTCCGTCACGTGTTTGTCCACGGTTTCCATGATTCTTCGCATGATGGTGGTGTCCACTTCTTCTTGCCAGCGCTGAACCTGGGTTAAAACAAACAAACAACAACAATAACCACCCAATGTCAACGTTCCTTTTTTTTTTTTTGAAGATGGGATTATTGGAATGTTATGGATTTGTATGGTTTTGTTTTGTTTCGTTTTTTGTTTAAAAAATAAAAAGGAGGGGTTGTTAGCGTTTTTAGATGCTTTGTGTGTGTGTGTGTGTGGTGTGTGTTGTGTGTGGGTGTGGCGTGCGGGGTGTGTGTGGTGTGTTGCGTGTGTGTGGGGTGTGTGTGGGGGTTGTGTTGTGGTGTGTGGGGTGTGTGAGAGAGAAGAAGAGAGGAGAGAGAGAGAAAAGTTTGTGTGTGTTTTGTTGTGTTGTTTGTTGTTGGTGGGGGTGGTGGTGTGTGCTTTTAAAACGTTTAGAGAGAGGGGAGCGGAGCAAGAGAGAGAGAAAACACACACAGACAGACAACAAGACAAGAACAAGAGACAGAAACAAAGAGAGAGAGAGAGAGAAAGGAGAGAGGGGAGAAGAAAAGAGAGAGAGAGAAAAGAAGAAAAAGAGAATTAAAATGATAATGATCGCACAAAAACATACACACACTTTGCATCACGCGCAGGCATAAAACACATACACATTCTCTCTCTATCTCTCTCTCCCTCTAACCGTCTCTCTCTACCCTCCTTCCTCCCTCAAATCCTCCTCTCCTTTCCCACCACCACCACTATACCACCTCCTTCTTACACCACACCACACACAACACACACACACCCACACACACACCACTACACACACCCACCACACACACCCCCAAAACACACACACACCTTCTCTCTTCTCATTCACACACACACACACCCCACACCACCCACACACACAAAACAAAACACACAAACACAAACCACCCACACACACACACACACGCACCCCCCACACACCTCTTTCTTACACACACACAATCCACACACACACCCACTTTTTTATTACTCTTTATTACCCACACAGCGCGCATCATCAGGACCCCACCACCACTCACACACAAAAGTAGAATCCTCTCTCTCACTCTCTCTCTCTTCCTCTCCTCATTCCTCTCTCACTCTCTCCCTTCTCTCTCCTCCTCTTTTCTCTATCTCACATATTCGGTCTCCTATTTAAGGATCGTCTGGTATCACTTTAAGTGGAAAGACGTTAAAATTGAAGACTTACTTACTTACACAACCACTGTCATGATTATACACACACAGAATTAATCCAGCATTAGTTACAACTGCATCACAAATTTGCCTCAAAGCATTATAGCCCAAAATATTAAAACACTGACAATCTGCGTCCATGCAAATGTATAATTATAATGCATCCATGTAAATGTATATGTAATAAATGACACAACAAAAACGGCACTTTCAAAAAAGCAAACACACACACATACATACAACTTTAAATATTAATTTATAATATATAATATATTTATATATATATATAAAATATATATATATTATATATATATAATATTACATACACACACTCAGATAATGTAAAATGTATGGTACATTGCGTAATATAATGTCATTTATAGCACGTGTCCGTTTAGTGGTTTGGCAAATAAATATATGAATATTTGGGAGACAAATATTTAGTGATACTGAGCATATGAGCTGTCCGCAATCAAAGCCATTATATCAACTAACACACACGCACGCATGTATCGAAACACACCGACATATAAGCATATACGCGCTTACGTTACATATAGACATACACACAGACACACACAGTCACACCACACACACACACCACACACACACACACACACAGAACGGATGCCAAAATTTACAACACTGCAACACACGATGACTGATTGAAAAAAGCAAACAACCCCACACACAGTACTTATTCCATTACCTCGAAATAATAGAATACTAAATTGACGTTACACACCCCACACACACACACACACACACAAACACACACACAACACACCACACACACACACACACACAACACACATCACCCCTCACTCCCCTTCCCCTCCCACCCCACACACACCCCACCTACCCCCCCCCCCCTCCTCCCCAACCAACCCCCCCTGCCCCCCCCCCCCCCACACCCACAAGAATCCATTCACAATCTAGCAACGTAAAACACAATCACTCAAACAAAATTTGCCACAGAGACAGAGAGCACATATCGGCTGGAAATGGCCCAGCATAAATTTTTTTACAGCGTGGACTGCTGAATGAAGGATAATTAAGTGGGTTTTCGGAATCCAGCAAGATAGACACACAAGCAATACCGTTAACATTTAGCTTTACTGTTTTAACACGCAAAACGCACACAAAAGACAGACAAAGACAGAAACACAGATAACAATAGTGTGTTGTTGTTGGTGTGGAGGTGAAGAGAGAGAGAGAGAGGAGGAAGAGAGGGGGAAGGGGGAAAAGAAGGACAATGACAACACCACACATACACACACCTGGCGGTGCACACAAACCACACACATACACACACACATTCCCCTACACACACAGACACACACAAATTCCCCTAAAAAACACACACAACACCCCACACAAAAAACACACACACACACCAAACACACACACACACAACCCCCACACACACACAAACACAAAACCCCCCACACCCCAAACACACACACGCACACCCCCCCACCACACACACATACACACACACAAAACACCACACCACACACACCACACACACACAAACGCTTCTCCAATAAAAACAATATCAATCATTGTTATTAAAAAAAAAAAAAAACCCAACAAAGAAAAACAAACCAACAGCAAGCACAGTTAGTGTAATGGAGTTAAGTTGGGATTACATTTGACTCCAAAGAAAACCCACAATACGACACAATATCAACACCACCCCCCCCCCCCCCCACGCCCCCCCCCCCTATGGCCTCCCCCCACCCCCCCTCTTACCCACCCTCCAAAAAAGACAACACCCCCAAAAGACCAACCTTACCCCCCCCCCCCTCCCCCCCACACCGAAAACAACCAACCAACGAAACCCAAAACAAAAAACCAAACAAAAAGAAAACAAACCCCCCTCCCCCTCTTCCCTACCAACCTAACTAACAACAGCACCCAACAAATCCCCCCCCACCCCCACCCCCCTCATCTCCGAAATTACAATTCCACACCAAAACCACTCGAAAACCACCCTCACTAACACCCACACCCAGCACCTCCACCCCCCCCCCCCCTTAAACCCCCCCCCCCCCCCCCCCCCACACACACACAACCTCACCGCACTCTTTCCCCTTGTTAGTTAGCATGCATTATAGAGGCGCCCTTCCTTTCGCCTCCTACCCCCCACCTTCCCTTCTGCCTTTCATGCGCTGCACATGGGTATTTCGTGGCTGTGTGTGGGGTTAACATTGGCAGCTGTATTTTGTGGACAAGTACCAAGTACATACATACCTGCTCCTTCTTGGAGGGTTTTGGATAATTCGCTTCCCTGCGCGACGAACCAAAATGGTAGTAGTAGTAGGAGTAGTAATGAATGATGATGATGATGATGATTATGATGATGATGATGATGATGATAAGAAAAATAATATATGTATAAAATTATAAAATAAAAATATATATATATATATATAATATATATATATAAATATTCCCCTACTCTCTCAACCCCTTCTCTCCCCCCCCCCCCCTCTCTCCCTATTCCTCTATTCCCTCTGCATTTCTCTCCCCATCTCTCCCCTCCCCTCCTTTCCTCTCCCCATCTTTTCTACTCCCTCTCTATCTCCTCTCTAATCTCTCCCCCTCTCTCTCTCCCTCTCCTTCCTCTCTCCTCCCCCCTCTTTTCCCCTTTTCTCTACTTGTCTCCCTGCATTTCTCCCTCTCTCTCCCCTCCCTTCTTCTCTCTCCCCCTCTCTCCCCCTCTCTCCCTTCTCTACTCTCTCCCCCTCCCTCTCCTCTCAACTCTCCCCTCCCCTCTCTCTCCATCCTCTTTCCCTCCCCCCTCCCCTTCCTCCCCCTCTCTCTCATCCCCTCTCCTCTCTCTCTCCCTCCTCCCTCTCCCTCTCTCCCCCCCCCCATCTCTCTCTCCCTCTCTTTCCCTCCTTCCTTCCTCCTTCAGTTTCTTTCTTTCTTTCTCCAACGCCCTTTCCCCTCACGACAAACATCTCAGCTCCTCATGATAAGTGTAGGTTGAGGGCAGATGCGTTCTCCCTCCCTCCTCTCCCCCTCCCCCATCTCTCTCTCCCTCTTTCTTTCACCCTTCCTTCCTTCCTTTCCTCTTCCTTTTCTTTTTCCTTTTCTTCCTTTCCCTTCCTTCCTTCCTTCCTCCCTCCCTTCCCTTCCTTCCTTTCTTTCCTTCCTTCCTTTCCTTCCTTTTCCTTCCTTCCTTCCCCCTCCCTCCCCTTTCCCTTTCCCTTTTTTTTTTCATCCTTTTCCTTCCTTCCTTCCTTTCCTCCTTCCTTCCTTCCCCCTTTCCTCCTTCCTTTTCCTTCTTTTCTTTCTTCAACCCCCCCCCCCCCCTTCACGACAAAATCCTCTCACCTCTTCATTGGGAAGTGTAGGGTTGAGGGCCCGGATGCTGTGTCCTCCCCCCTCCTCTCCCCTCCCCCTCCTCCCTCTCTTTTATCCTTCTTCCTTCCTTCCTTTCCTTCCTTCCTTCCTTCCCTTTCCTTTCCTTTCTTTTTCTTCTTTCCTTCCTTCCTTCCTTCCTTTCCTCCCTTCTTTCCTTCCTTCCTTCCTTTCCCTTCCTTCTCCTTCCTTCCTTTTCCTTTCCTTCCCCCTTCCTTTCCCTTTCCCCCCCCCTCCCTCCCTCCCTCTCTTCCTTCCTTCTTTTCCTTCCTTCCTCCTTCCTTCCTTCCTTCCTTCCCTTCCTTCCTCCCTTCCTTCCTTCCTTCCTTCCTTCCTTCTTTTTCTTCCTTCCTTCCTTCCTTCCTTCCTTCCTACCTTCCTTTCTTTTCTTTTTTTCCAAACGTTTTCCCCCTCTCCCCCCCCCCCCCCCCCCCCCCCCGCACGACTGAAACTCCTCTTTAAACCCCTTCATTGGAGTAAGTGGTAGGGGTTGAGGGGCAGAAATCGGTGTCCCTCCCCCCCCTCCCTCCCTCCCTCTCTCCCTCTCTCTTTCATCCTTCTTTCCTTCCTCCCTTCCCTTTCCCCGTCCCTTCCTTCCTTCCTTTTCCTTCCTTCCCCTCCTTTCCCTTTCCTTCCCTCCTTTTCCTTCCTTCCCCCCTCCTTCCCTTTCTCCTTTCCCTTCCTTCCTTCTCTTCCTTTTCCCCCTTCCCCCTTTCCCTTTTTTCTTTCCTTTTCCTTCTCTTTCCTTTCCCTTCCCTCCCCCCCCCCCCCCTTCCCTTCCCTCTCCCTCCCTTCCTTGTTTTCTCTTCCCCTCCTCCCCTTCCCCTTCTTCCTTCCTTCCTTTCCTCCCTTTCCTTCCTTTCCTTCCTCCCCTTTCTTTTCCCTTCTTTTTCCTTTTCCCCTTCCCCCCCCCCCCGCCCCTCCCTTTACCTGAAACCCTCTCACTCTCTTAATAAGTGGTAGGGTTGAGGGGGAGAAAGCGGTGTCCCCCCCCCTCCTTTGCTCTTTTATCCTGCCTCTTCCCTTCCCTTTCCCTCCCTCCCTTTCCCCACTGCCTTCCATCCTCCTCCTCCCTTTCCTTTCCTTTCCTTTTTTCTTTCCAAAGCTTACCCCGCCCCCTCTTAACGCCTGAAACCCTCTCACTCCAAGAGGATGTGGAGGGTTGAGGGGTGCGGTGGGGTGTTTCCCCCGTCCACAGCCCCCCTAATTAAAAATTAGGGACTCCCCCAGATGGGCGGAAACCTGCATTCCCCGCAGTACGCGCGAGCTGGCCGGTGGGGGCCGGTGCGCCCGGCCCTTTATCCTTGCCCCGTTAAGCGTATGGAGCCTGTTGTCCGACAGAAAACGCAGGAAGGGAGGGCGGCCCTGTAGGAAGGTGGGTCGTGAGTGTTTCAGCCTATAGGTTAAGGGGAAACCCACTTACCTTTTTAAAATATAATAAAGGACGGAAGTCGTGTACGAATCATCGTTTCCCCCAGGCCAAGTTAAGACGTGAGCGTTTTTTTACCTGGATTTGAGCCGATAAACCGCCTTTGTTATAAAAAATTCCCCCGTTTTCCCCTGTCTGTTTGGTCCTGCCCTCTTAGGTCAATCAGCCGAGTGGGGGCCCCCTCAATCTCCCCTAAATGTCTCGACGCTCCCTCCCCTCCCCTTATAGTGATTTGGACCTTTCCCACCCTTACCTTACCTTTTTATACAAGGATGTTACGAAAAATCGGATCGATCGATGTTACCACACACAAGGGCAGACAGAAGCATCAAACACGGACAACTTTTTCGCTTGATTTTTACAAGAATGGAAAAACATCATTGGCTTTTAAAAAAAAAAACAAAAACCATCTCCCTCTACATCTTTCCTTCTCCCTCTCCCCTCTCGTCACCTCTTCTCCACCTCCCCTCTCTCCTCCCACCTCTCTCCTCCCCCCCCCCCTCCCCGTGTTATGCAGTTTTCATTTGTCACCGTTCCCACCAGGACACATGCGCCTTACTCTCCGGAAAAGCGAACGGTTTTTTACGTGTGCCAAAATGTTCTGCTGCATTGGCTCACGGCCTCGGTTGTCCCCCAACCGAAAGACTTTTGGGGGGACACATTTGAAGGCACAGAAAAGAAGCAGACAGACCAGCAAAGGGACAGACACACAGGCAAAAGACATACATACACACGATCGAACCCCAAAACCAGAGACAAATATAATAGACCGACAACACACGGCACAACAACATACATACATACACACTACATAGACACACAGAACACAGACACACAGCGCAAACAGAAAACATTAACCGGCACACAAACCACACCACACACACACAATCACACACACACACAAACACACACCAAACCACCCCCAACCCCACACACACACACAACACACACCACTAAGTACACACGACAAACCCACCTGGCACAGGCTTCAGCCAAAACCCCACTAAATACCATACATATTTCCCTCAACTCTTCCCCTTTTTTCCCTTCCTTGCCCCCACCCCCCCCCCACCCTTCCCCTCTTGGTTTTCATGCCTATCACCACTAAACACACAGATACAGCAACACACACACACAAACGTACCACGCACATACACAACATTCTCTCTCTCCATCCCTTCTCTCTCTCCCGCCCCCCCTCTCCCTCTCAACCTTGTCCCCCCCCCCCCCCCGCCAACCACAACCTCCTCCCCCTCATCTCCCCCAAACCATAATAACCACAAACACCACCCCAACCAATCCACCCAACCAAACCAACCCAACCACCCACCACCCCAACCCACCACCCTAAACAAACCCAAAACCACCAAACCACCACCCCACCCAACCAACCCCAACCACCACCACCCCCCAACCCCAAACCAACCACCCAACCACCCAACCCACCACCCAACCCAAACCAACCCAAACCCTCCCCCCACCCAACCAACCACAACCACCACACCACCCAACCAACCCACCCAAACCAACCCCCCCCACCACAACCCAACACCACCACCCAACCCCAACCAACCCAAACCTTCACCCACCCACCACAACAACCACCACCACCACCCACCCAACACCAACCAACCACAACCCCAACCACCCCCCAACCACCCAACCACTTCCCCCCACCCAACCAACCCACCACCACCACTACCAAAACCAACCCAACCCCCAACCCAAACCAACCCACCCAACCCACCCAAAACCCAACCAACCACCCTTCTCTCCAAACCCCCCCCCCCAAACCCACCCCTACCCCACCCCACCACCCCACACCCCCCCCACACCCTACCCCACCCACCTTCACCCCAAAAACCTACCCCCACCCCCCCACCCCCAACCCTACCCCCCCCCATCCTACCCCATCCCCCCCTACCCCCCCCCCCCCCCAACCCCCCCATTCCCCACCACCCCCTCAAACCCATAATCTGTTCACCATGTTGGCCCTCATTGCCCGAACATGTCCTTGAGCCTCTCAAAACCACTCGTACTCCTGCGGAAAAGTAGCCGGTTTGCGTCCCAAAGTGCATCTGGGCCTGAGTGAGGACAGAAAAAGCCTGCCGGGTTCGAACCTCGGCACAAACTCCTTCAACCTGCCAGGCGTTGTCTTGCACCCTCTGGCTTTGGCGGCGGGAAAATTGAAACCCACGGTTGCAGACAACAATGGCGGATTGTTGAAAGGTCGGCGCCGCTTCGGTCGTAGTGGTGCAGATGCGCTAGAAAAGTCCAGACTGGGACAGAACGGATATCTAATGATGATAGATGAATGATGATGATGATGATGATAATAAATGAAAGAGATAATGAAACAACAACAAAATAACAAAAAACAATAATAATAATAATAATAATAAAAAACAAATAATAATAATAAGAATGAAGGGTGAGATGAGATGATGATTGAGATGATTGATGAGATGGTGATGATGATGATGAATGAATGATGATGAAAGACGACGAAACGACGGGCGACACGACAACAACAACAATAAAATAATAAGACAATAACAACCAACAACAACAACAACAATTTAAAAATAATAATAATAATAATAATAATAATAATAAAATAATAATAATAAAAAAAATAATAATAAATAATAATAATAATAAAAAAATAATAATAATTAATAATAATAATAATAACAACACGACGACACGACGACGACGACGCGAAAAACACCCAAAAACAACAAAGAATAATAATAATAAATAATAAATAATAATATTAATAATAGGTAAAGGAGGGAAAGGGGTCCTTACCTATAAGGGCGTAGGGAGCGGCGCAAAAACCTCACCTCTAGGGCCAGCATATTTAGGGCGGCGCCCATCTCCCCCCTCGCTGCTTTTCCTTCCCTACCCTAAAGAGGGCAGGACCCATTTTACAGCTGGGGAACTGTACCCGAGCCAAGCGCGTAAACGGTCCTCCCATCAACTGGTAACCACGCTCGACCTGCTAAACTTGGCCCGGGGAAAGCGAGTGCTCCGACAAGAGCTATCCCGTCCCCCCAATAAAAAATAATAATAATGATGATAATAATAAATAATAAAAATAAATAATAAACAAGTATGGGAAATTTAATAGCGCTGAACTGTAAAAGCAACAAATCCAAAAGCGCTCAATACATTTCCCTCCCCCCCCACAGATAATGGGAAAAAGCAAGCACTCAGTGCTTTTTTTTAACATCTATCCCGTGGTAATGGGTTTTGTCAAATTTTGTCATCTGTTTCCCACTCGCACACAATTTCCTACTCTTTCGAAAAGCGGAAAGAGGATTTAACGTGTGCGCAAGATGTTTTGCAATCTTCGCACACAGGGCTCGTTTTATCCTCATCCGAAGGACTTTGGGGAGAGAGAGATCCTTCAACTGATGTTAAGTCCAGGAAGAAATCCCCTTTAACGGGAACAAACCCGGCCGTCGATTGCAAAAAGCAATGTTCAACCACTAGCTATCCCGCCTCCCCGCCAACACCACAACACACACAACACCACACACACAACACACACACACACACACACACAACACAAAACACAAACATTCACACACCCCACACCAACATAAAAACACACACACACACACAACACACACACACACACACACAACACACTGTAAATCCCCCTCCCCCCCCCACCCCAACAAATCGGGATGGGGAAACGAGTAAACAAAGCATACAAATTTATATAAAATTCTCACCCGGACAATGGGCTTTTCAAAACTCATAAATCTTTTTGTAATATCCCTGAAGAAGAATGCAGCTACCTTCTGTGAGTAAAACAAACACACACAACCCAAATACAACTTCAAAGCTCTAGCCAAACCACTCTCTCTTTTCTCTCTCATACACACAAAAAACCATTAAACACCCCCCAAAAAAACAAACACAACAAAAACAAAATCAACAACAACATTGTGATTTTTTCCCGTTTCAGTTGGAAAATACACATTTAACAAACCGATGACCACGACAAAGTGTTCACACAAACAAACAACAACAAAGAAAAACACAACCTCACCAATAAACAAACAAACAATAAAAAAACAACAAAAGAAAAACAACCCACCAAATAAAAAAACAACAACAACAACAACGCCAAAAACCGCGTAAGGTTGCTTTTTTTTATTTATTTTTTATTTATTCTTTTTTACGAGGAAATGGAAAAACACCTGCGCTTTTTTTTACATCCGTCCCCGTTGGGATGCGGTTTTTTTCAATTTTTTTCATCTGGGTTTCCCACTGGAACACAAAAGGCCTACTCTTTCGAAAAACGGGAAAAAGGATTTTTAACCCGGGGCGCAAGATTTTTGCATGCGTTCGCACACGGGGCCTCGGTTCATAGTCTCATAGTTCATATTCGGACTGATCATCATGCTTTAGTTTTCAAGCATGTCCCAAAATTATATCACCACGTACCACGCCATTCTATATGCGCACACTCATACCTGCCAAAATGTAACTTACAAGTTGCCTGACCGTCTTTCTGTTTGCATAACCCTGATACAATGCGCCTATGACGTATGTATCGGCTGCATGTTGGAACATGATCATGTTTATATAAAACCCACTAAACACTGATATCAATGAGACAATCTTTAACGAGCATGATTTCTCTTCTGCAGTCGTGTGTGTATATATATGTACACAAAAGCCAAACTTCCAAATCCTTCGGATGAAACTATAAACCGAGGTCCCGCATGCGAATGCACGCAGAACATCTTGCGCACACGTTAAATCCTGTTCCGCTTTTCGTAAGAGTAGGCCATTGTGTGCCGGTGGGAACAGATGACAGAATTTTAAACACTCGCATACACACGGGGACTGGATGTAAAAAAGCACATGAGTGCTTATTCCATTATCCTCGATATAAATTAAAAAAACAACAAAAAACCAACAACTTAAAAACATGATGAAGACTGTAAGTAAAACATCATGCCTGTAATTCACTAGATAGGTAATAGATTCGAACGCTCCAGTCCACAACTTGATAAACTCTTCGCCTTAAGTTAACCACTTCTTGACTGCTATCCCATGTGGTAAGCTGATGCCATTATCTTCTTCTAACACAGTCATGATTGCTATCTTTTGAATAACAAAAACGCAATTCACTACTAAAACCTTTAATTTTAAATGTGACGTTTGAGATTCTTTCGCAATGGTTGTTTGTGGCAAGGGGATCGGCACTGACACAGTTTGATATCATTCCACGTATAATAATAATAATAATAATAATAATAATAATAATAATAATAATAATAATAATAATAATAATAATAATAATAATAATAATAATAATAATAATAATAATAATAATAATAATGTATAGAATTTACATAGCGCTGAATCTTGTAAAGCAACAAATCAAAGCGCTCAGATGGCAATTTTTTTTCCTCGAGGATAATGGAATAAGCACTCGTGTGCTTTTTTTTTTTACATCCAGTCCCCCGTATGCATGCGGTTTTTGTAAATTCTGTCATCTGTTCCTACAAAGACATAGACATGAAGAAGATGATATTTTTGGTTGTTGTTGCTTTGTCAAGTGACATTGCGTGGTACTCCCACGAACAACAGCGGCAATTGAGACAGTTTTCATTTATACCACTTTAAGTCAGGGCAGATTTCTCTGCGTGAAATTCAGACTGCTTTTCCCCGGGGAGAGCGCGTCGCCACAAGAGCAGCGCCACCCATTATTTTTAAAAAATTATTTTCCTGTCTGAAACTGTATTTGTTTCCCTAGCAGAGCGGCTTTTT
>CM054142.1:24580944-24591663 GCA_028751875.1 Rapana venosa | reverse complement strand
TTCTTTCTGACACGCTTGAGTGCATGAGGTTATGTCGACAATTCTTGGGTGAAAAACGATACGTACCACAAAGCTGCCTAGCGCCCACTGTAAGTCTGCCTTCAGGCTTGTCTGTCTGCCTGTCTGTCTGTCTGTCTGTCTGTTTTGCGTGTCATTTACTAGGAGTGGACTCTCTCTCTCTGTCTGTCTGTCTCTTTGTCTCTGTGTGTCTCTGTCTCTGCGTATCTCTCTGTCTCTCTCTTTGTCTCTCTCTCTTGTGCGCAGCCTCACGTTATATTTGTGTAAAGCTTTCAGAGTAAGAGAGATATTGTTATCCTAAGTCATATTTTTGTAGCTGACTTTTTGTTATACAGTAACATTTTGTCGTTACTATTGCTTTTACCACCACCAAAATACTAAGCAGTTCGGCAACCCCCTTGATGTATGGGCCAATGGCCTTTTTTGTGAATAAATCATTCGAGTTCGAGTTCGAGTTCTTTGTCTCTCTCTCTCTGACTTTCTCTCTCTCTCTCACTCTTCTCTCTCTCTCTCTCTCTCTCTCTCTCTCTCTCTCTCTCTCTCACACACACTGTACTGTACACACACACACACACACACACACACACACACACACATACACACACACACACACACACACACACACACACACACACACACACACACACACACACACACACACACACACACACACACACACTCTCTCTCTCTCTCTCTCTCTCTCTCTCTCTCTCTCTCTCCCTCTCTCTCCGCGTCTCTGTGTGTCTCTGTCTCTCTGTCTCTCAATGATGCTGATTTTAAATATTCATTTGAAGGTATCTAAAATTGTTGATTATTACTGTTTGCATAATTGTGTTTGTTTATTTGGGTTTATTGTGTGCATTTGTGTGTGTATGTGTGTGCATGTGTGTTGTGTGTATGAACGCGCGCACGCGCGTGTGTATTTGTTTGTATGTTTTCTTTTTTCTATTTTACTTCTTTTTTGTGAGAGCATGGTGTAAAAAAGCCCTGAGCTTATCCATTTACTCTAATAAACAGTTCGGGTTCTCTCTCTCTCTCTCTCCTTCTCTCATTCACACAGACAGTCATTTTTTCATCCACTTAATGCATCAAAAATAAAAATCCACAATTGATCTGTTGGAAACAAAGTAAATATATCCTCCCTTGCATTATACCAAATTATCCTCTCTCTCTCTCTCTCTCTCTCTCTCTCTCTCTCTCTCTCTCTCTCTCTCTCTCTCTCTCTGTAACTGACTTTAGTGAGCTTGCTTTGAATTATAATGTTGTGTGTTTGTCCCCTTGCTTGTTTTGATTTTTTTAAAATGAACTTGTCTGAGTTTCCCCCTTTAAAATGAAGTTTGAGTTGTATTTGTTGTTAATGCAGAATTTTGGGATTTGTTAATTGCATGTTTTTGTGGAATTTCATTACTTCTGGGGATTTTGTATCAATTCTATAATGTTGTTTTGGATTGCGCATCTGAATAGGTGTGTGTGTTATGTGTGTGTATGTGTGTATGTGTGTGTCAGTGAGTGTATGAGCGCCCATTCAACTTTGTGTGCGATGAGAGCGGAAAGAAAGCAGTTTGTGTGTTTATTGTTGAAATAGTTTATGTTAGATGGTCATTTTTCTTGTTTGCTTTGTGGCTTTGCTGTCTTCGTACATCAAATAATGTTTATTTGTTTTTGTCTGTACAAATGACGGTTAGTATTTTGATAATTATGACATGTGTTATTATCTTGTAGGTGAGGAATGTCTTGCGAATGGATATGTATCGGGATTGTGTGTGTGTTTTGTGGTGTGTTTTTGTGTGTTGTGTGTGTGTGTGTATTATGTGTGTGTGAGTGTGTATGGTGAGAGATGTGTGTGTGTGTGTTGTGGTGTGCATGGGTGCTATACGTGCGTAAGTTGTGTGTATGGTGTGTTGTGTGTGTGTGTGTGTTTTGTGCAGGGCGCGGCCCACGCTTGTATTTAGTCTGGACTTTTGGGGGTTGTGTTTGTTTAGGGGAGGGGGGGGGTTGGGGAAGGGGAGTGTTTGGGGTCTTTTTTTCTTGTTTAATGGTTTGTTTATTCATTTGATTTTCGATTTTGATTTTTATATTGATGGGGGGTTTGAGTGAAATTTCATTGTATTTGAATGATCTTGTTTGTTAATTATCGATTATAATTATGGTAACAGTAGGGTGACCATTTGACATGTGTAGTGTTTGTCTTATGACTATTAAGTTGGTGTGTTATTTTTCTTGGCTCTGGTTGTTCTGTTCTTGTGTTGTTGTCTGTCTGTTTTTTTTTTTTATCACTTGTTGGTTTGGTTTTCCTTCTTTGTTTGTTGTTGTTTGGTTAGGTTTTTTGGGGGGGGGGGGTGGGGTATTTTTATGGTTTTTTTTATTTGTTGCTTTGGGGGGGGGGGTTGTTTGGGGGGGGGGGGGGGGGAGCTGTTGAAAAGGGTTATTTCCCCTTGTTTTTAATTGTGAGACTGTATAAGTATTGGGTTATTTTTAAGATGTATCCCTAACGGGCGGGGCTGGATGTAAAAAAGCACATGTGTGCTTATTCATTACCCTCGAAATAAAAGAATTTGTCATTGTCATTGTCATTGTCTCTCTCTCTTGTTGGTGTGTGTATGTGTGTATGCGTGTGCGTGCGGACGTGCGCGCGCACACGCATGTGTGAGTGTATGCGTGTATGTGTGTGTGTGTGTGTGAGAGAGACAAACAGACAGACAGAGACATACAGACAGAGACAGACAAAGACAGAGACAGACAGAGCCAGACAAAGACAGAGATAGACAGACAAACACAGACAGACATAGACAGACAGACAGACACAGACAGACACAGAAGGACAGACACAGAGAGAAGACAGACAGACAGACAGACACAGACAGACAGACACAGACAGACAGACACAGACAGACACACATAGACCCCACAGACAGAGAGAGACAGACAGACACAGACAGACAGACACACAGACAGACACAGACAAAACACAGACAGACAGAGAGATACGCATGTCGTTGTTAACCACTCTAAGTCACATCATCTTTCTGTGTGTGTGTGTGTGTGAAATCCCGCACTGCTTTTTCCCCCCCCCCCCCCCCCCCCCCCCCCCCCCTCCCCCCCCCCCCCCTTTCTCTTCCTCCTCGTCTCCAGGTATGCAGAAGGTAGGCAGCAGATACTATAGCTCAGTGGATAGAACACCTGAAATGCAATCGCTTGGGGCCATACCGTCATGGTTTTGAATGAACTTGCGAAACTGGGAGCACAAAAAAAACCCACCAACAACAGTGCAAAAGCAGTCTCACCTTCCCCCGAAAAGAAGGTAAAGGTAAAGGTAAAGGTGAAGGTGTCCCATGATTTTATGTGGTCGTAGGGGAGCGAGGCATCAGAGACCTTAACTTCTCAAGGGGCCAGCATACTGAGAGGACGGGCGCCCATCTCCTCCCCTCCCTCACTGCTTTACCTTCCCTGACCCTAAAGAGGGCAGGTGCTCATTTACAGCTGGGTGAAGTGGGGGAACTGTACTGAAGCCAAGGCGCGGGAAAACGGTTACACACCATCCGAGTGGTAACCGCGCTCGAGAAAGCGAGTGCTCTGACCCCTGAGTTATCGATCCCGGTCCCCACGAAAAGAAGACAATCTTCAAAATCAATGCCGCGACCCAGAGTAGATGGGGATGACTTAAGGCGGTATAGATAGAAAACTGAAAACTGAAAATTTTTTTTTTATTCAAAGAAGGTAATAGAATAAGGAGCAGTTGCTTCTTTTTTTATATATACACAAAGCCCTTTGGCAAAAACAAACAAACAATAGATAGATAGATAGACAAATACTACCAACTGTAAAGAGAAGAATAAGTCATAATTCTAAGACTCCCGCAATTGGTAAAGGTAAAAGTAAAGGTAAAGGAGTCCCTTAACCTATAAGGTCGTAGGGGAGCGAGGCGTCAGAGACCTCACTTCTCTAGGGCCAGCATATTGAGGGCGGCGCCCATCTCCTCTCCCTCGCTGCTTTAACACACAGCAAAACAAAAAACCCGCAATGGGTACAACAGGCTAAATCCCCACATGTCCACAAACTGAAACTCGTTCCTTCTCCCCTGTGTGTCTGTGGTAAAGAAAACCAGACTGGCGAGCACAGTCATCCTTCAGAGGTGCACGCTATACAGCGACCTGAGGAAGATTGTGTGGCCGACGGAGATAGATAATCCTGAAAACCAAGCTGTACGGCCCACGAGAGGAGCTGGAAAGGACATGCCATTATTTTTTCCCCAGTCACATCGGAAGAAGAAGATGGGTTCACATTCACATTTTGGCGGCAGAATTCAGAAAGAGAAGATATGAGGAGATGAACTTTTATTGATTTTAGTTTATTCTTTTATATGGAGGATAATGGAATAAGCACTTATGTGCTTTTTTAAAATTTTTACATGCATTTCTCGTATGTATGCCGTTTTGTAAATTTTGTCATTTGTTCCCACCTGCACACAATGGCCTACTCTTACGAAAAGCGGGACAGGCGGGACACTTTAGGTGTGTGTGTGTGTGTGTTTGTATTTGTGTGTATGTGTGAGTATGTGTGTGTACGTATGTGTGTGTTTGTGTGTGTGTGTGTGTGTGGGGTGTAGTATGTGTGTGCACGTACGTGTGTTTGTGTGTGTACGTTTATGTATGTGTACGTATGTGTGTGTACTATGTGTGTGTACGTATGGTGGTGTGGTGGTGATTTTATGTGTGTATGTGGTGGTGTATGTGTGTGTGTTTGCGTATAGAGTGTATGTATGTGTTTGCGTATTATGTGTGTGTATGTCTGTGTCTGTATGTTTTGCTAGGAGAGCTTTTACCCTACAGATTTGAGTCAGAGACGACTCTTTCATGCTGTACGGAGAACTCTCTCATCAGAAAAAGACTGGCTCCAGGCTTTGCCACTCATGGTTGAGAGGGTGGAGAGAGGACAAAATTTGATTGTGATTCGGATCGAAGCTACCACTTTTCTGGCTGTGCACACGAGTGGGTTATTATTATTATTATTATTATTATTTTCTTCTGCTCGACCGCTGATTTATAATACAAGATTCAAGATTTTATTTCAAGAACCTCCCCCCCCCCTTCCTCCCCCTTCCCCAAGGGGTACATGAAATTGTAACAAAAATACTCGCACACCCGCTTTGTGTTGGTGCCTCTATCGCTGTTTCTGTTCTGTTCTGCTGCTGCTGCTGCTGCTGCTGCTGCGCTCCCCTCTCTCTCTCTCTCTTTGTCTCTCTTCTCTCTCTCTCTCTCCCCTCTCTCTCTCTCCCCCTCTCTCTCTCTCTGTGGATGTATGGGTATTAAATTTATTTCATTATCATGACATATAATTGAAACGAGTTTTAATCTAAAATGAGTGTTGATGGGGTCGCATACTGTTTTGGGATTTATATATTGGATATTATCTCTGAAATACACCACACACACACTCTCTGTCTCTCTGTCCTTGTCTCTGTCTCTCTCTCTCTCTCACCTTTTATCGTCCTGCTTATAATCATAGTATATCATGATTTAAGGATTTATATTTTATATTTTCAATACTTTTTTGGACTTGCCTCTGTACTTAAGTTTTAATGATGCCCTATTTCAATATCTTATAATTATGTGAACAAGTATGTGTACCCTTTGACAATGTGTAGATGTTTATCATTATGACTTATTAAGTTTGGTTGTGTTATTTTTCTTGGCTTTGTTGTTGCTCTTGTTCTTGTTGTTTGTTGTGTTTGTTGTTTTTCTCTTTTTTTTAATCTTTTGTTGGTTTGGTTTTTCCTTCTCTTTTGTTTGTTTGTTTGTTTTGTTAGGGTTTTTTTGGGTGGTGGGGTAGGGGGTGGGTATTCTTAGGATTTTCTTTTTAAATTGGGTTGCTTTGGGGGGAGGGTTGCTGGGGGGGGGGGTTGAAAAGGGTTATTTCCCCTTGTTTTTATTGTGAGACTGTATAAAATATTGGGTTATTATTATTAAGATGTATCCCTAACGGCGGGGACTGGATGTAAAAAGCACATGTGTGCTTATTCATTATCCTCGAAATAAAAGAATTTGTCATTGTCATTGTCATTGCATTGTCATTGTCTCTCTCTCTCTCTCTCTCTCTCTCCTCTCTCTCTCTCTCTACTCTCTCCTTCTCTCTTTTCTCTCTCTGTGTAGTGTGGTGTGGGTTTTGTGTGTGCTTTTGTGTGTGTGTGTGTGTGTGTGTGTGTGTGCGCGCGCGCGTGTGGGGTGTTTAAATTATTATTTATTAATTAATTTAAATTCTTGTGTGTGTATGTGTGTGTGGTGTGGTGTGGTGTGTGCGCGCGCGCGCGAGCGTGTAAATATATATATATATATATATGTAAAATCTTTTATTTCTTCTTTTTTATAATCGAGGATAATGGAATAAACACTTACGTGCTTTTTTACATCCATTCCCCGTGTGTATGCAGTTTTGTAAATTCTGTCTTCTGTTCTCACTGGCACACAATGGCCTACTCTTACGAAAAGCGGAACAGAATTTAACGTGTGCGCAAGATGTTCTGCGTGCGTTCGCACACGGACCTCGGTTTATAGTCTCATCCAAAGGACTGTTGGGGAGAGTGGAGTCTGCATTGATGTGAACTCTGGGGACAAAATATCCCCTTGAACGAGAATCGAACCCGGGTCGTCAGATTGCGAGCGCAATGTTCTAACCACTAGGCTATCCCGTGTGTGTAATTGTTAGCAAATATATTCTTCAATATTTGCTGCTGTAAAGTACACCAAAAAACACACACCCCAAACACCCCGGGCTAACCAAATATGTATAGAATAATACATAATATGTACATATAATTATACAACATATGCACACAACCCTCTACACATATGTTTTGATATAATTATGTACGTAGAGAGTACAACGTCTTATGTACATATGTTGAGCCTAGTGGTTAGAGTAGTGAGTTCGTGATCTGACGGTCCCCGGGTTCGAACCACCTTCGAGGCACCCGTTCAAGGGGATTTCCCCCCCCCCCCCCCCCTGGAGTGAACGCCAGTAAACCCATCCCATCCCCCCCCCCCCCCAACCCCGAAGGTCCTTCTGACGAGGTTAGGGATGCTGCGAACAAACGAAGATTATCTTACTCGTATATTATGTTAAATCCGTTCTGCCTGTCAGAAGAATACGCCATAGCGAACAAGTAAGGACGGATGACCCAAATATTATTTGATAATCCGCCCCCCCCCCCCCAAAAAAAAAAAGACCCCCCCTCCCCAACCTTCAACCAAATATACACTGGTGTCGTGTTTAGCTGTCATCTGTGAGGTCGTAGAAGGCAAAAACCACTCAAGACTCAAGAATACTTTAATGTCTCAACTAGAGAAATTATGAGTGGCATTTAAAAAATTGTAGTTACACAGCATGCATTATTAAACAATACAGATTAAGAAATAACACAGTATTTTAAAAGCCGACAACAATCTACGTCACACACACACACCCGCGCGCACGCACGCACACACCAGTAAAGGTTAAGAGTAGCAAAGCAAAACCCCCAACACAAAACTAATTCAAACACATCATCAGCACAATCAATACAAATATCACAAGTAACTTTACATTAAAAGAAAAACATGACAAAAAACATTTTGATAAAAAAAAAAGTTTTAACACTATTTCCCCTTCACAGCTCACACTTATTCTTTGCCTGGTACTTTATATAAAACTATGCACACACACACACACTCTCTCTCTCTCAGAGGCATATGATGATTTAATATGAAAACCCCTTTAAACATTTTTCTTTTAAAGTTTAACATTGGTTTAGAAGCTGAATTGACTTGTTAATAAAACTATTTTTGGTTCTGTTTGTTTTTGATTTTGCCATTCGGAATCTTCGACCAGATGGAAGCAATGCATAGTGTTGTGAAAGCACGTGTGTGGAAATGTGTTTAGCTTTTTTTAGTCATCTGATTTTCATACAATGAATTTAGCGTCTTTTGCTTTTCTCCAACAATCTTTCTACACACATTTACAACACTCGCATACGCCACCCGAGCTGAAAAATGACCCCCCCAAAAAAAATGAACGTAAAATGATAATTTTTTAAAATATAAAAATTATTATCAGATATAATCAGAGAAAAGCTATAGAGACAACTGCGGCAAGTCATTGTAAAAAAAAAAAAGAATCGAAACCGAAAACGAGTGGCTTCCCCTTTTTTTACTTTGAAATAAGTCCGGCACTTTCATTGCCCTGAAGATGCCATTTTTCTGGCTGTGCACACGAGTGGGTTATTATTATTATTATTATTTTATTATTATTATTATTATTATTATTATTATTATTATTATTATTATTTTCTTCTGCTCGACCGCTGATTTATAATACAAGATTCAAGATTTTATTTCAAGAACCCCCCCCCCCCCTTCCTCCCCCTTCCCCAAGGGGTACATGAAATTGTAACAAAAATACTCGCACACCCGCTTTGTGTTGGTGCCTCTATCGCTGTTTCTGTTCTGGTGTGCTGCTGCTGCTGCTTCTGCTCTCTCTCTCTCTCTCTCTCTCTCTCTCTCTCTCTCTCTTCTCTCTCTCTCTCTCTCTCTCTCTCTCTCTCTCTCTCTCGCTCTCTCTGTGTAGTGTGTGTGTGCTTTTGTGTGTGTGTGTGTGTGTGTGTGTGTGTGTGTGTGTGTGTGTGTGTGTGGTCTGCGCGCGCGCGTGTGTGTTTAAATTATTTATTTATTTATTTATTTTATTCTTATGTGTGTGTGTGTGCGCTGCGCGCGCGCGAGCGTGTATGTATATATATAATATATATATATATATATATTATATATATATATATATATATATATATTATATATATATATAACTTTTATTTCTTCTTTTTTTTAATCGAGGATAATGGAATAAGCACTTACATGCTTTTTCACATCCATTCCCCGTGTGTATGCGGTTTTGTAAATTCTGTCTTCTGTTCTCACTGGCACACAATGGCCTACTCTTAGGA
Organism: Rapana venosa; assembly: GCA_028751875.1. Lineage (NCBI taxonomy): Eukaryota > Metazoa > Mollusca > Gastropoda > Neogastropoda > Muricidae > Rapana > Rapana venosa. The sequence continues at coordinate 24,582,677 of CM054142.1, read as the reverse complement.
AAAGCGGAACAGAATTTAACGTGTGCGCACGATGTTCTGAGTGCGTTCGCACACGGACCTCGGTTTATAGTCTCATCCAAAGGACTGTGGGGGAGAGTGGAGTCTGCATTGATGTGAAATCTGGGGACAAAATATCCCCTTGAACGAGAATCGAACCCGGGTCGTCAGATTGCGAGCGCAATGTTCTAACCACTAGGCTATCCCCTGTGTGTGTAATTGTCAGCAAATATATTCTTCAATATTTGCTGCTGTAAAGTACACACAAAAACCAAACATACACCCCGGGCTAACCAAATATGTATAGAATAATACATAATATGTACATATAATTATACACAAATGTACACAACCATCTACACACATGTGTTCCTTCGGACGAGACTATAAACCGAGGCCCCGTGCGCGAACGCATGCAGAACATCTTGCGCACACATTAAATCCTGTTCCGCTTTTCGAAAGAGTAGGCCATTGTGTGCCGGTGGGAACAGATGACACAATGTAAAAAAAAAAACGCATACACACGGGGACTGGATGTAAAAACGCACATGAGTGCTTATTCCAATTTACTCGATATAAAAGAATTAAAAAAAAAAAGTACGTAGAGAGTACAACGTCTTATGTACATATGTGAGCCTAGTGGTTAGAGTAGTGAGTTCGTGATCTGACGGTCCCCGTGTTCTTCGAACCACCTTCGAAGCACCCGTTCAAGGGGATTTCCCCCCCCCCCCCCCCCCCCCCCCCCCCCCCCCCCCCCCCCCCCCCCCCTGGAGTGAACGCCAGTACCGACTCCCATCCCACCCCCCCCCCCCCCCCCCCCCCCCCCCCCCCCCCCCCCCGTCCCCTCCCCCCCCCCCCCCCCCCCCCCCCGAAGGTCCTACTGACGAGGTTAGGTATGCTGCGAAACAAACGAAGATTATCTTACTCGTATATTATGTTCTGCCTTTTTGAAGAATACGCCATAGCAAACAAGTAAGGACGGATGACCCAAATATTATTTGATAATCCGCCCCCCCCCCAAAAAAAAAAAAAAAAAAAAAGACCCCCCCCCCCCCCAACCTTCAACCAAATATACACTGATGTCGTGTTTAGCTGTCTTCTTTGAGGTCGTAGAAGGCAAAAACCACTCAAGACTCAAGAATACTTTAATGTCTCAACTAGAGAAATTATGAGTGGCATTTAAAAAATTGTAATTACACAGCATGCATTATTAAACAATACAGATTAAGAAATAACACAGTATTTTAAAAGCCGACAACAATCTACGTCACACACACACACCCCGCGCGCACGCACGCACACACCAGTAAAGGTTAAGAGTAGCAAAGCAAAACCACAACACAAAACTAATTCAAACACATCATCAGCACAATCAATACAAATATCACAAGTAACTTTACATTAAAAGAAAAACATGACAAAAAACATTTTGATAAAAAAAAAAGTTTTAACACTATTTCCCCTTCACAGCTCACACTTATTCTTTGCCTGGTACTTTATATAAAACTATGCAACACACACACACACACACACACACTCTCTCTCTCCTCCTCTCTCTTCTCTTCTCTTCAGAGGCATATGATGATTTAATATGAAAACCCCTTTAAACATTTTTCTTTTAAAGTTTAACATTGGTTTAGAAGCTGAATTGACTTGTTAATAAAACTATTTTTGGTTCTGTTTGTTTTTGATTTTGACATTCGGAATCTTCGACCAGATGGAAGCAATGCATAGTG
>CM054142.1:24553444-24565944 GCA_028751875.1 Rapana venosa | reverse complement strand
CACACACACACACACACACTTACACACCCCACACACAACACACACATACACACACACACACACACACACACACACTTACACACACACACTGACACACACACACAACACTGACACACACACAATTACACACACACTTACACACACACACACTGACACACACACTTACACACACACTTACACTTACACATTACACTTACACACACACACACACACACCACACACACACACAACACACACACACACACACACACACACACACACACACACACAGGTCTAATATCACCTTGAGTGAACAGACATTAAATTAAAGAAAGCACACACACACTCAAACACACACACACACGCGCACACACACATACACATACACACACACCACACGCACACACACACACACACACCACACACACACACACACACCACAACACACCACGCTCAAAACCCACTCATCATCAAACAAAAATAGCTAGGCAGTAGTGCATGGTCTCATTTGGTCAGTGGCCTTACATGATAGACAATAATAATAATATAATAATAATAATAATAATAATAATAATAATAATAATAATGTATGGAATTTACATAGCGCTGAATCTTGTAAAGCAACAAATCAAAGCGCTCAGATGACATTTTTTTTTATACCGAGGATAATGGAATAAGCACTCATGTACTTTTTTTAACATCCAGTCCCCGTGTGTATGCGGTTTTGTAAATTTTGTCATCTGTTCCCACCGGCACACAATGGTCTACTCTTTCGAAAAGCGGAAAGAGGATTTAACGTATGCGCAAGATGTTCTGCATGCGTTCGCACACGGGGCCTCAGTTTATAGTCTCATCCGAAGGACTATCCGACAGATAAGACAGACAGACAAATAGACAGATACAGACAGACAATTAGACAGACAGACAGACAGATAAATAGACAGACAGACGGAGAGGTAGACAGACATGTCAGACAGTGGGCACCTTAAGAAAGGATCGACAGGATGTGGTTGAAATGAGTGGGCTGATAAAGACCCGCTGGGAATGCTAAGGAGGGTGTGTGTGTGTGTGTGTGTGTGTGTGTGTGTGTGTGTGTGTGTGTGTGTGTGTGTGGAGAGAGATGAGAGAGAGAGAGAGAGAGAGAGAGAGAGAGAAGAGAGAGAGAAATCTTTTGAAGGAATTATCTTTATTTTTCAAGGTTTACAGATAAGCATTCACATACTTTATTTTCATCGAGAGAGAGAGGAGAGAGAGAGAGAGAGAGAGAGAGAGAGAGAGAGAGAGAGAGAGAGAGAGAGAGAGAGAGAGAGAGAGGGAGGGACAGACAGACAGAGAAAGAGAGAGAGAGAGAGACGGAAACAGACAGACAGAGAAAGAAAGAGACAGAGAGAGAGAGACAGAGAGAGAGACAGACAAACAGAGACAGACTGACAGACAAAAGACAGGCCCCACATAATAATAATTTGTAATAATAATACATGGAATTTATATAGCACCATATCTTGCTAAAAAACCCAAATCAAAGCGCTTTCGTTCATCCCACTCATTCATATGCAGCCAGTTACAATTAACAGTTTTTTTACAAATTCAAATGTATACACACACACACGCACGCAAGCACATAAAAGGTTATACACTCCGGCAGGGTGATGGGGTTTTGGCTGTTGAGGGCAGGGGACAAAAATGAGATGGAACAAGAGAGAAAGAATCTTAGCTTTGAAATAAATGTGTCTCGAGGCCGGCCGGATTTAAAAACGTCATAAGAAGGCTTTTTGGCGAAGGGAGAGAGGGAGGTCATTCCAGATCGATGGACCAGAAACAGAGAAAGAGCCACGGCCAACTGGTGGACTGGTTAAATCTAGGTGTTCTTAAGCACATACATACAGCCCACCCACTACAGTTTTCAAACTTCGTCTTCAACACTCACTCACCTACCCCAAGTACAGTTGCTCTTCTTTCTTTTTCTGTCCTCTAATATACCCACCTTCCCCCCCCCCCCACCCATCTCACCTCATCTTTTTTGCCTTCCATGCTCGTCTCCTTTCCCTCCCCCCCCCCCCTCCTCCAGACCTCTTCCCTTCCCCTTTCCCCCCTCTCCCACCACACACCCACCACCACCCACCACCACCACTCTCTCTTCCTTCCTTAGTTGTGACCTAGCAAGGTGAATAGGGGTGGGGGGTGGGGGGTAGGGGGGTTGGCGGGTAGGGGGTAGGGTTGGTACCCCGCACTGTAACAAGATCGGATGGGATCATTCATCAGTGTCCTGGCTGTATACTTTTGCGAAAAGAAAGAAAAAGATGACCTGCAATGGTTTTCCTTTTTGCAAACGAACCCCTCTTCCCTCCCCTCCCACCACCACCACAACTACCACCACCACCACTACCCACCCACCCATCCACCCACCTACCCTATCTCCATGTCACATGACATATGTCATTCCTCCATAAGGTCGTCTTAGATACGGCGTCACTGGCGCAATCTTTCTACATGTCTTTTTATGACGTCACTGGCGCAATCTTTCTACATGTCTTTTTTGTGTGTTTTTTTTTTTGAAGGTAAAGGTGAAGGTGTTCCCATAACCTATTTGACTCGGTGGTCTTAAGAGGTAACGCATCTTGCCTTGACAGCGGAAAAGTCCGGGTTCGAAGTGTGCGGTGGTTTGATCTCCCGTTTGTGCCTGGAACTTTTCCTTCCCTCTACCCACTTGATCGTGAGTGGTGGTCAGGGTGCTAGTCTTTCGGCTGAGACGAAAAAAAACGCATTTAGCGCACGTAAAAGAACCCACAGGCAACAAGAGAGTTGTCCTTGGCAACCAAAAAAGAAAAAACAACTGGAGAAGAATAGCCACTCTGATAGGGAAACAAATACACATGAATACAGGAAAAAAAAAGAAAATGGGTGGCGCTGCTCGTGTGGCGACGCACTTTCCCCCGGGGAGAGCAGCCCATATTTAACGCAGAGAAATCAGCCGTGATTTAAAGTGATATACAATACAATACAATGCAATACAATACAATACAATACAATACAATACAATACATTACATTACATTACAATAAGGTAAGGTAAACGTGTCTCATAATCTGTGTGGTCGTAGGGGAGTGAGGCATCAGAGACCTCAACTTCTCAAGGGGCCAGCATATTGAGGGTGGCGCCCATCTCCTCTCTCTCGCTGCTTTACCTTCCCTAACCCTAAAGAGGGCAGGCATCCATTCACAGCTGGGTGAACTAGGGGACTGTCCTGAAGTCAAGGCACGCAAACGGGTCACCCATCCAAGTGATAACCACACTCGATGCTGCTTAATCGTAGCTTTGGGAAAGCGAGCTCTGACCACTGAGCTAACCCGTCCTCCTACAATACAATACAATACAATACAATACAATACAAAACTTATGTGGTCATTGGGGAGCAGGGTATCGAGAGAGCTTCTCAAGGGGCCAGCATATTGAGGGCGGCGCCCATCTCCTCTCCCTCGCTGCTCTACCTTCCCTGACCCTAAAGAGGGCAGATACTCATTTACAGCTGGGTGAACTGGGGAACTGTACTGAAGCCAAGGTGCACGAACTGTCGGTCACCCATCTTATTTATTTACTTATTCATTTACACCACTTTAAGTCACGAGATTTCTCTGCGTAAAATTCGGGCTGCCCTCCCCGGGGAGAGCACGTCGCCACAAGAGCAGCGCCACTTTTGTGTGTCTGCAACTGTATTTGTTTCCCTATCAGAGTGGCTTTTTTTCTAAGAATTTTGCCAGGACAACTCTCTTGTTGCCCGTGGGTTCATTGACGTGCGCTGAATAATTATGTGTAACACACGGGACCTCGGTTTATCGTCTCATCCGAAAGACTAGCGCCCAGACCACCACTCATGGTCTAAATAGATGGGGGACAAGTTTCGGGCCCAAACGGGATTCGAACCACCGCACACTTCCGACCCGGACTTTTCGCTTTTTAGACAGGCGCGTTACCTCTAGGCCTACCGATTCAAAAGTGTAGAGAGTCCTAAGCAGGAATTGTCTAGGTCGCCACTCTGATTCCTAGCGCCACCTGATCCGGCACCAGAAATGGAATGCTAGACTTTGGTAACCACGCTCAATGCTGCTTAACTTAACCCCAGCCAGGAAAGAGTAAGGGCTTTGACCTCCGAGCTATGCCGTCCCCCTACATTTTTGTTTTTTACCGGGAGAAAAAAAAAGTATTCAGTTCTCCCTCTTGGACTGGAAAAAGTTTGCCTACACGACCTCTACAATTTTTAAGTAAGTATTGGTAAGCTTTTCCCCATGGACGGGGGAGAAGGGGGGTGGGTGGTGGGGGTGGAGGGGGGGGGGGGTAGGGGGTGTGAAGGTGGTGGAAATTTCATTTTTTTTTAAATCCAGTGCCCGAAGGGCTGGGTTGTGACAGGTGGGTATCACATCTAAATATGGCTACTTTCCGAATAGCCAAAGGTAAACGTACAACGTTACTTTCTGCTAACCACAAGACCATCCACGTATTAGAAGACTATTAATGGATGTATTGGGTGAGGGAGTGAGTCGCACTGATGAAAAAGGAGGATGAGAGGATTTCAAGTTGTCTGTGTGCCAACCCAGGGCACATGATGGAACCGTAACGCTACCGAATAGGCAACAGTGTAAAGAGCGGAGCAGAGAGAAGAGAGGGAGAGAGAGAAGAAGACCAGAGAGAGAACTTTTAATTCATTGATATTGTCATTTATTCGAGGTATGTGAAATGGGGGGATCAGCAATATTTTGTGACAATAAAAAGGAATCCACGTGGGATGCAGACATGTGGAGAAGAGAGAAAGGATCCACCCACGAGGAACGTAATGAGTCAAGACAACTGGGTATATTTACAGTAAATAAGTAAATCGTGACAGTACATAAGTTGCAAGAGGCCATCATGGCTTATATCTGCACCGTAGGATAGAGCGAGAGATGAGTGAGAGAGAGAGAGAAGAGTAGGAAGAGAGAGAGAGAGAGTAGAGAAGAAGAGAGGCATTTAACAGTGTATTGCATCCGAGACTAGCGGAGAAGAGAGAGTTATGATGTATACACGAGAAATGATTTGAAAGAAGTAAATGAAACAGGGAGCAGATGCAAGTGAGTCAGTACCAGATTAAGGGAGAGATAGAGTAATGAGAGATCAGAGTGGAACTGAGATAGAATGAAACAGGCAGAGAATGTACGAGAAAAAGAGAATGAAGAGAGGAAGAGAGAGAGAGAGAGGAAAGAGAAGAGAGAGAAGAGAGAGAGAGAGAGAGAGAAGAGAGAGAGAGAGAGAGAGAGAGAGAGAGAGAGAGAAGAAGAGAGAGAGAGAGAGAGAGAGAGAGAGAGAGAGAAGAGGAAGGAGAGAGGAGAGAGAGAAGAGAGAGAGAGGAAGAGAGAGAAGGAGAGAGAGAGAGAGGAGAGAGAGAGAGAGAGAGAGAGAGAGAGAGAGAGAAAAGAAAAAAGAGAGAGAGAGAGGAGAGAGAGAGAAAGAGAAGAAGAGAGAGAGAGAGAGAGAGAGAGAGAGAGAGAAGAAGAAGAGAGAGAGAGAGAGAGAGAAGAGAGAGAGAAGAGAAGAGAGAGAGAGAGAGAAAGAGAGAGGAGAGAGGGAGAAGAGAAGAAAGAGAGAGAGAGAAAAGAGAGAGAGAGAGAGAGAGAGAGAGAAGAGAGAGAGAGAGAGAGAAAAGAGAGAGAGAAGAGGGAGAGAGGAGAAGAGAGAGAGAGAGAGAGAGAAGAGAGAGGCCACTCTGAAGGAAGAGGCCCCCCCCCAAAAAAAAAAAAAAGAAAAAGAAAAAAAAAGAAAACGGATCTTTAAATAATCTAGGTCGGAAAATACCTCGAACAGAAAGCTTGGAAAATCAAGGACCACGAATGTGTTTTCTTTCGCCATTCGGAATTTCTCATGTGAGAAAATAATAATAATATAGTCTTGAATATTGAGTCTTGATGTATTTAAAATGAATCCCGGATATTATCATGTTTTTGTTTGTTGGAAACTCATATCTATTTCTATACTTTCGGAGCAAAGTGAAGCGCGAAAAGAGGAAGTTTGTGAGTGGAGGATAGGGGGTGGTGGTGGGTGGGTGGGGGGGGAGCTGTGATGGAGGGGTGGGTGGGGGTGGGTGGGGGTTAGGTATTTGTAGGAAGGGAATGACGATTCAAAAGTTCCGGGAATTCCGTTAATGACTGGATGGGCTAGTGTGTGTGTGTGTGTGTGTGTGTGCCTTGTATAGAAATGAGTAGGGGTGCTAAATTGAGAAAAGTATGTGTGTGTGTATGTGTGTGTGTGTGTCTCGCGTGGTCTGTGCTGCGCGCGCGCGTCTGTGCGACTGTGTCTGTGCTTGCGCGCGCGTACGTGCGCCTATGTTGTGTGGTGTGTGCGTGTGTTGTGTGTGTGTGTGTGTGTGTGTGCTTGTGCGCGCGTGTGTGAGCCTATGTGCGTCTATGTGTGTGTGTGTGTGTGTCCGTGTGTGTGCTTGGGCGCGCGTCTGTGCGTCTATGTGTGAGTGTGTGTGTGTGTGTGTGTGTGTGGTGCGTGCATCTATGCGTGCGTATGTGCGCGCGAGTGTGACTACTACATACCCGACCTAAAAAAACAACAAACAAAAAAACAAACAAACAAACAAGTAGAAGACTTTATTAAATTGTAAAATCGTGAGTTTAATCCTCCCAGCTAGATTTGACCTCTCATAAGAAAAAAGGACAGTGATGTTTCTCGTACCGCCCACCATTATCATACACACGTTTCCTACTGCGCGTGCGTTGCAGCGTGAAACACATCCCCCCCCCCCCCCCCCCCCCACACACCAACAAATCTCTTGAGATGTTCGTGTCCGCATCCGGGAAAAGATCACGACCGTGCACATTAACGGTTAATTAACTTTAGACGAAGTAGGAAGCGAACAGAGGCCACACCCCGCAAATAAAAAAAAAAGTCGCTCTTTTCCTTCTGTTTTTCTATGTGACTCTTTATATTCATACCGCCACGTACTAAGGCATCCACAGAAATAAAAACCCACTTTTTGTGAAAGATTAGCTTCTGACTCAAAAAAACTCATGTGGTTTTTGAACAAATGTGTAGGTTAGAAATTTTTAAAAAATGTTTCAGCAAACACTGTACCCCTTCAGTCCTTTGTCGTCTGCTAGCTTCCTTACCGTAATATGCATGCGCGGGGTCAACGCTGTAGGAATACAAACAATCCTCATTTGATGATTATTTCCAACTTTCTCGTAACTACCTGGTATTGCTCTATGTTTCTCAATCCCCCCCCAAAAAAAAAACAAAGTGCACAGTGCATTTTTCATTTTAAAAAAATCTGCGAAAAATCACCCAAAACTTTTTCGACTGGCACTCTATACAAGATACTACATGACCCACAAATTAATACCGCTGTGTACCCAAACTTCTCTATATCTTCTGCTCGTCTGCTTCTTCCCCTTTAAGTTAGTTAGCACGTCCGTGGGAAAAAAATTACTGTTTTGTGTGTGTGTGTGTGTGTGTGTGTGTGTGTGTGTTCTTTCATTCTCTGTTAGAGTTGGGGTGTTTATCAATGGTTTGCTATGACTGATTTTTCGGCATTTTGACCTGGGGAATAATTAGACTGATGATGATAATTGCTACTTGTGGTAGTTGTGAGGATGGTCATGATGACGACAACGATGATGGTGATGATGGTTGTGAGAATACTGAAGATGATGATGATGATGGTTGTAAGAATACTGATGATGACAGGTTGTGAGAATACTGAAGAAGAAGATGATGATGGTTGTGAGAATACTGAAGATGATGATGATGATGATGATTGTGAGAATACTGAAGATGGTGATGATGATGATGCTAGGTTGTGAGAATACTGAAGAAGAAGAAGAAAGATGGTGATGAGAAATAATGGTTGTGAGTAGAGAGTGAGATGATGATTTGTGAGATGAAGATGATGATGATAGGTTGTGAGAATACTGAAGAGATGATGATGATGAAGGTTGTGAGAATACTGAGAATGAAGATGATAGTTGAGAATGAGATGATGAATATTGAGAATGAGAGATAGATGATGATAGGATGTGAGAATACTGCCTAAGAAGAAGAGTGATGAATAGGTAGCTAAGAATAATGAATGAAGAAGGAAATGAGATAAAGACATATGGCCTAATCAACCGGACACTCAACAGCATACTAGATATATTAGACAGAAACTTGAAGAGTTCTGACCAAGGTGAAAAAGAAATAAATGAATAGGTTCACCACCACATTACTCAATCATTAGGATATACCTTTCTTTGGATCCTCCAAGAAGAAGTTCAACGAGAGTGTGTATAATAAGCAAGGCAAATATGCAAACCTATTCAGGTAAAAAAACAACACAACAACCACACCAAACGCTAATAATTTTATTCAATCTTAGCTTTAGTAAAGAAACCCCACAACATGCATTTTACACAACGCACGTGCTGGACACACCACACACAAAACAACACACACATAACCCACCAACACAACATAGATATATAAATTATAATATTTTGTAAGTAATATTAATATATGAGATGAGTATCAAGATGATTGATGAGGATGAGAGAGAGAGTAGATAGAATAGAGAAGATAGATCATTATCTCTGTATATCTTCAATACACACAAAACACACAAACAACACACAACAATATAAATAATATTTACTATTCATATTATAGTTTAGTAGAAGAGAGAGAGAGAGAGAGAGAGATGAGCATGGAGAAGCAAGAGAGAGTAGATGACAGAAACACAACAACAACAAACAAACACAAACAACACACACAGAGACAACAGACAACAACACACAACACACAACAACAACACAATCAAACACCACACACACATAAATATATATTTATTTATTATGGTTAATATTTATCGGTAGTATAAGAGTGAGGGAGAGGATGGAGTGAGTGGTGAGAGGGGAGGGAGGGAGGAGATAATTAGATAGATAAGAAAGAGATAGATCTCTATCTCTGTATATCTATCAATACACACAAACACACACACATACATACACACACACACACACACACATATATATATATATATATATATATATATAAAAAAGATGAGAGAGAGAGAGAGAGAGAGAGAGAGAGAGAGAGAGAGAGACAGATAGGACAGACAGACAGACAGACAGAGACAGAGACACAGAGAGACAGAGACACACACAGAGACAGACAGACAAACAGAGACAGACAGACAGACAGCACAGACAGAGACAGACACAATTGCAGAGGAGTGACAGTCTCGTGCAGCCAGCCATAGAAATCATTGTTGTTGTTTGTTGGGCGTTCCCCAACTTTGCATCCGGGGTGGGGTTGGAGTGGGGGTGGGATGGAGTTGAGTGGGTGGGTGGGTGAGGGGGGTAGGGGGTGGGCAGAATAATTATGCACTCACCACCAGGGAAGCATTGTAAGACCAAATAAGTCCACATTGGATGGGAAGTTTATGTTTATGACTACTCTGTGGTGTGTGTGTGTGTGTGTGTGTGTGTGTGTTGGGGGGGGTTGTAGTGTGTGTGTAGTGTGTAGTGTGTGTGTGTGGTGTATGTGTAGTGTGTGTGTAGTGTGTGTAGTGTGTGTGTAGTGTGTGTGTAGTGTGTATTGTGTGTGTAGTGTGTGTGTAGTGTGTGTGTAGTGTGTAGTGTGTGTGTGTGTGTGTGTGTGTGTGTGTGTTTTTTAAGTCCTTCGTCATGTATGCAGATCCATACAGCAACCTACAAGAAGATTTGTTGGGATTTTGTGTATGTGTGTGTGTGTGTGTGTGTGTGTGTGTGTGTGTGTGTGTGTGAGGAGGTGGGCGGGGGCGGTCCTTTAGTGCAGTTCGTTATTGCTAAGGGCTTGTTTATGGATGAAGACAATATCAGTAGAACATTCCGAAGCATAACAACGTTTTCATGCAAAACCTTGGCACTTTGCACACATTGATAAAACTTGACTACAGCTGATGATCTGGAGCAGCAGGAATCGCAAAATACCTGAGTTTTACCTGGATGGGCGAAGGGGAAGGGGGTGGTGTGTGATTATACGTGATCTTTGATTTGTAATTGCAAGATATAGCGCTCTATAAATTGCATATTATTATTATTATTATTATTATTATTATTATTATTATTATTATCTTTCAACTTTTATCGTGTTTTGCGTTCCTCGGCTAGAGCTCTTACGGTTCACCAATGGTGAGATTTTGTACATACCACCTTTCGTCCATCATTTAAAGACAGCCGCATCCCGATATGTAAACACGACACCAACGTGTATGCAATTAAAAAACAACAACAACAAGTCGTCTGTTCCCACCAGCATGAAATGGCCTACTCCTCCCAGAAGGTTGAACAGGTTTCGTCTGTTCCCACCAGCATGAAATGGCCTACTCTTCCCAGAAGGTGGAGCAGTTTTTTTTAAAACATGTACGCATGATTGTTCGGCGCGCGTTAGTAGTAGGCCTACACGGGACCTCAGTTCAGAGCCTCGTCGGGCAGTGGAATCGCCACTGAAGTTAGCTCCACGGTGAACAAAAAACAACCAACCATCCTTCGAACGGGCGTCAAAGTGGAAGGTTGAACCTGTGCCGCCAGAAACTGAAGCTCCACGCTCAAACCACTGAGCCATGTATCCTGTCCACATCCCTTGATCTTTCAATTCAAAAACCAAAACGAACAACAAACAAAACTAAGCTCAACTCTCAAACCACTAAGCTATCATGACCCTCCCCTTCCCCCTCCCCCACCTCTCCCTTGATCTTTCAACCTCCCCCCCAAAAAAAAAAAAAAGAAAAAACCCAAACAAAAAAGCCAACACCCCCCCAAAAAAAACCCCGAACGAAAAACAATACTGTAAAGGAGAAGACCACAACACAGCACTGAAACCACAGCACTGAAACAACCCTTGTCCACGCCCTAAACATACTTCTATCGCTTCTGACTCGGGGGAAAATCTCTCTTCTTACTCGATCGACTTATCTGCAGCCTTTGACACTATTGACCACTCTATTCTCTCTCTCCCGTCTTCAAAAAAACATTTGGTGTTACTGGTACAGCCCTTACCTGGTTTAGTTCATACCTTACTGACCAATTCCAGACAGTTGCAGTAAACAAGATTCAGTCAGTACCTGCCAGAATGGAATGTGGAGTTCCACAGGGATCAGTTCTGGGCCCTGTTCTTTTCACCCTCTGCACTGCTCCACTGTCACATATAATTAACCGCCATCAGATCAACAATCATTTTTATGCAGATGACTCTCAGATTCTATGTAGCGACACTCCTAAAAATCTGCCTTCTCTCTTTACAAATACGGCCCACTGCTTTCAATATATCCAAAATTGGATGATACAGAACAAGTTACAGCTAAATGCAGATAAAACGGAAACCATGCTTGTAGGGACCAAACACAAACTCTCTTCCATTACAACAGCTTCAATACAACTTGGCAATGCATAAGTCCCTCTATCCACTGCTGTGAAGTATCTAGGGGTCATTATTGACAACACACTCTCTATGCACAAATTCATAACCCAGACCTGCCAGTCGTGCTACTATCAATTACGGCGTATTAGTGCAATTCGAAAGTACCTGTCCACAGATGCAACATCCAAACTCATTACGTCTCTCATTCTTTCACGTGTGGACTATTGCAATTCTCTTTTGGCTGGTCTACCAGCATCATCAATCCACTCCCTTCAACGTATACAAAACTCTGCAGCTCGACTAGTCCTCAGAAAGAAAAATCTGAGCACATTACCCCTCTCTCGCGATCTCTCCACTGGTTGCTTGTGCCACATAGAGTAAACTATAAGATTAGTACCCTCTGTTACAAATGTCTCCACAAAACAGCACCCGCCTACCTCTGTGAATGTCTTCACTTGTACACTCCTTCTCGTTCTCTCCGCTCTGCTGCAGATACTTTGTCCTTATGAATACCTAGATTCAACCAATCCACCATTGGTCGTCGCTCTTTCTCTATTTCTGGTCCATCGATCTGGAATGACCTCCCTCTCTCTCTTTCCGCCAAAAGCCTTTTTATGACACTTTTAAATCCAGTTTCAAGACATATTTATTTCAAACTTAAGATTTTCCTCTCCTGCTTCATCTCAAAGTTTTTCTCTGCCTTCAACAGCCAAGATTCTATCGCCCTGCCAGGATGTGTGACCTCTGTGTATGTGTGTGTGTGTATGTGTGTGTGTGTGTGTGTGTGTGTGTGTGTGTGTGTGTGTGTGAGCGTGCGTGCACATTTTGACTTGTTCGAACTATTAATTGTTACTGGTTGTATGACTGTGTAAGAATGAGTTGAGTGCAAGCGCTTTGATTTGTCTATGCAAGATATAGCGCTATAAAAATTCCATTTATTATTATTATCATTATTATTATCATTATTATTACTTTTCTTCTTCTTCTTCTTCTTCTTCTTCTTCTTCTTCTTCTTCTTCTTCTTCTTCTTCTTCTTCTTAAGACAGGTGTGAGTATATTTGTAAAGGAAATGAGGAAGAAACAGCTTACAGCGGAATGCAGTGAGCCGTGTG
>CM054142.1:24543444-24548444 GCA_028751875.1 Rapana venosa | reverse complement strand
TTTATTATGCTGGTTGTTACGCTTTTACTATGTGTGGTATATATATGGTACATCCAGACTATAAACCGAGGCCCCGTGTGCTAATGCAGGCAGAACATCTTGCGCACACGTTAAATCCTGTTCCGCTTTTCGAAAGAGTAGGCCATTGTGTGCCGGTGGGAACAGATGACAAAATTTACAAAACCGCATACACACGGGGACTGGATGTAAAAAAAAGCACATGAGTGCTTATTTCATTATCCTCGATTTAAAAAAAAAAGTCATCTGTGCGCTTTGATTTGTTGCTTTACAAGATTCAGCGCTATATAAATTCCATACATTATATATATATATATATATAATATATATATATATATATATATATATATATATATAATTACATTATTACGATCTTCAAGTTTAAGTGCAGACCTGTCAGTGCCTTAATACCCTTCGTATATATATATAATATATATGCAGAAGCTCAAATATGCATAGTAAAGGTCTCATGATTTACGTCAGCGTTCGGTAGATTACGGAAACACGAACACACCCAGCATACATCCCCGAAGTCCGAATGCGGCTACCTTCATGGTGGAGGGGGGGGGGGGGGTTGGGGACGGTGGCATAAGCAAAATATCGCCATTAGTGAACCCTAGCTGAAGGAACGAAAATAAAATCCCAAAGAAAAAACACACCAGTATGGCTAAAAGATAGAGGAGTATGGACGCCGCTTTTTGGCAAACACATAGGAGCAAGAACAATTAAGCTGGTACTACTACTACTACTGCTGCTGCTACTGCTACTACTACTGCTGTAGCTATTAATTTTGGCGAACATCTGGAATAATAAAAATAAAGATGGAAAGCACATCTTAACAAAACAATTTGGAAAGCTAATGAGAAAATGTCCGTTTCTTCAAGTTAGAACAAAAACCCTTCCCCACCCCCTCCAGAAAATTTGTAAGCATTACAACTTATTTTGTCTTGAATTTTGTACACTTAACACTGTCTTGTGTTGTGCATGTTGCGTATTATCATGATATATCAGATGGAATTAAGCAAATGAATTTCTCCTGTTATAAGATAATAAAGTATTTGGATTGGGAATGCAGGAAGGCTTTATACAAAATATAATTATGTGATGAATGTGTTGTAAAGATCCAATATTAAGTTTGTTTTGTTTAATTTTAAAATAAAAGTTTGAATTTGCTGTGCTAGGAATACCAAAAATTATGCCTACGTTTTGAATTTTAAAGATTAACAACAAAAAATGTGTATGCAAATTATTTCCCAAACAAAAAAATTTAACCAAACGCTTCAGCAGAATGTGTGTGCTTATCATTTCTATGCAATACGATTTCTATGTTTAGTTTCAGTCTAAAATCCGTTTTGATACGTTTTAAAAAAAAAATCAGAACTTTTCTTAAAAAACAAACAAACTATCTAAACTTCATGGGGAACATTACTCGCTACAAACCCCACCCTTCTCGCTGGAATTCTCTCCCTTTAGTCTCTCAGGCATATTAACGCATTAGTGTTTTTGTTCAGAAGTTTGTATAATTCTTGTGTAAGAATCATCTTTGTAAGCACTATGAGCTTTCGTGAGGGACATAAACCGCACAAAACATTCTTACTTACTTAATTTCTTGCTTACTCATCGTTGTTTCAAATCTTTTTTCTGGTTACCAAATGGACTGTGCTTTAAAATTAAAAAAAATTATTTTATGTTTATTTTTGTTGTTGGTTCTTGTTGCTATTTATGATCTATTTTCTTTCAAACGAATTATTTCACAAAAGATCGGCGACATGTTCTTACTAACCTACCCATATTCTGAAATAAAGATATATATTGCTAACATGCTTCAACAACGACAACAAAAAATCTTGCGCGCTCTCTCTCTCTCCACCCCCTCTCTCTCCACCTCGTTTCTCTCCTCTCTCTCTCTCTCTTTGTCGCTAATAAGGGCAAGGGTCGAAAATTAGGTCAAACCTTATCTGTAACCCTTGAAATATAAAGATCCTTCCTTCTTCCTTCCTTCTTTCCTTCCTTCCTTCATCCATCTTATTCCATCCATCCTTCCTTCTTTCCTTATTCTTTCTTCTTTCTTCAATTCATTATTTCTTTTCTTCCTTCCTCTTTTCTTCTTCCTTCTTTTTTCCTCTCTCTTTTTTTCTTTCTTCTTTCCTTTCCTTCATTCCTTCCTTCCTGTTCTCCCTTCTTCCATTCCTCCCTATCTCCCTCCCCCCCTTCATTCCATCCATCCATCCATCCATCCACCCTCCCTTCCTTCCATCGATCCTCCCTCCCTCCATCCATCATCCACCCTTCCTTCCTTCCTCCCTCCCTTCTCCCTCCCCCCATCCATCCTCCCTCCACCCCTCCCTCTTTCCTTCCATCCCTCCCTCCCTCCATCCCTTCTCCCTTCCCTCCAATCCAAAAACCATCCCTCCCTCCCTCCATTCCTTCCTTTTTCCTCCCTCCTTCCTTCCTTTCCTCCCTCCTCTCTTCTCCCTCCCTCATCTATCCATCCACCACCCATCCCTCTCTTCCTTCCATCCTTCCATCCCTCCCTCCCATTACTCCATCCCTCCCTCTCTCCCTTCCCTCCCTCCCTCCCTCATCCATCCATCCATTCACCCGTTCTTCATTCCTTCTTCCCTCCTCCTCTTCTCCTCCCTCCATCCTCCCTCCCTCCTTCCCTCCCCCTCTTCCCTTCCCTCCCTCCCTACTCTCCTTTCCATCCACCCTCCCTCCTCCCTTCCTCCTTTCCCTCCTCCCTCCCTCAATCCATCAAGTCCCTCATTCTCTCTTTCTTTAATTCTCAGACTCAGAGCCCACTGTCGAGCGAGAGGGACGGCAGGAGCGCGGTTCCCGGGAATCCGCTTGTCAGCAGTGAGGGGATCTGGCATGGATTGGGGATCTCGGTCACGGCCTTCGCGGTCTTGAACAAGCTAGACATGACATCGCTACGGTCTGCGACTGACAGGAGGCCATAAACCTCCTCAACCTCAAGTTCAGCCAACGGCACGCGGAGCAGGATTACCACAAACAGGTATGAGAGGAGAGGGAGGGAGGGGAGAGAGAGGTGCGGCGGAAAGGAGGGAGGGAGGGAGTGGGGAGAGAGGAGAGAGGGGAGAGAGGGGGTGGGGAGAGGGGGGGAGGGAGGAGAGGGGGAGAGTTGGGCGGGGGATGGGGAGAAGAAGAGAGAAGAGAAGGGTGTGGAATGGTGGAGGCCTCAACCTCCTCAAAATCAAGTTCAGCCAACGGCACGCGGAAAAACAGGTCTACCTCAAACAGGTAAGAGAGAGAGAGGGATGAGAGAGGGGAGGGAGAGAGGGAGGGAGAGAGAGGGAGGGAAGAGGGGGAGGGAGGGAGAGGGCGGGGGAGAGAGGGAGAGAGAGGGCGGGGGGAGAGGGGGAGATGCAGGGCGCGGGGAGGGGGAGAGAGGGCGGGGCGATGAGGGGAGAGTGAGGGCGGTGGTAGGGGGAAGAAGAGAGACGGGTGGAATTGTGTAGGCCATCAACCTCCTCAAATCAAATTTAGCCAACGCCACGCGGAACAGGTCTACCTCAAACAGGTGAGAGAGAGAGAGAGGAGAGAGGGGGGGGGGGGGAGGGGGTGAGGGAGGGGAGAGAGATAGGGGAGAGAGATAGGGGGAGAGGGATGAGAGAGAGAGAGGGAACTCGATCTCGAACTCGAATGCTTTAATGAGGATAATTGGATAAGCCAGGTGCTTCTTTACACCAGGTCCTCAAGAAAAGGTAAGGTAAAGGAGTCCCATAACCTATAAGGTCGTAGGGGAGCGAGGCGTCAGAGACCCCACTTCTCTAGGGCCAGCATATTGAGGGCGGCGCCCATCTCCTCTCCCTCGCTGCTTTACCTTCCCTGACCCTAAAGAGGGCAGGTACCCATTTACAGCTGGGTGAACTGGGGGAACTGTACTGAAGCCAAGGCACGGCAAACGGTCACCCATCCAACTGGTAACCACGCTCGATGCTGCTTAACTTTAAGCTGGGGGAAAGCGAGTGCTCCGACCACTGAGCTATCCCGTCCTCAAGAAAAACAAAGACAAAAAACAAAAGGCAAACAAACATGAAGAAATGCATAGCATATACACAATGAAGCTGACAATAAACTCTATCACTTAGCTATACTTGCAATCAACTACTCACATTAACATTCAAATTATATACTAAACCAGCCAATCAATACAAATTGACTAATTTCATGTCTATACACATCAAAATTTCCCTCACACATAAAGATACATTCACACTACCACCATCCACACTCGCATACCCATGATTTCAACAACCAAACGAAGCGATCAGCCTCACTATTGTTTTTAAAGTCTGATACGAAAATGGAAACGACTTATCTTTACATCAGTTATTGCAATGAAAGTAAATGGTGTAACAACTCTCTTTCCACAGTCATCAGTTTACAAACACAGCACACACACACGCACACACACACACACACACACACACACACACACACACACACACACACACACACCACACACACACCACACACACACACCACACACCACCACACACACACACACACACACACACACACACACACACACACATACACGCACGCACGCACGCACGCACGCACATGCAGGCACAAACAACTCACTCATGCACATGAATCAAATCAATACCCATTCCAATTAATATATATCATCCAAAATCCAATTTTTTCTACTTTAACAGAACAAAACGCAAGCCCAACCATACACCATGTCAATGCCATAAAGAGCAAACAAACATAGTTCAAGAAAATAAAAAAAAATACACTCTCAGACACGCACGCGCGCGCGCGCACACACGCACACACACATGCATACATATTCATATGAATGCCCATATGAATAAATAAACCATCCAAGTCGACATTCTAATCACAAATCCAAATAATTCTTAACAGAAAAAAATGCACCCCATACACCATTTCATTACATAAAGAGCAACCCCCCCCCCCATAAAAGTTAAAGATAATCAGAATTTCAA
>CM054142.1:24535944-24538444 GCA_028751875.1 Rapana venosa | reverse complement strand
TTGTGTTGGTTTGTGTTTGTATGTGTGTATGTTGTGTTTCGTGTGTTGATGTGTTCGTTTTCCTGTTTCTTCCAGTCTGTGTCTGTTCTGTATTTGAGTGTATTATGTATGTATGCTCTGTTTCTGTCATCTGGCATCTTTGTCGTGTAATGTAAACATAACTGGTTTGGTTTTGCTCATTTCAAGCTTTGATTCAGTTTCTAACCTTTATCTCATTGCCAGTCAAAATGAGTGAGGCATTCACTAATAAATTTTGAGTGACTGTTATTCGATTCGTGTTGCGAGCGGTTGTTGATTGTTGTTGTTGTTGTCGAATGTGCTTGTGTGCGTGTATATATTTATATTATGTTGTTGTTGACCATGTCTCAGCTTGACATCCGCATGAGTTCACCCAAAATACACTCTATCTCACTCACCACACCCACGAACCACTGTGAGAGTACACACTGAATGATAAGTTCTTCGGATGAGACTATAAACCGAGGCCCCGTGTGCGAACGCACGCAGAACATCTTGCGCACACGTTAAAATCCTGTTCCGCTTTTCGAAAGAGTAGGCCATTGTGTGCCGGTGGGAATAATAATAATAATAATAATATATGGAATTTATATAGCGCTGAATCTTGTAAAAAACAAACAAATCGAAGCGCTTGTACTCAATCATTTACAGGCATGCAACTCTCCTTAAACATAATGAACAACAGATTTCAAATCCATGCGCGCGCACGTACGCACGCACACGCACGCACGCACACCACACACCACCACACCACGCACGCACCACGCACCACACACACACACACACACACACACACACACCACACCACCACACGGAACACACACTTAGAAGGTGAAAAATGCTGTTGAAAATTAGGGACAGATATGTGGGGGGAAAGTCTCATGTAGGAAATAAGTGTGTTTTGAGGCTGGATTTGAAGGTATCAAGTGAAGGCTTTTGGCGAAGTGAAAGAGGGAGGTCATTCCAGGTGGATGGACCAGAAACAGAGAAGGAGCGACGGCCAACAGTGGTTTGTTTGAATCTGGGTGTTCGAAAGCACAAAGTATCTGCGGCTGAACGAAGGGAACGGGATGGAGTGTACAGGTGAAGACAGTTACAGAGATAAGAGGGTGCAGATTTGTGGAGACATTTGAAACAGAGGGTATTGATTTTATACTCCAGTCTTTGTGAGACAGGCAACCAGTGAAGAGATCGCAGAAGAGGAGTGATGTGTTCAGATTTTTTCTTTCTTAGGACCAGTCGAGCTGCAGAGTTTTGTATGCGTTGAAGAGAGTGGATAGATGATGCTGGTAGGCCAGCCAAAAGAGAATTACAGTAGTCTAAACGTGAAAGAATGAGAGATGTGACAAGCTTGGAAGTTGCATCAGTGGACAGATACTTGCGAATCGCGCTTATGCGCCGTAATTGATAGTAGCAAGACTGGCAGGTCTGGGTGATGAATTTTTTCATAGAGAGTGTGTTGTCAAGAACTACTCCTAAATACTTCACAGAGTTGGACAAAGGAACTGACGTATTGCCGAATTCTATTGAAGTTTTTGCGATAGAGGAAAGTTTATGTTGGGTCCCTATGAGCATGGCTTCGGTTTTATCGGCATTAAGTTGTAACTTGTTCTGAGTCATCTAGTTTTGAATGTCTCGAAGGCAGTAGGACATATTTTTCAGGAGGGAAGGCAAGTTTTCAACAGTATCGCTGCACTGAAGCTGAGTATCATCGGCATAGAAATGATGATCAATATGGTGGTTGTTTATTATATGTGAGAGTGGAGCAGTGTAGAGAGTAAAGAGAACAGGGCCCAGGACTGATCCCTGTGGGACTCCACATTCCATTTTGACAGGTTTTGATTGAATTTTGTTTACAATAACTTTCTGGAACCTGTCTGTGAGGTATGAAGTAAACCAGGTGAGGGCTGTGCCGTTAATACCAAACGTATTTTGGAGGCGAGAAAGAAGAATTGAGTGATCTAAGGTATCAAAGGCTGCAGATAAGTCAAGAAGAGTGAGGAGGGAGATTTTTCCTGCATCAGAAGCAAGTAGAAGTGTATCTAAAGTGTGGACTAGGGTGGTTTCGATGAACAGATGACAGAGTTGACAAAACTGCATACACACGGGGACTGGATGTAAAAAAAACACATGAGTGCTTATTCCATTATCCTCGATATAAAAGAATATATATTTTTTTTAAAAGTCTGCGAGTTTGGCTGTTTCAGGTACCTCAGTACACAGGCAGCCAAACTTCGATTTGAGATGATTTTCCCTTATTAGTTGAGGATACACGTTCTTATGCTGGAGGATTTGTCATGAATAAAAAAAATCCTCACATAACATTTCAAAGAATAGCATTATTTCATTCTAGACTTTTGGCAATTTGCTGACATCAATAACTGAAATAGGCTTTTGGCCTCGGCTAGGGAGGCTGGTATGTGTAGTTTGTGTCATCAGAGAAAATCCACACTATTAATCTATGTGTTGCGAAAGGGAATTG
>CM054142.1:24533289-24535444 GCA_028751875.1 Rapana venosa | reverse complement strand
AGGCCCATGTGGCAAACCTACTATGGTCACAGGTTTGGGTGTGTGTAGGTGGTGTAGGTGGTGGGTTCATCTTTGATCCTTTGTGAGTATCCATGCAAGCCACTTAAACCCGGGTGGATGTTTTTTCCTCTGAGGGGTGGGGAGTGGGGGGGGGGGTTTGTATTCTTGTAGGCTTTTTAGTTCTTACATTATTGACTGGTACATATTTATTTGACATTTTTTCCCGCGCGTGCGCGCGGTGTGTGTGTGATTTTGTGTGGTGTGTGTGGTTGGTGTGTGTGTTGGTGTGGTGATTTTTTGTGTGTGTGGTGTGTGGGTGTGTGATGGTGTGTGGTATTTTTGGGGGTGACTTTTTTTTTACTAATTCAATTTTTTTTATTTCAAGGAAAATTCTACTTCTATTATCTATCACTATCATCTTATCTATCTTTACTATCTAATTATCTATCTATCTATCATCTATCTATCTATGTGGTGTGTGCATGTGTGCGCGCGCACGCGAAAGTGTTGTTGAGTTTTGCCCTGGTGGTTTTCATTTATTTTATTTTATTTAGTCTTTTTATCGAGGAAAAGGAAAAAGCACTATGCCCTTTTTTTTTTAATCCAGTCCCCGTGTGTATGGGGTTTGAAAAATTTTTGTCTTTGTTCCCACCAGCCACAATGGCCTACTCTTTCGAAAGCGGAAACAAAAATTTAACGTGTGCACAAGATGTTTGCAGCGTTCGCCAGGGGCCTGGGTTTAGTCTCATCCGAAGTGTGTGGTTGGTGGTTTTTTGGGGGTTTTGGTGTGTGTGGTGTTTGTGGTGTGTGTGTTTATTTTTTATTTTTTTATTTATTTTTATATCAGGATAATGGATACCCCACTCATGTGCTTTTTTACACCAGCCCCCGTGTGTTGGGTTTTTTTAATTTTGTCATCTTTCCCCCCGGGGACAAAATGGCCTACTTTTTCCGAAAAAGCGGAACGGATTTATGGTCACGATTTTCTCTGCGTTCGCACAGGGGCCTCGTTTGTTCATCCGAAGTGTGTGTGTGTGTGTGTGTGTGTTGGGGTGTGTGTGTGTGTGGGGTGTGTTTGTTTGTGTGTGTGTTTTTATTTATTTTTTATTCATTCTTTTTATCGGGGAAATGGAAAAAAGCACTCAGTGCTTTTTTACATCTAGCCCCCCTGTGTTGCTTTTGAAAATTTTTCATCTGTTTTGTTGTGGTGTGTTTTTTGTTGTTTCAATTTTACGTTGTTCACTTTTGTGTATTGACCCCCCCCCCCCCCCAAAAAAAAAAAAACCCCCAAAAACAACAAAAAAAACCCCCCAAAAACAAAACAAAAACAAAAAACCCGGGAGTGTGGTTGTGGTTTTAAAAAAAAAAAAAAAAATCTCGAAAAATTTTTGGCAATGAAACGGGTTAAAAACAACAAAAAAAACCCCCAAAACAAGTCTTTCGAATGTACATAAAAAAAATGTCCTAGGGGACGAACAAAGACCTTTATAATTTAAATGCCTTTTTAAATTATGTATCGGGTGAGGAGTTTTCGAAAAATGGGCATGGGTTTTACACTCGGCAGTAAAAAAAGTAATGGTTTAGGATATTCTCCCACACAGGCTTTCCATTTTTGCTAAATTTGGTTACCCCGCTTTGTTTCATTCTTAAAATAAGTTTAAATTCTCCTTGACGTAAAAAACATTTGTCTTCTAAATTGGTTTCCCCACTTTTTGATTAGGGTTTGATTGCGTTCTTTTAAAAAATCTCTCTTTTGTGATTACTATCAGTGCCCCTTTTTCCCCTGATTTTTTTTTTAAGCTATACCCTTCTTGTAGGATAAGGGAATGCAATTTTATTGCATCCCGTCCCCTGTTTTGCACCCTTTTTGGGCTCTATCCGCCCCCATTTTGGAAAGAACCCAGTGTGGAAGGCACCCAACAAAAAATTTACACTTTGCCCTTTCGGTTAAGGATGTATGACTGCTTAATTCTAATATGTTTTCGAAGTTTTCTTGTAACATGGGTTTTAAAAAATACTGCCCATTTTTTTAATCAACGCAAAAAGAATTTGAAAAATACCAAGGAAATCAAGTATAAGTAAACCCATTAGTATTGCTACAATTTTGCTGAAAAATTTGAGTGATGTTTCCAATGAAATATGTTTTTCATTTTTT
>CM054142.1:24523289-24525789 GCA_028751875.1 Rapana venosa | reverse complement strand
ATGATGACACAATGCATTTTAGATTTGGTCTCCTATTTTTAAAATTTTTTAAATGTGATGTAACTTTTTTTCAAACTTTTCTGCGGAGTCATTGTGCGGTGTGTCTTTGTTTCAGGTAGGTCCTCCGCCAGCAAGAAAGATGATGATGCAACCCGGTGCACCCATGCAGACTCCACAACGTCAGTAGTACTTGTTTGCTTGTTTTCGTGTTGGTTTTGTTGTTTTAACGAATGACTGAAGGGAGATTCTGAAGGAGGGAGGTATGACGAAAGAATGAATGAAGGACAGCATGATAAGTCTTATGTGTTATGCTAAAAAATTGCCTACAACATTTTCGATAACCTTGTAAAGAGGATAAACGTATGCAACATTTCAGACATATTGTTGAGCTGATTGATTGATCGATCGATTGGTTGGTTAATTCCTTTAGATATGTCTTAATTCAGAAATCATAAATGATAGACATACACATAATGAGGGCAGTAACAAGTAAACAGCGTATGGCATGCCCAACACAATGTATTTGACTCATTTAGTTTGGCAGCTAATTAACATAATGAAATCGGTGTAACAATGCAATAGTGCTTTTCAAACATCATTTTCAGATTAGACAGTGATTGATTGTGACAGACCAACTGACCGCTGCTGTTCGCTTTACACATACAAAGGTGCTCGTCTGTATGCAGTTTTTAAAGGATATAATAAATATTTTTAAGGGGTTCAATCGTCGATGTGTTTGGTGTCATTAAGTGCTTTTCCTGTCCCTAACTGGATCAAGAGAGAGCAGTAACAAGCAGGACATCTTGCGCACACGTTAAAACCAGTTCCGCTTTTTGGAAGAGTAGTGTGCCGGGAAGGGTGACAAAATGTATAAAACTGCATATACACACAAGGACTGGATGTAAGAAAAGCGCAAAATAAAGGCAATAAAAACGTCTATGAAATAAACTGTAACCTTTAGTTAATGAATCTCTCTTTATAGCCATAATTTTGGTTGCATTTTCATTTGTGTATGCATAAGGCAATGTGGTAAGCAGTTTGAAAACGATTTCAAGTTACTTCTGGATCCGGTTCACGTAATTAAACGTCTGTATCCAATTAGCGACAAGAAAACCATCTAACGACACAAAAGTTTTTGTGGTGCCCAAATATGTCTACAAACACATTATATATATATATATGGTGCCCAAATATGTCTACAAACACATTATATATATATATATATATATATATATATATATATATATATATAATATATATATATATATATATATATATATATATATATATATATATATATATATATATATGTGTGTGTGTGTGTGTGTGTGTGTGTGTGTGTGTGTGTGTGTGTGTGTGTGTGTTAAAAGCAGTAAAAATGAACATTATTCATTATACTGTTGCAAAGAAATTTGAATTTTGTTATATGAAGCCAAAGTTTGAGATGTGATTTAAAAGATTTAAAAAAACAAATGTTTTGGGTTTAATTTTGCTTAGTTATTTATTTCTTTACCCCTAAATTTTTGGAGGCTAAGCAGTGACACTCAAAAGTCTAAGAGTGTCTGGTTAGCTGAGTAAGTGTGTGATGATAGACATGGTCAGTTCATATTTTGGGATACTAGCGTCGTTAGTTTTATGGTTGTTTCTACTTTGATTTGTTTGCTAATTTGTTTGTTATGTGATTTTTCTCGTTTTGCTTTGTCTAAATATGATGTTGATTTTAACAGTCGAATTAGTTCTTGAAATTTTGATAACAATGATAGCGATAATAATGATACTGATTATGTGAGGGGACGGGATATCTAGCTCAGTGGTGAGAGCACTCGCTTTCCCCAGCTAAAGTTAAGCAGCATCGAGCATGGTTACCACTTAGATCGGTGACCGTTTGCGCGCCTTGGCTTCAGTACAGTCCCCCAGTTCACCCAGCTGTAAATGGGTACCCGCCCTCTTTAGGGTCAGGGAAGGTAAAGCAGCGAGGAAGAGGAGATGGGCGCCGCCCTCAATATGCTGGCCCCCTTGAGAAGTTGAGGTCTCTGATGCCTCGCTCCCCTACGACCACAGAGGTTATGGGAACACCGTTACCTTTTAATGATGATGACAAAACTCTATGTTGTGCAGAATGGAGGCCTGGCATGGGTGGGCCACCCCCCAACTCTACCCCGGGTGACGATGAGGGGGACAGTGGGGACGAGGGGCCACCCAAGCAGGCGGCCAGCTTCAACGACATGAGGTTCGAAGGCTACGGCAATATGGGACCTGTCGGCCAGAGTGAGTTAACTGCCTGATGGATGGATGATGATGATGGTTATGGTGATGATGGTGATGGTGATGATGGTGGTGGTGGTGGTGGTGATGATGATGGTGATGGTGGTGATGGAGGTGATGAGTTAACTGCCTGATGACGACGAGGATGATGACGATGATGGTGATGATGATGATGGTGGTGATGGTGATAATGGTGTGGTGATGGAGGTGATGAGTTAACTGCCTGATGACGACG
>CM054142.1:24498289-24520789 GCA_028751875.1 Rapana venosa | reverse complement strand
GGCTACAGGAGATCGTAGAACTCAGCAGAGACAGAGAGAAAGATGGCAAAGGGTGTAGTAGTAGTAGTAGTGGTGATGATGATGATGATGACAATGATGACGACGATATTGGTGGTGAAGACGACAGTATTAATAATGATGGTGATGCGACGATAATGACGACGATAATGATGATGAAGAAGAAGAAGAAAATGATGATAATTGTGATGACAACAACGACGATGACGATGAAGAAGAAGAAGATGATGGTGATGGTGAAAGTGATGCAGAATAAGAAGAAGAAGAATAAGAAGAAGAAGAAGAAGAAAAGAAGAAGAAGAAGAAAAGAAGAAGAAGAAGAAAACAACAACAAGAAGAAGAAAACAAGAAGAAGATGATGATGATGATGAAGAAGAAGATGATCACGACGACAACGACGACGATGATGACTATGATGATGATTACGATGACGACGACGATGATGCCGCCGCTGATGATAATGATGACGAAGATGACAATGACGATGATGACAGCGGTGATGATAATGATGCCGCTGATGATAATGATGATGAAGATGACAATGACGATGATGACAACGATGATGATGCCGCTGATGATAATGATGATGACGAAGATGACAATGACGACGATGATGATGAAGAAGATTATGTCTATGACGGCGATGATGATGATGATGTCTATGACGGCGATGGCAGGATCTCGGTGATGGACGAGGGGGCCTGCAGGGACGCCATGCTGAACTTTGTGTCGGAGAACTGCTGCTACGGCAGCGGGCCGGCCAAGGAGATGACCTTCAATAGCGTCGTGCCCAAAACCGCCCTGCACGTGAGTCTCTCCGCCCCTCTCCATCCGCTTTTCGTAAGAGTAGGCCATTGTGTGCCGGTGGGAACAGATGACAGAATTCCCAAATCCGCATACACGCGGGGACTAGATGTTAAAAAAGCAGCACATAAGTGCTTATTTCATTATCCTCGATATAAAAGAATAAAAGGAAAAACAAAAAAAGAAAGAAAGTCTGTCTGTCTGTCTGTCTGTCAGTTTGCCTGTCTGTCTGTCTCTCTGCATGTCTGTCATTTTGTGTCTGTTATCTCTGCGTCTCTGTCTGTCTGTCTCTCACTCTCTTCCTCCCCCCTCCTCTTCTTTCTCTATCTCTTGTATTGTATATTGTATTGTATACAATATACAATACAGTACAATACAATACAATACTCTCTCCCTCCCCCTCCTCTTCTTTCTCTATCTCTTGTAGCATTCTGTATCGTCAGATTTTTCCTCTCAGGGGCTAGATAGGCTGCAAAAAGGGGGGATTTAAAATTTATTTTAAGTTTGCTTTTTTTTGGACCATAATTATTTAACCTTTACGCTTTCTCGACAACTAATCTAGCATGATTTAAAAACAACCAACATTCCAGCCAACCTGATGTGTCCTCTTCATTTCATTTCATTTATTTCATTTATACCACCTTAAGTCACGAGATTTCTCTTCGTGAAATTCGAGCTGCTCTCCTCGGGGAGAGCGCGTCGCCACAAGAACAGCGCCACCCTTTTTGGGGTTTTGGTCTGCAACTGTATTTGTTTCCCTATAAGAGTAACTTTTTTCTAAGAAGTTTGCCAGGGACAACTCTCTTGTTGCCGTGGGTTCTTTTACATGCGCGGAATAATGTTTTGTAACACACGGGACCTCGGTTTATCGTCTCATCCGAAAGACTAGCGCCAGACCACCACTCATGGTCTAATGGATGGGGTAAAAGTTTCGGTCCCAAACGGGATTCGAACCACCGCACACTTCCGACCCGGACTTTTTCGCTTTCTAGACAGGCGCGGGATAGCTCAGTGTCGGAGCACTCGCTTTCTCCCAGCCAAGTTAAGCAGCGTCGAGCGTGGTTACCAGTTGGATGGGTGACCGTTTGCGCGCCTTGGCTTCAGTACAGTTCCCCCAGTTCACCCAGCTGTAAATGGGTACCTGCCCTCTTTAGGGTCAGGGAAGGTAAAGCAGCGAGGGAGAGGAGATGGGCGCCGCCCTCAATATGCTGGCCCCTAGAGAAGTTGAGGTCTCTGACGCCTCGCTCCCCTACGACCTTATAGGTTATGGGACTCCTTTACCTTACCTTAGACAGGCGCGTTACCTCTAGACCACCGATCCTCTAAGTTGTCTGACTGAACATGACCTCATACTTAATTTCTTCCCGAAGTCGGACCGAGTCACTGCCCTCAAGGTGGGCAGAAGCGACCGTGTAGGCAACAAACAGCTCGCCAGTGGTGAACCCGGGAGTAGATCTAGCAGAGGAAGGAAAAGAAAAATCGAACTTGACTTCAATGAGCTTGACGCCACCTTACTACTACTACTACTACTTCTACTACTACTACTACTACTACTACTACTACTACTACTACTACTAGTACTAGTACTAGTACTACTACTACTAGTACTTCTACTACTACTACTACTACTACTACTACTACTACTACTACTACTACTACTACTACTACTACATGGAATTCTACTACATGGATTTCTACTACATGGAATTTATATAGCGCTATATCTTGCAACAAAACAAATCAAAGCGCTTTCATTCATCCTACCCATTCACATGCAGCCAGTTACAATTAATAGGATTTTTTTTACAAGTTAAAATGTATATACACGCACGCTCGCACACACACCACGCACACCCACACGCACACGCTCCCCCCCCCCCCCCCCCCCCCCCCCCCCCACACACACACACATAAAGGTTTACTCTCCGGCAGGGTGGATGGGGTTTTGGCTGTTGAGGGCAGGGACAAAAATGAAATGGAACAAGAGAGGAGAATCTTAGGTTTGAAATAAATGTGTCTTGAGGCCGGATTTAAAAGCGTCATAAGAAGGCTTTTGGCGAAGGGAGAGAGAGAAGTCATTCCAGATCAAATGACCAGAAACTAGACTTCTAGATTTCTAGACCAGTGAATGCTGCCATGAACTGGTAAACACACTATTTTTGATTGCTGATATAATAAAAATCTATGAGGTTCTTTGATTGGACATCATCAAATCAGTATTAATCCCTGAAGTCGGAATGCGACTGCCTTAACAGTGGGTAAAAACGGTCGCTACTCAATATCTCACTATTGGTGAACCTCACACCTCTAGCTGAAGAACGAAACAACAAACAAAACCACCACCCCTCTCCCCAAAAAAGCAACAACAACAATAACAATATTGAATGAAAACGGTACGAATTCATTTCTAAAACCTCTGGACTCTTGCATGTATTCGTATTTTCTACTCTGTTAACTTGAATTGGGCTGATTCTGAAATTTTTAGTGATTTGAATGTGGAATAACTCGTAATTCACTTAATGATTTGTATATGAAATAAATCCTAATTCACTTGGTGATTTGAATATGAAATAAATCCTAATTCACTTTTTGATTTGAATATGAAGCAATCCCTAACCCAGCGACCTGACCTGACCTGACCTGACCCGACCCACTTTATTTTCCCAAAAGTCCTCGACCTTGACCTGATCTCATTTTCAAGTTCAGTGACCCTTGCATAAATGTCACGTCTGTTCACAGTACACCCTGGAAACTTTCGCCGAAGGCCGGTCCACTGGCTACAAGGCGGTCCCTTACCGGGGCGGACCAGTGGATGGACCACAAAATGGACCAGCTCCACCACCATGGGCCATTCCTTGCGAGGCAGACAGCCTGTTCCAGAACCAGACCAAGCTGATTGAAGTGCCCCACACCTCCTTTGTCAAGGTCAGCGCAGTGACGTGGAGTGGTGTGGGAACGGTGTTGGATCGGATTGTGTTGTGTTGTAGTATGTATGTGTTGTATGTGTTGTAGTGATGGTGTGTTGTAGGTGTAGTGTGTTGTGTTGTGTTGTAGTGTACTGTGTGTGTGTGTTGGTTGTGTGTAGTGAGTTGCTGTTGTGTTTATTGTGCTGTATTGTGGTGTAGTGTGTTGTGTTGTGCTGTATTGTGGTGTAGTGTGTTGTGGTGTGTAATGGTGTTGGATCGGATTGTGTTGTGTTGTAGTGTGTGTGTATGTGTTGTATTGTGTGTAGTGTGTTGTGTTGGGCTGTATTGTGGTGTAGTGTGTTGAGGTGTGAATGGGTGTTGGATCGGATTGTGTTGTGTTGTGTGTAGTGTTGTGCTGTGTTGTGTTGTATGGTGTGTTGTGTTGTATTGTTTGTGTTTGTGGTTGTGTTGTATTGTGTTGTATTGTATTGTGGTGTAGTGTGTTGTGGTGTGTTGTTGTGTTGTAGGGGATTGTGTTGGATTGGATTGTGGTGTGGTGTGTTATGTTGTAGTGTGTTGTATTGGATTGTGTTGTGTTGTGTTGGATTGTGTTGTGTTGTAGTGTGCTGTGTTGTAGTGGATTGTTTGGATTTTGTTGCGTTGTAGTGTATTATGTTGTATTGTGTTGTAGTGTGTTGTGCTGTAGTGTGTTGTGTTGTATTGTGTTATAGTGTGTTGTGTTGGATTGTGTTAAATTGCATTCTGCTGTGTTGTATCGTTATTTTTTTCGTTCTTCAGCTACAAGGAGGAAGAGGAGGAGGAGAAAGAGGAGGAGGAGGAAGAGGAGGAGGAGAAAGAGGAGGATAAAGAGGAGGAGGAAGAAGAGGAGGAGGAAGAGGAGGAGGAGAAAGAAGAGGGGAAGGAAGAGGAGGACCAAAATAATAATTACCCCAAAAGCTACATCAACGAACAACAAGAACAATAAGATTTCTTCTTCTTCTTCTTCTTCTTCTTCTTCTTCTTCTTCTTCTTCTTCTTCTTCTTCTTCTTCTTCTCCTCCTCATCATCATCGTCATCCTCCTCCTCCTCCTCATCCTCATCATCACCATCACACATTCACTCACCATCACACCATCAATCACCTACTTCTTCCACCTCCACTGCCACTACCACTACAACATAACTACACCCCCACCCTCTCCTACCGTCTTTCAACCGCCACCCCCCCTCCCCCCCTCATAGGAATGCTGGAGGCCTGTCAGTGTAAACAGCATCCCCGCCTTCTGGAAATTATTTGCTGGGAATTCACTCTTTTCTATCACTCTCTTTGTTTCTGCCTCGTTCCTTTTCTTCCCGTCACCTCCTTCTTGTCTATTTTCTGCCATTTTGGTCAATTCTCCTGCCATTCCCCCCCCCCCCCCCCCTCCGAAATACTTAAAACATAATTACAGTTCTTCACTATGCCAAAGTTGGATGTGCTGGGTCTGACTTGTCAGTGCCAGGCACTTAACGTGTATTTTTTGCTAGGAATATGACAGAAAACAGTAGGTGCTGTCTGAGGGTTCGAAGAAGAATTGCGAAGAAGAAGAAGGAGTAGGAGGAGGATGCAAAGAAGAAGAATACAAAGAAGAGTGTGAAGAAGAAGAATGCAAAGAAGTAAAGGAATGCGAAGAAAGAAGAACGCAAAGAAGAAGAATGCGAAGAAGAAGAAGAATGCGAAGAAGAATGTGAAGAAGAAGAATGCAAAGAGTAAGAATGCAAAGAGGAAGAATGCAAAGAAGAAAGTAAAGAAGAAGAATGCGAAGAAGAAGAAGAAGACAAATGCAAAGAAGAAGAAGAACAAGAAGAAACATAAACAAAACAGAAATAGAAACAGAATGCAAAGAAGAAGAAATGCAAAAAGAAGAAAGAAAAATGCAAAAAAGAAGAAAGAATGCAAAGAAGAAGAATGCAAAGAAGAAGAATGCAAAGAAAAAAGAAAGCAAAGAAGAAGAAATGCAAAGAAGAAGATATCGAAAAAGACCTCCCTCCCTTCCCTACTTCCACTGACCCACTTATCTCACAGTGTTGTTATTGTTGTTGTTGTTGTTGTTGTCGTTTTCCAGCCCTGTAACAGCTGTCACGGCATGGGGTGGCTGCAGTGTCACCGCTGTCACGGACGGGGTCGCATTCGATGCTCTTACTGTCACGGGTCGGGACGCCGGCAAAACCGCACTCCCGAAGGTCACGTGATCTGGACAGACTGCCACATGTGCCACGGCGGCATGAGAAGGTTAATACAGTTTCGCTGTGGTTCGAGTTGTAGTGTTGTGGTTGTTGTTGTTGTGGTGGTGGTGGTGGTGGTGGTGGTGGTTGTTGTTGTGGTGTGGGGTTGGTGTTGTGGTGGTGTGGTGGTGTTATAGTTGTTGTTGTTATTGTGGTGTTGGTGGTGGAGGTGTTGTTGGTGCTAGTGCGGAATGAGAAGGTTAATAAAGTTTCGCTTTGGCTGGAATTGTAGTGTTGTTGTTGTTGTTGTTGTTGTTGTTGTTGTTGTTGTTGTTGTTGTTGTTGTTGTTGCTGTTGTGGTGGTGGTGGTGTGGTGTTGGTGTTGGTGGTTGTGTTGTGGTGGTGTTGGTGTGGGAAAGGTTGTGCTATAGTTGTTGTTGTGGTGGTGATGGTGATATTTTGTGTTGTTGGTGCTACTGCGGAATGAGAAGGTTAAGTTGTTTTGGTTGGAATTTGTATAGTTGTTGTTGTGGTTGTGGTGTTGGTGTTGTGGTGTTGTGGTGTTGGTGGTGTTGGTGTTGTGGGGTTGTGGTGGTGGTGATATTTTGTGTTGTTGGTGCTACTTCGGAATGAGAAGGTTAAGTTGTGTTGGATTTATAATGTTGTTATTATTGTTGTGGTGTTGTGGTGGTGGTGATGGTGTTGTGGTGGTGGTGGTAGTAGTGATATTTTGTGTTGTTGGTGCTACTGCGAATGAGAAGGTTAAGTTATTTCGGTTGGAGTTGTAATGTTGTTATTATTGTTGTTGTTTTGTTGTGGGGGTGGTGTTGTGGTGTTGTGGTGGTGGTGATGGTGTGTGTGGTGGTGATGGTGTTGTGGCGGTGGTGGTAGTAGTGATATTTTGTGTTGTTGGTGCTACTGCGAATGAGAAGGTTAAGTTATTTCGGTTGGAGTTGTAATGTTGTTATTATTGTTGTTGTTGTTGTTGTGGTGTGTTGGTGTGTGGTGTGTGGTGGTGGTGATGGTGTTGTGGTGGTGGTGTAGTAGTGATATTTTGTGTTGTTGGTGCTGCTGCAAATGAGAAGGTTAAGTTGTTTTGGTTGACATTTGTAGTGTTGTAGTTGTTTACTGCTGTTGTTGTGATGATGGTGTTGGTAGTGGTGGTGGTGGTAGTTGTGTTGGGTGGTGTTGGTGGTGTTGGTGTTGTGGTGGTGTTGGTGTTGGTAGGGGCGTTGGTGGTTGTTGATGTTGTGGTGTTGGTGTTGTGGTGGTGTTTGTGTTGTAGTGGCGGTGTTGGTGTTGGTGTTGTGGTGTTGTGATGTTGTTGTTGTGGTGGTGTTGGTGTTGGTAGTGGCGGTGGTGGTATTGATGTTGTGTGTTGGTGTTGGTGGTGGTGATGTTTTGTGTTGTTGGTGCTACGGGAGCATGAGAAGGTTAATGAAGTTTCGCTTTGGTTGGCGTTTGGAGTGTTGTTGTTGTGGTGAGGTGGTGGTGGTGTGGTTGTTGTTGTTGTGGTGGTGGTGGTGGTGGTAGTAATGGTGGTGGTGTTGTGTTGTTGTTGGTACTACGGCGGTATTAAGTTTGCCTTGGTTGGCATTTGTAGTGTTATTGTTGTTGTTGTTGTTGTGAGTGCCGGGGTGGGTGGGTGGGGATGGGGGGGGGGGGGGGGGGGGCCTGTCAGTATAAATAGCGTTCCCACCCTCTGGAGATTCTGTGCTAGAAATTCCCTCTTTTCTATCCTTCTCTTTATTTCTGTCTCGTTCCCTTTCTTCCTGTTGCTTCTTTCTTTGTCTATTTTCTGCCTGTTAGGTTCATTCTCCTGCCTCTCTCTCTCTCTCTCTCTTCTCTCCCCCCCCCCCCCCCCCACCCAGAAAGACTTTTATTTAAAAGATAACAATGCTTGACTTGTCAGGAGCTTATCGGGCAGCGCGACAGAACTTTTTCGTTCATTAAGACAGACAGCAGTAGCTGCTGTCTGAGCGTTCGACGAAGAAGAAAAATAGCGATGACTGATGACGATAATAATTGTGATGATGTCTGCAGCTGTCACCGGTGTGGAGGGGACGGGAGGATCACCTGTGGCACCTGTGATGGCTTTGGTCAGCTGAGGGCCTACATTGAGCTCCGAGTTGTCTAGTCAGTATTATAGTCTGTCGCTTCTCTCTCTCTGTCTGTGTCTCTCTGTTTGTCTCTTTCTCTATCTGTCTGTCTGTCTGTCTGTCTCTCTTTCTGTATCTCTGTGTCTGTCTGTCTGTCTCTCTGTCTGTATTTCTGTGTCTGTCTGTCTGTCTCTCTGCTGTTCTGTGTGTGTGTGTGTGTGTGTGTGTGTGAGTGCGTGTGTGTATGTGTTTTGTGTGTGTGTGTTGTGTGTGTGTTGTGTGTGTGTGTGTGTGTTTTATGTGTGTGTGCATGCGCGTGTGTGTTTTTTGTGTATGTGTGTGTGGTCACGAGTGCGTGCGTGCGTGCCTGTGTTTGTTTTTTAATTAATTTATTTATATTTATATTTTATTTTATTCTTTTATATCGAGGATAATGGAATAAGCACTTAAGTGCTTTTTTTACATCTAGTCCCCGTGTGAATGCGGTTTTATAAATTCTGTCATCTGTTCCCACCGGCACACAATGGCCTACTCTTACGAAAAGCGGAACAGGATTTAACGTGTGCGCAAGATGTGCTGCGTGCGTTCGCACACGGGGCCTCGGTTTATCGTCTCATCTGAAGGATGTGTGCATGTGTGTGTGTGTGTGTATGTGTTTGTGTGTGTGTGTGTGTGTGTGTGTGTGTGTGTCTGTCTGTCTGTCTGTACGTGCATGCGTGCATAATTATGCGCGTGCATGCAGAACGTCCGAGCATACTTCGCTTCACATGTGGTCTTGCACGCTCGCTTCTGAACTACGCACGCATCGTAACTTTCCTCTAAAACTATAAATCCAGTACGTTCTTTTTTTCTCACAGAAAGTTACAACTACTAACACGAAACGCGACCCCCTTTCCCGTATCGCGACTCACACTAGTGGTTATGTAGAGGCACGAGTGCAATGAGATGCCCTGTGTGTGTGTGTGGTGGGTGCAGCACCAACCACACCAATGACTACATCATGGAGCAGACGGACATGCCTGATGAACTGGTCAGACACGTTGGGGGCAAGCCCGTCTTCGAGCAAACCTTGCCACAGGTACGCAGTCTCTTTCTGGGTTTCTGTCTGTCTGTCTGTTTTTTCCCTGTGTATCTGTTTTTTCCTATTTGTCTGTATATCTGTCTGTCTGTTTTTTTCTGTTCGTCTGTCTATCTGTCTGTTTTTTCCTATTCATCTGTATATCTGTCTGTTTTTCCCTGTTCGTTTGTATATCTGTTTGTTTTTCCCCTGCTTGTCCGTGTGTCTGTTTTTTCCTATTTGACTGTCTATCTGTCTGTTTCCCCCCTATTTGACTGTCTATCTGTCTGCTTTTTCCCTATTTGACTGTCTGTCTGTTTCCCCCCTATTTGACTGTCTATCTGTCTTTTTTTCCCCCTATTTTTCTGTCTGTCTTTTTTTTCCTAGTTGTCTGTCTGTTTTTCTTCCTAGTTGTCTGTCTGTCTGTCCGTTTTTCTCCTGTTTGTCTGTCTGTCCGCTTTTCTTATTTTTCTGTCTGTCTGTCCGTTTTTCCTATTTGTCTGTGTGTGTGTTTTCCTATCTGTCTGTCTGTCTTTCTGTTTGTATGTTTGTCTGTTTTAAATGCCTATTTGCTGGTCTGTTTGTTTGCCTGATTGAGTGTGGTATCTGTCTGTATGTCTGCTTGTCCATCTGTCTATTTAGCTGTTTGTCTAAGTGCCTCCTGTCTGTCTATACATATCTGCTTCTCTATTTATCCATCTGTCTATGACGTATCTCTCTGTTTATCTATCCATCTGTCTATCTCTATGTCTATCTGTCTGTCTGCCTGCTTGTCTCTCTGTCTGCCTGTTTCTCTGTCCCTGTTTCTTTCCTTATCTCTCTCTGTTACTACTACTGCTACTGCTGCTGCTGCTGCTACTACTACTACTACTACTGCTACTACTACCACTACTACTACTACTACTACTACCACTACTACTACTACTACCTATGTCTCTTCCGCATGTGCTCTCTGAAACTCTTTAAATCCTGCTCTTGATTGATCCTGAGACGTAAATTTAGGGAATATTCAGTGTGTATGATAACAATACTAACAAGTATTACGTACTTGCACTACTTTATTTATATGTATTATAAACTATTGTATAATTTAAGTCTGATGCTTGGGCTCTAGTCTGTAATTGTGAATTGTTTTTTTTTCGTTCCTCGGCTAGAGCTCCGAGGTTCACCAATGGTGAGATTTTACGTATACGACCGTTTGTTAACCATTAAGGTAGATGCATTCCGACTTCGGAAATGATGTCTAAACACGACTCCGGTGTGCATGCGTTTTTAAAATGTTGTTATACGTTCCTGTCGGCATTCAATGGCCTTCTCTTCCAAAAAGTGGAACGGGTTTTTTTTTAAACACGTGTGCAATATCTTGTACGTACGTTCGCACCCGAGACCTCGATTTATAGCGTCTTTTAAAAAAAAAATCGATTTATAGTGTCATCTGAAGGAATTTTGGGCTAGCGGAATCAATACTGGTAATTAACTCTAGGAGGAAAATCCCATTGACTGGGTGTGTCAGTGATGGTTTGAAAACCCGGGTAGTCTAATCACGAGCTCAACGCTCTGACCACTACGCTACCCCTCCCCCCCGCCCCAACCCCGTAAAGGTTAATAAAGTACTAAGGAGATAGCTGGTCAGTATCTCTTACTTGCTGAATTGCTTATGTACTGGTATCACTTTAAGTGGAAAGACGTTAAAATTGAAGACTTACTTATGTGCTCTGTGTGTGTGTGTGTGTGTTTGTATGTGTGTGTGCGTGTGTGTGCGTGCGTGTGTGCGTGTGCATGCATGTGTGTGTGTGCATGTATGTGTGCGTGTGTGTGTATGTGTGTGCGCGCTCGCGCGTGTGCGCTACAGGTGTGGCCCATCTGCGCGTACCCTGTTCGTGAAGTGAACGAGAATTCCCAAAACTTGGTCAACATGCATCGCTCCAGCTTCAACGAAGAGAGGAAACTCATGCAGGTACTGTCATGCCACCCTCCCCCCTCCCCCCCCAGTCTACTCTGACCTGTCTTTGGCATATTTGCACAATTATATTTGTTGGTCAGTGTGTTTAAGAGTGCAGGTGTTGCGTAATGTTTGTGAGTACTGTTGTCACTTCCATGTGCTCTGGCCTGCCCTTTGCATGTTTGCTTCATTGTGTGTGTTGGTTGGTTGGTGTGTTTGAGTGTGTAGAAACTGTCCTTTTGCATGTTTGCTTTATTATGTGCGTGTGTGTGTGTGTGTGTGTGTGTGTGTGTGTGTTGGTGTGTTTGAGTGTGCAGACACTGTCCTTTGCATAGTTATTTGTTTTATCATGTTTGTTGCTTGGTTGGTGTGTTTGAGTGTGCAGATACTGTCACTCCCATCTGCTCTCACCTGGCCTTTGCGCATTAACATTATCATGTTTGTTGGTTTGTTGGTTGATGTTTGAGTGTGCAGGTACTGCGTAATGTTTTTTTGGTTGGTGTGTTTGAGTTTGTGTGGCATGTTTGCAGTTGTTGCTGTGGTTGTTATTGTTGTCCATTCCATAGCTTAACACCCTGGGGGGTCACCCACAATTTGCGCTTTGACTCTGACTTACTCATACCCGGGAATCACGAATCCCCTACTCTCTCTCTGTCCTCATATCTTGGAATTTCTATCTCTCTCTTTCTCTTCCTCCTACTTACTGTCTCTCTGTCTCTCTGTCTCTCTGTCTCTGTCTCTCTGTCTCTCTGTCTCTGTCTCTCTCTCTCTCTCTCTTACCCATACACTCTCTGTCTGTATGACTCTGTGTCTCTCTCCTCCCTCTGCCCCCCCTCTCTTTCCCTCCCCCCACCCCTCTCTCTCCCTTACCCCTACTCTCTCTGTCTCTCTGACTCTGTCTCTCTCTCTCCCTCTCCATCCCTCCCTCCCTCTCTCTCTCTCAGGGAGGGAGGGAGGGAGAGAGAGGGGGGGAGAGGGGAGGAGAGAGAGACAGAGTCAGACAGACAGAGAGTAGGGGTAAGAGAGAGAGAGAGGGAGGGAGGGATGGAAAATGAAAATTTCAATTTCAATTTCCATCTCTCCCTCCCTCTCTCTCTCCCTCACTCACTCTCTCTCCCTCTCTCTCTCCCCCCTCACTCTCTCCCTCTCTCTCTCCCTCCCCTGCGTAAGTGTGTGTGTATGTGTGTGTATGTGTATGTGTGTGTGTGTGTGTGTGTGTGTGTGTGTGTGTGTGCACGCGCGCGCGCGCACGCTTGCATTTAGTCTGGACTTTTGGGGGGTTGTTGTTTGTTTAGGGGAGGGGGTGTTGGGAAGGGGAAGTGTTTTGTGGGTCTTTTTTTCTTGTTTAATTGGTTTTGTTTATTCATTTGATTTTTCGATTTCTTGATTTTTCACTAATTGAATGGGAGTTTGAGTGAAATATTTCATTGTTATTTGAAATGATCTTGCTTGTTAATTAATTGATTTATAATTATGTGTAACAAGTATGTGTACCATTTGACAATGTGTAGATGTTTATCTTTATGACTTATTAAGTTTGGTTGTGTTATTTTTCTTGGCTCTGTTGTTGTTCTTGTTCTTGTTGTTGTTGTCTGTCTGTTTTTTCTCTTTTTTATCATCTTTGTTGGTTTGGTTTTTCCTTTTTTTTTTTTTTTTTTGTTTGTTTTTGTTTTTTGGTTAGGGGATTTTGGGGGGTGGGGGTGGGGGGGGGTATGTTTATGGTAGGGGGGGGGGGGGGGGGGGGGGGTGGGGGGGGGGGGGGGGGGGGGGGGGGGGGGAAGCTGTTTGAAAGGGTTATTTCCCCTTGTTTTTATTGTGAGACTGTATAAGTATTGGGTTATTATTATTAAGATGTATCCCTAACGGGCGGGGACTGGATGTAAAAAAGCACATGTGTGCTTATTCATTATCCTCGAAATAAAAGAATTTGTCATTGTCATTTGTCATTGTCATTGTCATTGTCCCCTCTCCGCCCTCTCTCTCTCTCACTCTCTCTTCAATATTGACATGGCCACCAAACATCTACGTATGCTGCAACTGTGCAGCGCCAAGTGCTGCGTGCTGTGCCGGTGACGGAGGTGTGCTGGACGTGGGAGGAGGACAGGAACAAACGGCTGTGGGTGTACGGCAACGAGCACAAGGTCTACTGCCCCGACTACCCCCAGCAGTGCTGCTGGGGATGCAACATCCTCTAAAGGCTGTTGGCTTTGCGGGGTCTTCTTCAGCAGGGAGCCTACCGCCGTGTGACGTTTTCTTAAACGCCACCATCCCTCAGAGAGTTGGTTAAAAAAAAAAAATGTCTTAAAGTTGTGTGAAATTCCTTAAATGGCAATGCTCTTGCACATTTCATGATCATGCTCATTCTGGATGTAGTGCAGTTCTACCTCTTAGTGTTAATCCCTCCCAGTTTTCTTCTTATCTTAAAACATTGTTTTGTGCTCCATTGATAAGGAATTGTGTATAGAAATACATGTACGTTTTGGTTTCTACCCCCACCCCCCCCTCTTCGCCCCCCCCCCCAAATTGCTTGATAATCAGATAAAGTTATATTCTGTGATAATTGCATTCTGGTTTCTGTCCTAAAATATCGCTTGATTATTATAAGAAGTTGTATTCAGAACCATGGATCGGTTCCTTTTTGTTTGAAGACAGCAATGCTTGAATTTTTGCATAATGGTTTTTTTCTCTGATGAATCAAGTGTGTATAAATTTGTTGCCAGAAAAAATATTTGCTGATATTATTGATTGATGCTATGAATTTTTATTTTAAAAAGGTCAGATTAAGCTTATAAAGGAAATAAACATGATACAGCTTAAAAAAAAATCACAAATAAAGTAGTACGTTTAAGCTTATGTCATGTTTGATATCAGATCTGCTAATTCCATTATCCTCGAAATAAAAGAATAATATAAACAAAAATAAATAAAATAAAAAGTACTGAAAGAACATTTTCCCTTTACATATAACTTTTTCGTCATCGAAATCAAAAACGTTGCATAACTTTACAGTATTACACATCAAGCTATGTTGGATTTTTTTTCTTTTGAGATATTTGTGCTTATATATCACAGAAAAATGCCTGTAATTTTTGTGGCCAAAATCAGCATGACGTCTTTGTCTGTAAGCACGTTCAGTTTTCTTCAATATTATGGACTTTAAGAAATGTTCGTGCACATGCGTGTAACTGATTTACTGGTCCAATCTCGCATTATCATTTCATTGACTTTCATATGACCAAGAACAGTATTATGTGACCGGAAGTCTCCTGTAGTTATGTCCCATGTATGAAGTCGTTAGGAACATGAAATGGTAATTGATTTGAATTTCTATTATGTGACAACTATATTTTGTTCTGTGCTTGTGAACTTATGTCATGTTTGATATCAGATCTGTGATACGTAGATTCCAGATGACATTTTCAATGTTTGTGATTGTGTTTGATTTTATGAAAATGACCTTCATGGAATAAAAAAACCACCCTTGCGACAAATGAACTTGTACTGATCTATTCATTTTCACAGTATCTTGTTCTACATTCTTTTAAAAATAATCAGAGGTGCTCTTCTAACTGGCTCTTTCACTAAAAGTACGTTTAGATTTATAATGTTAAAACAAATTCATTGAATATTGGAAATGACTTGAAGATTATGTTGAAAACTAGAAATAAACAAGTGGGGATAAATGGCACTTAAAAGTAAGAGGTAATCTATCTACCTATCTGTCTGTCTTGTCTATCTGTCTGACTTTCTGTCTGTCTATCTACTTGTCTGTCTATCTATCTGTTATCTGTCGTCTATCTGCTTGTCTGTCTGTCTGTCTATCTGCTTGTCTGTTGTCTGTCTATCTGCTTGTCTGTCTGTCTGTCTGTCTATCTGTCGTCTGTCTATCTATCTGTCTATCTATCTATATCTATCTATCTATCTATATATCTATCTATCAAATCTATCTATCTATCTATCTATCTGTCTGTCTGTCTGTCTGTCTCTTTGTTGTCTCTTTGTTTGTCTGTCTGTCTGTCTGTCTGTCTGTCTCTCTCTCTATCTATCTATCTATCTATCTATCTATCTATCTATCTATCTATCTATCTATCTATCTATCTATCTATCTATCTGTCTTCTGTCTGTCTCTTTGTTTGTCTCTTTGTTTGTCTTCTCTCTTCTATCTCTCTCTCTATCTATCTATCTATCTATCTATCTATCTATCTATCTATCTATCTATCTATCTATCTATCTCTCTATCTATCTCTCTATCTATCTATCTATCTATTTACTTATCTGTCTGTCTGACTATTCACTTATCTGTCTTTCATTTTATTTTTCACTGCCTTGAGAAGGATCTCTTTACACATCCATTTGCAGTCTCAGTTATTTATCAAAATTTGCAATTGCTTGAACTCTTAAATATCAATTAAATCCCAGTGTACTTCATTCAATGCTGGACAAATGGCAAATCATCAAGTTATCAATGGCATCGTTAACAGATGAAAACAAACGAGAAGAAAAGCGTTCAAAAAATCTGAAAGAAAATCTGTTACTTTACATTTTGCTATTCCTGATTGACAAAAGTATCTTACAAACTTTCCCCGAAGTCGGAATGCAGCTACCTTGTGGTGGAAGGTCAGAAGTGCGCCATAGGCATGTAAACCTGATGCCGACAGCATGAGAGAGGGACAAGCCTCAGCGTCACTGAACACGTCGGACCAGTCATGTAATGGGAGATCATCGATTGTACCATTTTCAACCTGTCTCTCTAATTCTTTCCCTTGAATCATTTTTCAACTCGGCGGACTAAACGTTCTTATTTCTTTACAAAGTTGGTCATGTGCCTTAAGAAAAAACTTTAAACAAATTAATGTCAAGATTCAAAATTTCATTTAAAGAACAGCCCCCCCCCCCATCCTTCTGGGGGCACATGAAATTATTTTAACAGAACCACAACTTGTAGACGCAGGCGTGTGAAAGCGCCGGCAGCCTAAATCATTCATTACACAATGAATTTTATAATGTAATCATATAAATCAGGCGGAAACCCGCACGTCTCCCCACCATGAAGAAGCCTAAAAGCACTAAGATACAGCAACACACATCATGGGCGTGTTAAAACAACGATAGTATGTCATGAAACAAAAGGACAAATTATGGATGATAAAAACAGAAACAGCAATGAAAATACGCGGAAAGACCACTCAGTCAAAATGATGTATAAAAAAATAAAGTACAAGTCTTTGAAAATGGGTTATGTATGACATTACAAATGCATCTTTGACTTTGAGCATAAACAACACACACACACACACACCACACACAACACACTGAATGAATAATGAAAATTTTCATTGAGGGAAAAGAAAACAATGGTGGCTTTAAAAAATCCAGCCCAGAGAGAGAGAGAGAGAGAGAGAGAGAGAGAGAGAGAATGACAATGACAAGTTCTTTTATTTCGAGGATAATGAATAAGCACTCATGTGCTTTTTTACATCCAGTCCCCGCCCGTAGGGATACATCTTAATAATAACCCAATACTCATACGAAGAGAGAGAGAGAGAGAGAGAGAGAGAGGAGAGAGAGAGAGAGAGAGAGAGAGAGAGAGAGAGAGAGGATGCCTTCATTAATTGTTCGCTTGTTGGCTTGAAGTTTGCTAAAAAACCAAACAAAACACCCAAATAACAACGCAAATCAACAATGGGCAACAACTCAACCGAAAATTGACAAGCTCCGGCAAAGAATCAACAATACAAATGACAATTCTAAGACTGTCATATTTCAACGTCAATATAACACACAAGGCAAGACCGAGACATAACGAAACGAATCAAAAACGCAGACAACCGGCTTTTCTCATTAGCAACATCACCGAATCCAGTGACATGAGAATCCATTTATTAACAATTTTAATTATTCATTTATTTTATTCTTTTATTTCGAAGATAATGGAATAAGCACTCACGTACGTTTTTTTTACATCCAGACCCGTGTGTATGCAGTTTTGTAAATTTTGATATACATTCCTATGAAGTCAGCAGGGCCAGCAAAGACCGGAGCAAATAGAGAAGGAAGATAATGTGGGTGTCATTGGGTGTGGTGGCAAACATCGAACCTGGTGGCGCCAACAAGTGTGATAGCCTACAACAGAATGTTGACTAGCTTCGGGACAAAGAATCAGCACAAAATCATTGCGATTCATAGACTTGTGTCATAGCGATTCATAGACTGTCACTTTATAGCGTCAATACAGCCTACAGCACAAACTGCAATTTTCTTCTTCTTCTTCTTCTTCTTCTTCTTCTTCGTCGTCGTCGTCGTCGTCGTCGAACGCTCAAAAAGCAGTGCTACTGTTGTCTGTCACATGAGCGAAAAATGCGTTGCGCTGCCGTTAAGCGCCTGACAAATCAGGCCCTGCGCATCCGACTTCGACGTTGGAGAGAATTGTTATTTTATAAGTAGTCATTATGGAAAAAAGGAGCAGGAGATTGGACCAAGAAGGCAGAAAATAGACGAGAAAGAAGAGGTAAGAATGGAAAGGAACAGGGCTGAAACAAAGAGAGGGATAGAAAAGAGGGAATTCGTAGCACAGAATTTTCAGAAGGCGGAGATGCTATTTACACTGACAAGCCCCCCGGGCATCCCCACGGGGGAAAATAGCAGTTCTGAGACTTTCACTTTGTAAAGTCAACAATTATAGCCTTCAGCGCAAATAGCAAATTCTAAGAACATCACTTTGTAACGTAACATTAATGTAACCTACAACCGAA
Source organism: Rapana venosa (assembly GCA_028751875.1). Lineage (NCBI taxonomy): Eukaryota > Metazoa > Mollusca > Gastropoda > Neogastropoda > Muricidae > Rapana > Rapana venosa. The sequence continues at coordinate 24,503,006 of CM054142.1, read as the reverse complement.
TATGTGAAAAAAAATTCCTGCTTTTACAAGCTAGTTGGTCTTGTTCTTGTTGGTCTTGTTCTAGTTGTTGTTGCTGTTGCTGTTGTTGTTGTTGTTGTTGTTGTTGCTGTTGTTGTTGTTGTTGTTTTCTTCTTCTTCTTCTTCTTCTTCTTCTTCTTCTTTCTTCTTCTTCTTCTTCTTCTTCTTCTTCTTCTTCTTCTTCTTCTTCTTCTTCTTCTTCTTCTTCTTCTTCTTCTTCTTCTTCTTCTCCTCCTAACCTCCTCATCCTTCCTATTATATTTGTCTATTATTCTGTTATCAACTGGGCTCCAAATTTGAGGAAGCCTTCAACAGAAGTCAGTTAGTATTGATATTTTCAAACAGCCATGAGTAAAGTAATAATAATAATAATAATAATAATGTATGGAATTTATATAGCGCTGAATCTTGTAAAGCAACAAATCAAAGCGCTCAGATTTCATTTCATACCACTTTAAGTCACGGCAGATTTCTCTCCGTGAAAGTGTATGATGTTCAACTGTATGGGCCTTTGGCATACTAAAATTAGGACACAATTTAGACGAGGTGACAGCCCTGATATGGCCTCTGTGGTCGGCGGGGCTATAAACAACAGGATTGGATTAGATTTGTTAGCTGGAATCCCCGAATCCCATAAATCCCCTGAAAGTACAGAAAACAGTGATGGGGCTCGAACTTATGAATCTCTCATCCGACAAAATCCAATGTTCTAGCCAATGCACCTTGTGTTTCTGTACGTTCTTGGTCTCTATTTGTCTGCCTGTTTGTCTGTCTATCTATCGGGTACGTACTGCGTATCGCTGCATCCTGTCTTGTCGCTGCATGACACCTGTTCTTCATGATCAGATCTGTTTCCGCTTCTGTCTTCTTTTCTGTTTTCCTTATCTTTCTCTTTTCTTTCTTTGCTCTTCTACTTCTTCTTTTCTTCTTCTGTCTATTTTTCTTTTCTTCTTCATCTTTCTTTCTTTCTGCTTCTTTTCTTTCTTTTCTTCTTCTTTCTTCTTTCTTTCTTTCTTTCTTTTCTTTTTTCTTTCTTTTCTTTCTTTCTTTCTTCTTTCTTTCTTTCTTTCTTTCTTTCTTCTTTCTTTCTTCTTTCTTCTTTCTTTTCTTTCTGTCTTTCTTTCTGTTCTTTCTTTCTTTCTTTCTGTCTTTCTTTCTTTCTGTCTGTCTTTCTTTCTGTCTTCTTTCTTTCTGTCTTCTTCTTCTGTCTTCTTCTGTCTGTTCTTTCTGTCTTCTTTCTTTCTTTTCTTTCTTTTTTCTTTCTTTCTTTCTTTTCTTCTCTTCTTTCTTCTTTCTTTCTTTCTTTCTTCTGTCTGTCTGTCTGTCTGTTCTGTCTTTCTTTCTTTCTTTCTTTTCTTTCTTTCTTTCTTTCTTTCTTTCTTTTTCTGTCTTTCTGTCTATCTTTCTTTCTTTCTTTCTTTTGCTTTGTCTGGGTAAAGCAATCGTTGTCTCCACTCCGAAGAGAAACCTTATAGGAAAAGGCATGAAATGCTGCTATACCACCTTCACAAATATTTCTGTCTCAGTCTCTGTCTCTCTCTCTTTCTTTGTGTCTCTGTGTCTCTTTCTATCTATCTCTATCTCTCTGTATGCCTCTGTATCTATCTGTCTGCCTGTCTGTTTTTTGAAATTTTAAAATTTTTAAATTTTATCTATTCTTTTAAATCGAGGACAATGGAATAAGCATGTATGTGCTTTTTTACATCCAGTCCCCGTGTGTATGTGGTTTTGTAAATTCTGTCATCTGTTCCCACCGGCACACAATAGCCTACTCTTATGAAAAGTGGAACAGGATTTAACGTGTGTTCAAGATATTCTGCGTGCGTTCGCACACGGGGCATCGGTTTATAGTCTCATCCGAAAGACTTTTGGGGAGAGAGGAGTCTGCACTGATGTTAACTCCAGGGGAAAATATCCCCTTGAACGGGAATCGAGCCTGTCTATCTGTCTGCGTGTCTGTCTGTCTCTTTATCTCTTTCTCTGTCACTGTCTCTGACTGTCTGTCTGTATTTCTTTCTGACTCTCTATGACTCTGTCTTTCTCTTTCCGTCTTTCTGCCTGCTTGTCTGTCTGTCTGTCTCTCTACCCCTCCACCCCCTCCCCCCACCTCCACTGTATCTTATGACCAGTCTTTCAAAAATTTTGCAGAGATCAACTTTGAACAGTTCTATCCAGCATTTCTCCATGGCATGCAGTAATGATTAGCTTCCTCACAATAATTATCAATTTTATTTTTATTTGATTTAGTTTGCTGCACTCTCTACGGCGAGAAGAGGCACGGTTTTGAGGACTGGTCAGGATGTGTCTGTCACACATGACAAGGGCCTCACTTCTTCTGGTCAGCTAATAATGGGGGGACTGGGGGGGGGGGACGGAGGGGGAATGGGGGGGGGGGGTAGGGGGGCTGCAGATGTCCGCTGTGACACGTGACAAATCAGAATTCACTTTTGTTGCAAGGAAGCTGCGCGTGTCTGGTATGACACATAGGAATTAGACATTGAAATTCACTTTTGGCACACGAGCCTCTTTTGAGTCAAGCCACAGAGAAATTAGGGGGAGAGAGAGAGGGAGAGGAGAGAGAGAGAGAGAGAGAGAGAGAGAGAGAGAAGAGAGAGAGAGAGAGAGAAAAGGGGGGAGGAAATGAGGGAGAGGAGGAGGAGGAAGAGGAAGAGGAGGTGGAGGGGAGAGAGAGAGAAAAGGTTATTCAGGATCATGTTGATGATGGAGGGATGGGGACTTGCAGGGACTGGGGCAGAGCAACCTAAAAGTTATACATGTATACACGCTTTACCCCCCAACTGCCCCCTTCTTTTTAAATGATTAAAAAAATGCAACCCCACATCATTCTTTGTTCTCAGCATGAACGGTCATTCTTTTCCCCACTTACGCCTTTGCGATCATCTCATCGTCATTGCTATCGTCGTCGTCATCATCATCGTCATCGTCGTCCTTCCCCTCCTCCTCATCATCACCATCATCATCATTTTCTTCTTCTTAAAAATGATCTCTTCCTCCACAACAACACCAAATCAAAACAACAAAAAGGCCAAATAAAAAGTTATGACGGACCCTATAATGAAACCAATAACAGAATCGTAATGAGAAGCAATAACAAGAGCTAGGAAAAACCCCCCAACTATGACAGAGCCATGAAAGCTACGATGAATCCACAAGATAAAGCGACAGCGACATTATGACCTCCCGTTAGAGCCATCATAAAACCTGCAACACACAATCATCCTGTTTATATCAACAGTAGAGACAAGGAAAAAAGTCCAAAGAAGTCATCGCAGACATCTGTGCTGTCACAACAATAAAAGAAATTACAGAATGAAACATTATTCACCAACGGGGGAAAAAACACCTGGTAGAATCTGAAACTACTGATGTGGAAGAACTATAAGAGACTTGGCCCAGGCCAAAAGCTTGGTCAGTCATTGGCGTAAGAACCGCGAGGAGTGGAGGAATCTGGTTGCAAAATCTTCAGAGGTCGACACAGACTAGGGGATAGGTGAAGATGAAGGTCTAAGAAAAGTGCCAGAGCCTATATTGAAACAGTTGTTATTATTCTTTTAAATGTTATGCTGAGATTGTCTTCAACCGTGACAAGTTCTTAACAAAACAGTCCGTACTGCATTCCCCTTTACAGGAGAGAAGCATCCTCTGAAGGTGGGAGTATGGATGCCTGTGAGGTGATGTACTTAAAAAAAGAGTCATATTACACAACTTTCCATCCTGCGTGTACAAACGGGTCTCACACCGATTCTTGGGTTTTGATATGTGAGACAAGAGTACATATTCCGGGTGACCTCTAGGGTGTTAAACTGAGGAGTGCCCCCAAACAGTAGCAGCAGCAGCAGCAATAATAATAATAATAATAATAATATTTAAAAAAAAAGATGATGATGATGATGATGATGATGATAACTACTACTACTACTACTACTACTACTACTACTACTACTACTACTACTACTACTACTACTACTACTACTACGACGACGACGACGACGACGACGATGACTTCTTCTTCTTCTTCTTCTTCTTCTTCTTCTTCTTCTTCTTCTTCTTCTTCTTCTTCTTTCTTCTTCTTCTTCTTCTTCTTCTACTGCTACTACTTCTACTGCTGCTGCCAACCACCACCACCACCACCACCACCACCACCACCACCACCACCACCACCACCAATAACAACCACAACAACGACGACGATGATGATAATGATGATAAATAATACTAATAATATGAAACATCAACAACAATAATAAACAGTTATAAGAGACTGGCTTGGGCGATCAACGGCCGAGATTAGCAAGCATTCCGTCTGTAATCCCCCCCCCCCCAACCCCCCAACCCCCCCTCCTATATTAATGGCATGACAGCATCATATCGGCAGAAACCAAGCTTGTGTTGCCGGAGAATGAGAGACACGGCTAACATGACTGGGTACTACAGTGTAAGAAGAGGAGGGGAGGTACAGACTAGATAGAATGACTGTGTACTGCACCAGTGTGTGCTAAAGACCTGCTGCCATGGCCCACCAGGATCACCAGCCTCATGCTAAACATGGCTGGACAAACAAGGACCTGTGTATTTGGCAGATACATTATCATATCCTCCCTCCCCGATCCTATAATTATGATCAGCTTGCGCGTATTGCAAACATGGCCAGAAACGTGTTCCTATGTTGCAGAGACTA
>CM054142.1:24458289-24493289 GCA_028751875.1 Rapana venosa | reverse complement strand
ATGTGTCCCTCTTGTCTGTTTTTCCGGCCATCTTTCAGGGTGATTCATGTATCCCTCTTATGTGTTTTTATGGCCATCTTTCAGGGTGATTCATGTGCCCGTCTTGTCTGTTTTTCCGGCCATCTTTCAGGGTGATTCATGTGTCACTCTTATCTGTTTTACTGGACATCATGCAGGTGTTTCATGTGCCTCTCTTGTCTGTTTTTCCGGCCATCTTTCAGTCTGTTTTTCCGGCCATCTTTCAGGGTGATCCATGTGCCCCTCTTGTCTGTTTTTCCTGCCATCTTTCAGTCTGTTTTTCCGGCCATCTTTCAATCTGTTTTTCTGGCCATCATTCAGGGTGATCCATGTGTCCCTCTTATCTGTTTTTCTGAACATCATGCAGGTGTTTCATGTGCCCCTCTTGTCTGTTTTTCTGGCCATCTTTCAGGGTGATTCTTGTGCCCCTCTTGCGTGTTTTTCCTCACTATTTTTCTGTATAATAGTTGAACAATTTTGATGAGAATATAATATTTCAAAAAAAGATAAAAACCGTGCAACTTCAGATGTAAGCGCGTTTTTGCATTTTTGTGAATCTGTCTGCTTGTCTCTCTGTCTCTATCTGTCTGTCTATCTGTCTGTCAGTTTGTCTGTCTGTCTGTCTGTCTGTCTCTGTATTTCTCTCTCTGTCTCTCTGTATTTTCAATGTGTGTGTGTGTGTGTGTGTGTGTGTGTGTGTGTGTGTGTGTGTGTGTGTGCTCGTGTTGAGAACTAGTAATTGTGCTGCAGGCGTGTGGCCTGTATTTGCTGAATTAATGTATCAGGCTTCTGTCCCCTTTCCATCAACTCCCAAGGGACTTTCGTCAACTTTCTTTTGTTGTGCCAAATATTACAACTTGTTTACATTGACTATCTGTACCTGCAGGGACGGGATAGCTCAGTGGTCAGGGCAATCACTTTCCCCAAGTAACGGTGAAGTAGCTTTGAGGGTGGTTGCCCCGAGGACAGGCGACCATTCCTGCGCCTTGGTGTCAGTACAGTTCCCCAGTTCATCCAGCTGTAAATGAGTACCTGCCTTCTTTAGGGTCGGGGAAGGTAAAACAGCAAAAGAGAGGAGGAGGGTGCCGCCCTCAAGATGCTGGCCCCTAGAGAAGATGAGGTCTCTGACACCTCGCTTCTCAACGACCGCAAAGGTTATAGGAACACCTTTACCTTTTCGTGTCCACCTCTTGGACCTACCTAATAAAAGAACGACGTGTGAAAAGAGAGACAGAGAGAGAGTGGAAGCCAAAAAACTTCTGACTCTTGGGGGTGGGGGTGGGTGGGAGACAAGATATATCCTGTTATGAGGGACAGAGGAAACAGAAAGATACTGCTTTTTCAGCTGAATTAGAACCAACGGAGGATGGATAGACTAGCGGGCAGAGCGTTGTGCTCGCGATTTGACCGCCCCGGATCGAGCCCGGGTTCGAGCCACCACCCAGATGCCCGTTTAAGGGTATCCTCTCTCCCCCTCCCCCCTCACTCCACGGACTTAGCATCAGTACTGACTCCATTTCCCCGAAAGTCCTGCGGATGAGACTTTAAACCAAGGTTTCCAATATGAACACACGCAGAACATTTTACACACACGTTAAAACTCGATCTGCCTTTTAAAAGAGTAAGCCATTCGTGCCCGTAAGAACGGATGACAAATGTACATTTAAATAGAAACCGTATGCACACTGGTGTCCTGTTTAGACATCCCCGAAGTCGGAATGCGGCTACCTTAATGGTGGGCAAAAACGGTAGGCGTATACACAAATCTCACAATTGGTGAACCTCAGTGCTCTAGCCGAAGAAAGAAAACAAATGTATAGAACCAATGGTCTCTATGTAGCAAATAGATGATCTGACGATCGTGTACACTTCTTTTTCTTCTTCATTGAACGCTCAGACAGCAACTCACTGTTGTCTGTCATATGAGCGAAAATACGTCCCGCTGCCGTTAAGTGCCTGACAAGTCAGGCCCAGCGCATCCGACTTCGGCATGAGGGAGAATTGTTATTTCTAAAGTCTTTCTGTGAAAACAAAATGCAGGAAGATGGACCAAGAAGGCAGAAAAAAATTCAAGAAGAAGGTGAAAGGAAGAAAAGGAACAAGGCAGAAACAAAGAGAGGGATGGAAAAGAGGGAATTCCTAGCAAAGAATTTCCAGAGGGTGGGGATGCTTTTTATACTGACAGGCCCCCAGCATCACCACGGGGAAGATGGTGGCAACAGCTGTGGCTCTTGTCTCTGTTGCCCTGCATTGATATCGACAAGATCTGAAGACGGGAGACCAAATTTCTTTTAAAAAATCAACAACAACAACAACAAAAAACAACCCCCCCCCCCAAGGGATATGTTTAGCATAAAGGGAAACAAAGACAAACATAGACAGAAAAAATGGGTGGCGCTGGTCTTGTGGCGACACGCTGTCTTTCAGAGAGAGCAGACAGAATCTCATCTGTCGTGACAGAAACTAATAATCATATCTATCGACAACATCAAAGCATCCCTCAAAAGTCCAGACCATTTCTTTTCTCTGAATATGAGGAATTTCGGAGTGCCAGAATTGATAAATAAAAAGGAGCACACACTCTCAAAATACAACGTTAATCATAAAAGAACGCTTGCAAAAACAAGAAGAAAAGATTAAAAAAGAAACTACCGCTTGAAACTTGCTAACGACAGAAATGGATGTTACAGCATTTTGAATGACAAAAGGGGAAATGCCATAGCAAAAATAAAGACTTGTAAATCCTCTTTATAGATCCTCTTTATTTTGTTTTCCTCTCTCTCTCTCTCTGACTGCTTCTTCCCATTCCTCAAACCCTGCGTGCCACTGTGATCTCTTAGGAAATGCCAGAGGAAGAAATGCTGAAACATTTTACCCGTGTTCATTTATTATAGTCATGTTATTCGGACAATATCTGCAGCAAATACTGACTGGCTGTTCGTAAGTGTGTGTGTGTGTGTGTGTGTGTGTTTGTTTTTATCTCATTTTATGTGTGGTTGATGTGGTTTTCCCATAACGCGGTGCCCGTCCTGGGTTGACCCTTACGGTTGGCCAGGGCGTTGCTATAAGGAACGACAGAAGAGTTGTTTTTATGCCCTGTTTTATTCTGTATATAGCTGCACAGTTTTAATCTGAGACTTAAAAGTTGACGAGATGACATGGCCTTTGTGGTCGGTGGAGCTATAAACGACAGGATTGGATTGGATTTGAGTGTGTGTGTGTTGCTGTGAAGTTTATTCTCCTGTTGAGTTTATTTGTAATCCTCCATTACCCCAAAAGGGGTGAAAGGAAGTAAATCTTGAATCTTGATCCTTTCTGAACAAGTGAAAGCCATGTTTTAAACCAGTACTTTTCAGTCAGCGGTAACTTTTTTTTTTCGTTCCTGGGCCAAAGTTTACCATGGTGAGATTTTGCATAGCAACATTTTGCCCCCCATGAAGGCACTGCATTCCAGCTTCAGGGATACTAGCACATAAAAATATCTGAATTTTTGACTCTGTATCTGTCTCTGACCAGTTCAAATCTCTTCTTCCCCCCCTCCCTCTCTCTCTATCTGGCTTCCTACTGTCTCTCTCTGTGTCTGTATCTCACTTCCTACTATCTCTCTCTCTCTGTTTTGCTCTATCCAGATCACTTAGTAAGAATCAATATATCTGTCCCATTATTAATGTTCTGAGTCAGTTAACAATTGTACCTTTTGTTGAATATACTTTGATTTCTTTTTTTGGTTAATCATAGGTTGATATCCATTTTGTTGTCCCTAATCATGGCAAGGGCCCAATAGGAAAAAAAGTATGTAAACACTTATAATTATGTAGCCCTTGAAAAATAAAGATCTCTCTCTCTTCTTTCAGCATCTTTCTTTTTTTTCTTCGATTATGGTAACTCTGATTCAAACCTATAAACGATGCCCACGTCCCCGGCCAATCGCCACTATCACTCCTTGTCACGTGACCAGGTCAGCTCTTATCGGATTGGTCCATCAGTGAGAAGAACAGCGTTGATTGGTGGGTGCTTTGGATTGGACCATGCATTAGGATGAAGAGGTCCATTCTTTGAAGCCGAAAGAGCTGCTCAGTGGTTCGGGTCTGTTTTATGAGAGGAGAAGAGATGAAGAATGTGATCAAGGTCATGGTAAGGTCACGGAAACGATAAGGCTCTGGGTCTGGCTGGCCATTCACATAATCATATGTAAATTAGGATCACAATTCGGTCAGCTGGTCCCGTTTCTTTCTTTGTCAGTCTTGCTGATTGTTTCCCTCCCTTCTCTGTCTGTCTGTGTGTCTGTCGCTCTGTTTCTCTCTATATATCTTGAAGGGGCTGTGGCCTATACTGAATAAACTTCGTTTTCAATTTCATTTTCAATTTTCAATTTCTCTCTATATCTCTCTGTCTGTCTGTCTGTCTGTCTGTCTGTCTGTCTGTCTGTCTGTCTCTCTCTGTCTCTCTCTCTCTCTCTCTCCTCTCTCTCTCTCTCTCTCTCTCTCTCTTCTCTTTTCTTTTCCTTACGTTCAACACTTCATGTAATTTCTGTACCAAAAGTCATGTGTAAGTTGTCAATAAGCCACATCCGGTAATAACAATGAACTGTTCATAACTTCAAATTGTGTGTGTGTGAGTGTGTGTGTGTGTGTGTGTGTGTGTGTGTGGAGAGAGAGAGAGAGAGAGAGAGAGAGAGAGAGAGAGAGAGAGAGAGAGAGAGAGAGAGAGAGAGAGAGAGAGAAAGAGTGTGTGTGATTCTGTTATTCCTCTGCCCTTTCTCAAACACACTTCTCTCTCTTTCTGTCTCTGTCTGTCTGGCCCTGTCTCTGTCTCTCTCTTTCTGTCTATCCATCTATCTATCTATCTATCTATCTATCTATCTATCTATCTATTTATCTATCTATCTATCTATCTATCTATCTATCTATCTATCTATCTATCTATCTATCTATCTATCTATCTATCTGTCTGTCTGTCTGTCTGTTTATCTATCTGTCTATCTATCTGTCTATCTATCTGTCTGTCTATCTATCTGTCTGTCTATCTGTCTGTCTCCAGACAGCCCAACACAGACAGACAGTTATCTAGAACCAGACAGATAAACACATATCTCAATTTGCCAGCCCAAACAGAAAATACATTTTCCTCAGCAGAGCAGCAAGGGGAAGAGACAGGAGGCAGGCAGGAGCATTTCTTTTCTTTCCTTTTTTTCACAGAACACTGGAGACAGGCGAATTTCCTGTAAATCACACCGTGGTATCCCCTCCCTCCCTCCCTCCCAGCTGTGCAGTCTGCAAGCATCCAACAGTGAACATGTGGTGTTTATGGGGGGAGGGGTGGGGGAGGGAAGGCAGGGGCTGGGGGGGGGGATAGAGGTTAAGCCTATTTCAGATTAGCCACGACAGACGCTGTAGTCGAGTGGTTAAGATCGTTCCACTTCAATCTCGGGGGTCCATATAGTCCTGGGTTCGAATCTGGGCATCTGTGTCTGGGTGATAAGATATCTGTTGAATTGGTTCATCAGAATAACCTGTTGGGGAATAGACCCATATTCAGTCCTGGTTAGGTCATTGCATGCTAGGAGGAACGGATGACAAAAATTTAAAAAAAGTCATGCGCATACACATTGTTATACACACAAAATTCGCAAAACCGCATACACACGGGGAGTGGATGTAAAAAACAAGCACACGAGTTATTATTCCATTATCCTTGATGTATGTATGTTTGTCCGTCGTGTCCGACGATGACCTCCAAAACAGCAGAGGAGGCAGCTGCTGTTTTGGAAACTGGGCAGAAATTTGATTATAGTGGAGATGCCTTGCTCACAGCACATCCCCACTCTCTCGGCCAAGTGGGCATAAGGACAGTCAGCGTTGGAGATGTTCTCCAAAGGCCAACCAGCCCCCAGGGCTGCAGCACATAAGGACTGTGCGAGTCGAGCCTCCTAGTCAGAGAGTCATAGTCGATCACTAAAGACTAAGCTGTAAAGTGGAATTCCATGAGTGGGAAAGCCACTGGTCACACAGCCTCTCACCTTGCTGTTGCCCCCAGCGTCAATGGTTTAATCAAGAACTGTGATAAAGCCCAGGCGCTGACGGCATATTATCCTTGATATAAAAGAATAAATAAACAAAATAAAATAAATAACTAAATGTCGCGTTTAGAACCATCCTGGCAGTCTGAATGCGGCTACCTTAATGGTGGACAAAAACGTGGTATAGGTAAAAATCTCGCCATTGGTGAACCTCAGAGCTCTAGCTGAGGAACGGGAAAAAAGAAAGCTGCACCACCTCAGTCACTTGGCAGATGCTGCACCAGCTGCTCATCATAAATGACCCACAGAAGTGCCAGGTACATGCTGGCTGATTTTAGCGTCTCTTAAACTATCGGCTATTGCTGGCCTGCTTTAACATGGAAAAGGACGGCCTTTTGGTAAGTCCGCAATGTTTTGTGCGTGTGTTCACAGATGGTATATGTATTGAATTGCTTCGTCCAAAAGATCATTTAGGGAATGGACCCATATTTCATCCCAGGGAAAGCTCTACCCTTCAGGTCACAAGTCTGACACTTAAATCATTGGGTTATTCCCCCCCCCCCTTCCCGAAGTCAGAATATGTTGGCCGTCGCTCCTTCTCTGTTTCTGGTCCATCCACCTGGAATGACCTCCTCTTTCACTTCGCCAAAAGCCTTCACTTGATACCTTCAAATCCAGCCTCAAAACACACTTATTTCCTACCTGAGACTTTCCCCCCACATATCTGTCCCTAATTTTCAACAGCACCTTTCACCTTCTAAGTGTTGTTCCGTGTGTGTGTGTGTGTGTGTGTGTGTGTGTGTGTGTGTGTGTGTGCGTGCGTGCGCGCGCGTGCGTGTGCGTGCGTACGTGCGCGCGCATGGATTTGAAATCTGTTGTTCATTATGTTTAAGGAGAGTTGCATGCCTGTAAATGTTGAGTGCAAGCGCTTCGATTTGTTTGTTTTTTACAAGATTCAGCGCTATATAAATTCCATATATTATTATTATTATTATTATTATGATTATGATTATTATTATTATATGGCTGCCTTAATAGTGGGAATAAATGGTCTCATAAGCAAAATTCTCACCATTTGTAAACCTCGGAGCTCTAGCCGAGAAACAAAAAGACGCCCCTCTCTCAAATGACCTATGATTGACTAGATCACACTGATGACGAGAAATAAAACACTTGACTTCACCAAGCAGCAACATTTTTTTTCCATTGCTTCGTTGCAAAAATGCAGCAACCAATTTCGCTACCTAGAAATCTTGGACACCCAAGCCAAAAAACCCTCGATAAAAATGCCCTCACAACCAAAAACAACAAACAAAACCGTTTTTGTTTAAACCAAACAAAAGAGCAACGCACAAACGATAATATGGTGCACAAGCTGAAAAACGCTTGCCATCTTGTGATTTGTGTGCAACGGCCCTTAGAAGATGGACTGTGTTTTAGGGTCCAGGGGCACAGTGACCACAGGAAGGTGGAGATGTGGGGAAAGGAGGGTAATGGACGGTTTGGCTGACGTTATCACGTGACGGCTCATGACCATAAGCTTGCTGGATGTGTTATTGCGTCCTTAGACGACAATGTGGTCCTTAACGAAGAAAAGACTGTTAGAAAGTAAAAGTCAAGATAGACCTTGATGAGAGTGACTATCAAGGAGCAAGAATTCTCATTTCAAGGTGTCCCTGAAGTGGAAATGCGGCTACCTTAAATGTGGGCAAAAAACGGTTGCATTCGCAAAAATATCAACCAATGGTAAACCTCAGAGATCTAGCTGAGGAAAAGAAAAAAAAAGATTCAAGCTAAAAATGGTGTGTCTAGCTGTAGCTCTTGTAGTGTCAGTCAAACACTTCTTACTTTTTGTTTATCATTACATTGATCTGCATCACAATTCACAGTATTGCACTGCAATGTCTTGTCAGAGTTCGCCTTATCTTGTCTTGGCTATGACATGTGTCGAGAAATACAACATCATCTCCATTAAGAAACAATCTTTTCAACACTGCTGCAAGAAGCATCGACAAAATGTCGTAGCAGAAAACCTTGCGCACTGGAAACAAACAGGACGAGGTACTCAGCTGAAAAAAACAGACAAAGAGTAGTATGCTGTCATCGGTGTGCAGTGGTCCTTAGATGATGGAATTGTTTACTGTGCGAGGACAGCGTGAAAACATCAGAGAGGGGATATAAGAAGAAGAGTAACAAACGTTGGTTTATGACGGTAATTTCATCAACATAACCGTTGGCTTATGACGGTAATTTCATCAACGTAACGGTTGGTTTATGACAATGATTTTATCAACATAACGGTTGGTTTATGACAATGATTTTATCAACGTAACGGTTGGTTTATGACAATGATTTTATCAACGTAACGGTTGGTTTATGACAATGATTTTATCAACGTAACGGTTGGTTTATGACAATGATTTTATCAACGTACCGGTTGGTTTATGACAATGATTTTATCAACGTAACGGTTGGTTTATGACAATGATTTTACCAACATAACGGTTGGTTTATGACAATAATTTTATTAACCATTTATAGTCTCCTTAGATGACAATCTGGTCCTAAGTGAAGAACAGACTGCCGAAAAATAACAGTCAAGACAAAACTGTTGTTTATCAACTGCATTTCCCCCATCCATTAGACCATGAGTGGTGGTCTGGGCGCTAGTCTTTCGGATGAGACGATAAACCGAGGTCCCGTGTGTTACAGAAAATTATGCAGCGCACGTAAAACAACCCACGGCAACAAGAGAGTTGTCCCTGGCAAAATTCTTAGAAAAAAGCCACTCTGATAGGGAAAGAAATACAGTTGCAGACCAAAAAAGAAAAAAGAAAAAGAAGGGTGGCGCTGCTCTTGTGGCGACGTGCTCTCCCCGGGGAGAGCAGCCCGAATTTCACGCAGAGAAATCTCGTGACTTAAAGTGGTATAAATAAATAAAATAAAATAATATATGGCCTACTATATTCTTGACAATCAAGCATTTGTGTATGCAGCCCATTTTACTGTAAAGATTTGCACTGTATTGCATCATCTTTTATTTGTTGAATCGCACAGCACCCTCAGGAGAAATAGATAATTTTCTGGTGCTTGCTTTTAAGAAGCAGTGACAAACATGCCAGCCAGGAAACCGTTGCCAAATGGAAACAACCAAGTAACAAAAAAGACATGACGCATGGCTGATAAAAACACAAAAACTTCTACCCAGTCATTCCTGTGCAAAGACCCTTAGAGAATGGAATGTGTTTACCTTCCAAGGACACGATTACCACATCAGAAAAAGATGTGAAAACTGGGGCAGTGGGCATTGGCACGATGGTTTATGGCGGTAATTTTAACGGTGTTTTATGCTGTCCTTAGCTGATAATCCGGTCTTAAGTGGAGAAAAGGCTCTTGAAAAATAAAGGTTTAGATGGAATTGTCTTCAGCTTGAAAAAAATGTTACTTGATAGGTAATCAAATTCGTTTTTATATCTCTTTTGTGTTGCATTGCATTGCATTGTTTAATCTTACTCGTATTTTTTCATGTTCCTTATATAGCCCCACTGATCACAAAGGCTGTATCCCGGCTGTTACCTCATTCAGTTTTATCAACACCACCTAATCTAGTTAAATGTATCACACTGTCAGTCTGAAAAAAAAATCAAATAACAAAGTGCCTTCATTATTTCATTACTTGAGGCCAATATAATCAAGCTAGGCTGAGGACTCCAGTCATTCTACTTAATTTGTTATCCTCATGTTACAGAGAAGCATAAGAAGGGATAATGAACACTCACTGTACCAAAAAAGCAATGCTTAAGAAAAATGCCTTTCGGGCAAATTACACTGCAGAATGAACATCATGTGCCGGTCTCAGTGTTTACAATATCACTATATGGTCGCCATAAGAAAACAATACAAGCAATCATCATATAATGTCTAAAAATATTTATAAGATTTACTTTAAAACAGGAAGGAGGGTGGGCTGGGAAGGCAAGAAAACAACAACAACAAACAGAGAAACAGTAGAAAGGTCAAGGAAAAGACAGAAACGAAGAGTGATAGACATGGGAAAATATGTAGCACTGAATTTCCAGAAGGTGGGGATGCTGTCTGTACTAAAAGAGCCTCGCGGGGAATATGCTGAACCCCCTGTTGTCCTGAAACCTTCAGCTGCAACAGTGCAACTACGGGTGTGGGGCTTTCCAGCTTCCGGAGCACTCGCTTTCCCCCAGCCAAGTTAAGCAGCGTCGAGCGTGGTTACCACTTGGATGGGTGACCGTTTGCGCGCTTTGGCTTCAGTACAGTTCCCCCAGTTCACCCAGCTGTGAATGGGTACCTGCCCTCTTTAGGGTCAGGGAAGGTAAAGCAGCGAGGGAGAGGAGATGGGCGCCGCCCTCAATATGCTGGCCCTAGAGAAGTGAGGTCTCTGACGCCTCGCTCCCCTACGACCCTATAGGTTATGGGACTCCTTTACCTTTACCTTACCAATTTATTCCTGCATAGTCCGAGCAGAAGAGGAATCTTCTCACTTTGCCTTTTTAACTATGAATTTTTTTTTTATAAAGTGTCCTTTTGTATCAAAACTAGTTCTCCGGGACTTGTTTCTGTTTATCTGTACTCACTCCTTGTGAGTTGATTATATCTATCTATCTATCTATCTATCTATCTATCTATCTATCTATCTATCTATCTATCTATCTATCTATCTATCTATCTATCTATCTATCTATCTATCTATCTATCTATCTATCTACCTATCTATCTATCTATCTATCTATCTATCTATCTATCTATCTATCTATCTATCTGTCTGTCTGTCTGTCTGTCTGTCTGTCTGTCTGTCTATCTATCTATCTATCTATCTATCTCTCTCTCTCTCTATCTATCTCTCTATCTATCTATTTCTCTATCTATCTATTTCTCTATCTATCTATCTCTCTATCTATCTATCTATCTATCTATCTATCTATCTATCTATCTATCTATCTATCTATCTATCTATCTATCTATCTATCTATTCTATCTATCTATCTCTCTCTCTATATATATATACATATATATATATTATATATATATATATATATATATATATATATATATATATATATATATATATATATATTATATATATTACAATAAGCCGAGAAATGAAAAAAACACCTAACCCCAAACAAACCAAACCAAAAACTAAAACGAACATCAACCTCCCCTAAAAAACACAAACAATACTCCTTATTCTCTTCAACTGTCACGTCAAGAACTACATTTTGATATCGAAATCATAAATCAGACATTTTGACACAGACATTCTTCCATACAGGTGGCTGGAAAAAAAGCGTAAGGCCCCTGTGTGACAATGGAAAGGGGGAATTGGGGTGGTGGTGGGGGGTGGGGTGGGGAGATGAGTTGGTGACGTTATATTCCAGACACAGAACGATCCTGTCAGCAAAGGGATGCCGGTGCAACTGTTATTGCCGTTATTGTGGATGTCATTACGTGATGGTTTATAGCCATAGATTGAGATGGCCTTGTGATGTCCTTAAGTGCCAAACTGTCCCAAACGTGAAAGGTAGACTATGTTAAGAAATAAGAGATCGTGTTGAGGGGTTTTTTTTGTTTTAAAAAAGTTTTTTCAACCATATACTGTTCTGGGGGTCGTTATAAGACAACACACCCTCCATGCAAATGTTCATCACCCAAACCTGCCAGTTGTGCTACTATCAATTGCGGTGCATTAGTGCAGTTCGAAAGTACCTGTCCACTGATGCAACATCCAAACTAATCATGTCTCATTCTTTCACGTCTGGACTATTGCAATTCTCTTCTGGCTGGTCTAGCAGGTTCATCTATCCACTCCCTTAATGTCAACGTATAAAAACTCTACAGCTCGCCTAGTCCTCAGAGAGAAAAAATCTGAGCACATTACTCCTCTCTTGCGATCTCTCCACTGGTTGCCTGTGCCACAGAGAGTAAACTATAAGATCAGTACCCTCTGTTACAAATGCCTCCATAAAACAGCGCCTTCCTACCTCTGTGAATGTCTTCATCTGTACACTCCTTCTCGTTCCCTCCGCTCTGCTGTAGATACCTTGTGCTTAAGAATATCTAGATTCAACTAGTCCACCGTTGGCCGTTGCTCTTTCTCTGTTTCTGGTCCATCGATCTGGAATGACTTCCCTCTCTCCCTTCGCCAAAAGCCATTTTATGACGCTTTTAAATCCGGCCTCAAGACACATTTATTTAAATTCTAAGATTTCCCCCTCTTGTTCCATTTCATTGTTGTCCCTGCCGTCAACAGCCCAAACCCCATCACTCTACTGGAGTGTACAACCTTTATGTGTGTGCGTGAGTGTGCGTGTGCGCGTGCGTGCGTGCGAGCTTGTGTGTATACATTTGAATTTGTAAAAAGAAACCCAACCTGTTAATTGTAACTGGCTGCATGTGAATTAGTAGGATGAATGAAAGCGCTTTGATTTGTTTTTCGCAAGCTATAGCGCTATATAAATTCCATGTATTATTATGTAATAGCTAGTAGTTTGAAAAAACACACCCACTTTTCTGTTCACTCTAATATAGTATTGACATTTTTGTGTGTAAATAGGAGCTGGTGACAGTCTTTCAAGTTAGTAATGGTATTGAATAACAGGCTCCGCGAAGTCAGAATGTGGCTACCTTAATGATGGGCAAAAACGGTGGCATACGCAAAGTCTCACCGTTAGTGAGCCTTGGAGCTCTAGCCAAAGAACCGTCAACAAAAAGCCCAAACAAGCAACTCCCCTCCCCAACCCATGCTGTTGTAGTTTTGTTTTGATGCTTTTCTTCATACTTCTTTTTTAAAGTATGTTTTTATTTTATTTATTCTTTTATATCGAGGATAATGGAATAAGCACTCATGTGCATTTTTACCTCTAGTCCCCGTGTGTATGCGGTTTTGTCAATTTTGTCATCTGTTTCCACCGGCGCACAATGGCCTGCTCTTCAGAAAAGCGGAACAGGATTTAACGTGTGCGCAAGATGTTCTGCATGCGTTCGAACACGGGGCCTCGTTTTCAACTTTAGTGAGGGTCTCTATATGTGGATCGGTGGTCTAGAGGTAACGCGCCTGTCTAGAATGCGAAAAGTCCGGGTCGGGTGTGTGCGTGGTTCGTACCCCGTTTGGGCCCGAAATTTTTCCCCATCCATTAGACCATGAGTGGTGGTCTGGGCGCTAGTCTTTCGGATGAGACGATAAACCGAGGTCCCGTGTGTTACACAAAATTTTCAGCGCACGTAAAAGAACCCACGGCAACAAGGGAGTTGTCCCTGGCAAAATTCTTAGAAAAAAGCCACTCTGATAGGAAAACAAATACAGTTGCAGACCAAAAAAAAAGAAGAAAAAAAAAGGGTGGCGCTGCTCTTGTGGCGACGCGCTCTCCCCGGGGAGAGCAGCCCGAATTTCACGCAGAGAAATCTCGTGACTTAAAGTGGTATAAAATAAAATAAATAAATAAAATAAACTATCTGAGCACAGGAATTCACAAAAATACATACTTACTTACTTACTCCCGTGGTCGAGTGGTTTAGGCGGTCAACTCGTGATCCAGAGGTCGCGGGTTCGATCCCCGCTCGGCTCGGTGTTGCGCCCTTGGGAAAGACACTTTACTCCTATTTTCCTCACTCCACCCAGGTGTACAAGTGGGTACCAGCTCTGCTGGGGAAGTATCTGGCGACAGACTAGCGTCCTGTCACAGGGGTGGTGAAAAACCATCAGTTCGCTTAACGCTACAGAAACCGGGATAAGCTCCGGCTCTATGGGCCTTCTGGCTCGAAAGAACATACTACTTACTTACTTAACCCCATGGAAAAGGAATTTGTATACAGATGTTCATTTTCTTTCACACACACAGTTAAAACTGCCATTTTCCATCTTCAAAGATCTTAAAGAGAACATTTAAGGGGGGAAGTAGTCAGCCAGTGAACAGAGGTCGAAACGGCAAATAGAAAGTTGAGCGAGAAACCAGAGTATCGCCAGAAAGAGACAGTAAAGAAGCTACCTAGAGGAGAACGCAGCGAGTTATGTAATAGTAAGTTTGGATTGGGGAGGAGGAGGTAGGGGTGGAGGGGGGGGGGGGGGGGCTGAGGGTGGCGGAATAGTCTAGTGGTTAGAGCGCAATATGACGGCCTTGGTTCGAGCCATCACTGAGGTAACAACAACAACAACAACAACAACAACAACAACACGGACAGTATATTGGGTTTCACATTTTACAGTTTCATTGCTAAGGAGTTGTTGGCTGGCATGCAATAAATATGAATGATATATATATATATATATATATTATATATTATATATATATATATATTATATATATATATATATATAATATATATAATATATATATATATATATATATATATATATATATATGTGTGTGTGTGTGTGTGTGTGTGTGTGTTTTAAAAGAACCCAGCCATACTCGAGTCACAACAAATTAAGCACAACTAAATTAATCAAAGTATTCAATTTTAGAATGAGACGTAGACTAAGATCAACAACAAAAAAAGAGAGAGAGAAAAACTGAAAGGTATTTGTCTTCATTACTGAAAGTGGAAAATGAAAAAAACGGAGATGACGAACTAGGTAACAGAAAAAAAAGTGAGAAAACTAACTTGTCAATGTCGACTAAGGCCCCGAAGCTCAAAGAACCTCACGTAAACAACATAAATAAGGAGTTTAAAAAAATAAGTCTCTTCTTTAGAAGAATGATAAATATTCTATGTCACGCTCATTCTCTCAAAGCCTTAGATATTTTTATTTTGCATTTTTTCTGCTAAGCATCTACCCCATCGATCACGAAATTAAACATGTCTTGCCCTCTTTTCTTAAAAAAAACAACAACAAAAACAAAAGAAATGTCTGAATCGTTATGTGTAACATGGTTTAATGGTTGTGATGAAGAACTTAGCGTTGCACTTTGAAACTGATTGGTGTCATCCTTCCTCTCACTCTTCATTCACTAGTTTATTAGAACAGAAAATCTCCGAAGTCGGAATGTGGCTATCTTAATGGTGGGTGAAAATGGTTGCATACGCAAAGTCTTACCATTGATGAACCTCGGAGTTCTAGCCGAGGAATTAAAGAAAGAAAGAAAGAAAGAAAGAGAGAAAGAAAGAAAGAAAGAGAGAAAGAAAGAAAGAAAGAAAGAGAGAAAGGAAGAAAGAAAGAAAGAACAGACATTTTCTGTGAAACAGTTCAACGCCGACCTGATCGGAGAAAACTGGGTGAGAAATGTAAAGATGTATCAGATGTTGATTGATGTGGAGAAAAAAAAGAAGTGTGTGTGTGTGTTGTGTGTGTGTGTGTGTGTGTGTGTGGGGTTGTGTGTACGTGTGCGTGTGCGAGCGAGTGTGTGTATGTGTGGGTGGGTGCTTGCGTACTTGGCGTGCGCGCGCGCGCGGGTGTGTGTGTGTGTGTGTGTGGGTGTGTGTGTGTGTGTATTTATAAAAATTCAGGGTCAGCGGACAAATTCGAGTCCATTTGCTTGTCAAGCCTCAGGGTGAGGGAAACGATCTGAGATTATTCATCTTCATTACTGGACATTGAAAAGACCAGAACCTGTGGCGAGAAGCAACCCATCATTCTTGAAAACCTGGAGACTGCAAGACACACATTAACATTACAAAACAAGGAATACATGTATTATGTCTCCTTTGCAGAGCAAAGATGAGAAATGGTTTCTGTCACGCTCGTTATCCCCAAAGCCTGGGAACATTTTCTCATTACTTCGTTAAGAGACCGACCATCCATCACGAAACAAAACGTCTTTCTCCTTTTCTTTCTTCTTTCTTAGGGCTGGTAGAATTGTGAGGGGCTACACCGTTCTGACAAACTGCCTGGCATTTCTGGTTGAGTTTGGTGACCTCACAATGCCCGCCCTCCTTCCACCTGATGGCTTTTTAGATTTGATTTGCCGTTGTTGTTGGTTTCTTCGGCTAGAGCTCTGAGGTTCACCAAGCATGATATTTTTTGTGTATGCAACCGTTTCCCCATTATTAAGGTAGCCGTATACCAACTTGGGAGATGATGTCTAAACGCGACACCAGCGTGAATGCATTTTTTGAAAATACTATTTTGTCATTCTTTCCTACCGGCATAAAATGCCCTACTATTCTGAAAGGTGTGACAGGATTTTAACGTGTATGCAAGATATTCTGCGTGCGTTCGCACACGGGACCTCCTCGGTTTATAGTCTCATCCGAACGACTTTCGGAGGAATGGAGTCGGAACTGATGTTAACTCCAGGGTAAAAAAAAATCATCAGTGGTGGCTCGAATCTGGGCCATTTAATCACGAGCTCAACACTCTTAATCACTAGGCCATCCTACACCCCCCCCTCCCTCCCCTTTTTGTCTTTTTTTTACGCTTCTAAATCTTTACTTCATACCACACCATCAATACACTTCTAAACCTTTACTTCATACCACACCATCAATAAACTTTTATAGATTTACTTCATACCACACCATCAATAAACTTTTATAGCTTTACTTCATCCCACACCATCAATAAACTTCTATAGCTTTACTTCATACCACACCATCAATAAACTTCTAAATCTTTACTTCATACCACACCATCAATAAACTTTTATAGCTTTACTTCATACCACACCATCAATAAACTTCTAAATCTTTACTTCATACCACACCATCAATAAATTTCTAAATCTTTACTTCATACCACACCATCAATAAATTTCTAAATTTTTACTTCATACCACGCCATCAATAAACTTCTAAATCTTTACTTCATACCACACCATCAATAAACTTCTAAATCTTTACTTCATACCACACCATCAATGAGCTTCTATAGCTTTACTTCATACTCCTGCCACCTTTTTAGAACACAAAATGCTTGTTTGCTAAAGTCGATGGACACTGACCTGATTAGAAGAAACTGGGTTTTGCAACAGAAATATTCCTCACGCCTTAATCAAAATAATGGACCTCAAGCAGGAGAAATAAATCATTAGTCATCCTCCATTGAAGAGGGTGGCCTTATTAGGAACAACAGTTTTAATGACTGTGACAAACAGTCTAGCATTCCTTGTTCAGCTCACTTGCTTCATAGCTGTCTTCCTCCACACGTTCATGTTTAGGATACCAAAAAAAAGGCGTAGGCAGCTGGTCTGGCTGTCAATTTATGTTTGAATGCTGATGTGTCTGAGAACGAGGGGATCTGCAATGTAAATTTTAGGTTATGTCTTAACTGAAAGTAAGAGAAAGGACATTCATAGGTTGTACATCACCCTGGATTGTATTGGATGACATTGGGTTGTATTGATTGTATTGCAGTTGTATTGTACTTTACTGTGCTGTGTTGTATTTTAATGTATTGCGGTGTGTTGCATTTTGATATGATTATTTTATTGCGTAAGGTTGTATTGTATTGCATTACATTTTGATATATTGTATTGTTTAAGATTGTATTGCATTGTATTGTATTGTAAACAACTTTCAGTAAAGGAAGACTTATGTGCGTGAAATTCGGACTTCGGTTTCTCTTATTGACGTGTATTTTTTATGTACGATAAATGCAATAAAACCCTCGGTTTATCATCTCTTCCGAAAGACTAGCACCCAGACTACCACTAAAGGTGTACTGGATGGAAGGAAAGATAGGGTTCAAACAGTAATCGAACCGGAGATTTCTGGCTTTGCAGACAATTGCATTACCTGTAGACCATCGATATGTAATTATAGCATGTATTGTCGTTAGTGAAACAGTGTTCAAAATACTTTTTTCCTGTACATAACATAAAGGTACTGAAACCTGTCCATATCTTTCGGCGTGATCACAGAAAAAGAGAAAGATATTGAAGAGTAACAAAAATAAATGATAAGAACCCCCCCCCCTGCCCGACTTTGACAATCGCAAACGCACATCATGGGATGATTAAAGTGTTTTTGACTTGACTTGACTTGATATACATTTACACATGTCTGTACTTAAGCCCACACACACATATAAACACACATCTGTCTAATATCACTTTCTAGTGGGTAGAGGTTAAAACTAAGAGACAGAAACACACACATACAACACAACACACACACACACAGACAGACACACACACACACACACGTAAATAATAATAATAATAAAAAATGGAACTTATATAGGGCTATATCTTGCAAAGACAAATCAAAGCGCATGCATTCAACCTAATCTTACACAGTCATACAACCAATGACAAATAATCAATAGTTCAAACAGATATTAAAAACATGGTACGCTGCAGACCAAATCTATGAAATAAAATTGCAATAGTCAAATGTTTTTCAAAAGCACACCCACACACAGGTCATATACTTTAGCAAGGTAATAGGACATGGGTTAGTGAAGGGTGGGATAATTCTCATATGAAACAGGAGGGGGGAAATCTTAGGTTTGAAATAAATATGTCTTGAGGCTGGATTTAAAAGTGTCATAGCTAGGCTTCTGGCGAAGAGAGAGAGGGAGCTCATTCCAGGCCGATGGACCCGAAATAGAGAAAGAGCGACGGCCAACGGTAGATTGATTGAATCTAGGTATTTCGTAGGCACAAGGTATCTGCAGCAGAGCGGAGGGAACGTGAAGGAGTGTACAGGTTAAGACATTCACAGAGGTAGGAGGGTGCAGTTTTGTGGAGACATTTGTAACAGAGAGTACTGATCTTATAATCTACTCTCTGTGGCACAGGCAGCCAGTGGAGAGATCGCAAGAGGGGGATAATGTGCTCCGAGTTTTTCTTTCTGAGAACTAGTGGAGCTGCGAAGGTTTGTATACGTTGAAGGGAGTGGATAGATGATGCTGGCAGACCAGACAAAAGAGAATTGCAATAGTCCAGATGTGAAAGGATGAGAGAAGTGACAAGCTTGGCTGTTGCATCTGTGGACAGGTACTTTCGAATTGCACTAATACGCCGTAACTGATAGTAGCACGACTGACAGGTCTGGGTGATGAATTTTTGCATAGAGAGTGTGTTGTCGATAACAACACCTAGATACCTCACAGCAGTGGATAGAGTGACTGATGCATTGCCAAGTTCTATTGAAGCTGTTGTAATGGAAGAGAGTTTGTGTTTGGTCCCTACGAGCATGGCTTCGGTTTTATCTGCATTTAGCTGTAATTTGTTCTGTGTCATCCAGCTTTGAATATCTTCAAAGCAGTGGGCCATATTTGCCAGGAGAGAAGGCAGATTTTCAGGAGTAACACTGCTTTGAATCTGAGAGTCATCTGCGTAAAAATGATGGTTGATTTGATGACGTTTTATTATATGTGACAGTGGGCAGTGTAAAGAGTGAACAGAACAGGGCCTGAACTGATCCATGTGGGACTCCGCATTTCATTTTGGCAGGTAATTGATTGACTCTTGTTTACTGCAACTGTCTGAAATCGGTCAGTAAGGTATGAATTAAACCAGGTGAGGGCTGTGCCAGTGACACCGAACGTTTTTTGAAGACGGGAGAGAAGAATTGAGTGGTCTAAAACAACACACACACACACAACACACACACACACACACAACACACACACACACACACACACACACACACACACACACACACAAAGTAAACACACCACACACACACACACACACACACACACACACACACACACACACACACACACACACACGCACGCACGTAAACACACCCACACATACACCACATCACAACACAACACAACACACATACCACACCCACACCCACCCACCCCACCCCCACCCCCACATGGGGCTCAATATACACGCACTGCTGTGATCCCTATTACAGCAAAAACACAACCTCAACTGAACTAACCCTAACCAGTAAAGTGGAACCAATCCTTCACTATCATCTGTTTTGGCTGGTGTCACGACCACAACCTTACACAGACAGGTCACTGCAGACTGTTATTTAATGATAGACAAACAATTGTTATTCCCCTTTTTAATACCGAATGACATGTTTTGGAGCGAGAGAGAGAGAGAGAGAGAGAGAGAGAGAGAGAGAGAGAGAGAGAGAGAGAGAGAGAGAGAGAGAGAGCGAGCGAGCGAGCGAGAGAGAGAGAGTGAGAGAGAGAGCGAGCGAGAGAGAGAAAACTCAGAACTCAGAAATTTAATGTATCTCGGCCTTAGGCCATAATACATGGTTGGCGTAGGAGAAATTGACAATGCCACAGAGTGGGCAAAAACCGGTAACATACACAATACCAAGCTCACTTTCATTGAAGAGAGAGAGAGAGAGAGAGAGAGAGAGAGAGAGAGAGATTCTCTAGTTGTTATTGTTGTTGTTGTTGCTTTGTTTTATCATTCCTTGGCTAGAGCTCTGAGGCTCACTAATAGTAAAATTTTGCGTATGCGTCCGGTTTTTAAAAAAAGTTTATTTTTACCCACAATCAAGGTAGCCACATACCTCCTTCGGGGATGGTGTCTAAAACGTCTTGGAGTTCTCTGTAAAAAAAAAGAAGAAGAAAGAAACAGAACAGAAAGCTGAGGGTAATCCACGGATCAGAAACGGCATAAACGAGATGAGGAAACCACAAATGAAATCACATTAGTATTCAGCCCCGTTTTCCTCTGAGGGAACGTAGTCAACCTCCGAAATTGCCTGATGTATAATGCATTCTCATAACTCTACAGGAAAAGTCTGAAAAAACCCAAAACCCTTTGCCATCGCTTTTCAGAATACGTTTGACATTGTGTGCGATTAACACATACAGCTGCTAGTATAATAATACCCCACCCCACTCCACCACAACCCTATAATCATACCAGGCACAAGTAGACGTTACTGAAATGACTTGGCAATAATGCAAATCTGATTTTTTGGGGGGTAGATGGTGTTATTATCAACAACAAAAAAAGAAGATCTGCAATGCCTATAGTCTGGCCATGGTGGAACATAGGTCAGTGTTTTTGTGCTGGGGAAATGGTATTGTAGATATCTATCTATCTATCTATCTATCTATCTATCTATCTATCTATCTATCTATCTATCTATCTATCTATCTATCTATCTATCTATCTATCTATCTATCTATCTATCTATCTATCTATCTATCTATCTATCTATCTATCTATATGGGTATGCCAGAGAGAAACCAGTCTGGCATACATTGTGAGCAAAAGTGGGGAATTGAGTGGTATGTGTCTTAACCCACCCCCAAAAAGGTGTGTGTGTGTGTGGGAATTGACTATTCAGAAGTGTCGATAGATAGGTAGGTAGGTAGGTAGGTAGTCAGGCAGATAGATAGATAGAAAGATGGATGGATAGATAGAAAGATAGCTAGCTAGCTAGAAAGTTAAATATATAGAGAGAGATATAGATAGATAGATAGATGGGTAGATAGATAGATAGATAAAAATATGGATAGATAGATGGATGCATGGGTGGATGGATGGAAGGATGGATGAATGGATGGATAGATAGATGGATACATGAATGGATGGATGGATAGACAGATGGATAGATAGATAGATACATTGATAAATAGATTAGACAGACAGACAGACAGACAGAAAGAAGATAGATAGATATATGGATGGAAGGGTTGATGGATGGATGGATAGATAGATAGATAAATAGATAGATAAATAGACAGACAGATCAGATAGACAGAGAGAAAGACAAACAGACAGATAGATAGATAGGTAGATAGATAGATAGTTAGACAGAAAGACAAACAGACAGACAGATAGATAGACAAACAGACAGAAAGACAAATAGAGAGACAGACAGATAGGTAGGTATATAACATAGCCTAGCTATAGCTGACAGACTGAATATAAGTATGTAGGAGAGAACAGTACCAGATAATAACACGAGAGAGCGTAGCACCAGATAATCACAGACAGATGAAACACGGCCTTGACAGTCCAATATCCATACAGATCTGCTTACAAATTAGTCACACAGGAAGATATTCCAGATAGTCACAGCTACGTATTTTGTTAGATTTACGAGAAGCTACGGATAAGTGACCATGTCTTCGGGTTTTTGTGTATGGTGACTTTAATATAGTAGTCGGCACCGTGTGTCCAATGATGCGAGTGTCTTAACCTTTTAACAGTCTCCTCTTTACTTACTTACTTACTTAATCCTCTTCATCCCATGTGCCGGGACACAAGGTGCCAACATAATCCCTCCGGCCTTTTCTGTCTTGAGCAAGCCAGCTCAATTCATTCCAGGTCTTGCCCGCCTCTCTCATCTCCTCCTCTACTGTTCTCCTCCAAGTGCCGAGTGGTCTGCCTCGTTTCCTCTTCCCTGGTGGTGCCCATCTCAGCGCAGTATGAGGGAGTCTGTTCTTGCCCATTCGGAGGGTGTGTCCCAGCCACCTCCATCGCCTCTGTTTTACCTCGGCCACAATGTTGTTAATGCCGGTGCGCTTTGACACTTCCCTGTTGGTGACATGCTGCTGCCAGTGAAGTTTCAGGATTCGGCGAAGACATCCTCCTTCAAAGCCTCTGAGCCTGCTCTCAATCTTCTTGTTGGTTCTCCATGTCTCCGAGGCGTATAGGAGTACTGACCGTACATTGGACTTGTAGATCTTCAACTTGGTTTTGCTTTGCAGGACAGTTGACTTCCAGATGTTTTTCAACCCACTAAATGCCCGGGATGCAAGTCCTATCCTGGTTGAAATTTCTTTCTCAATGTTACTGTCGGCTGAGATGTAGCTGCCGAGGTACTTGAAGTGTTCTACCTCCTCTAGAGCTGAGCCTCGCACACTGGTCTTCTCTGCACTCTTTGTCTTCACTTTCATGATCTTGGTCTTGTCGGGGTGAATCTGGAGTCCCACGTTGCTGGCTATTTGGTCAACTCGTGATGTTTTTTCCTGGATGTCTTTCTGTGCATGCGACAGCAGTGCAATATCGTCGGCAAAGTCACAGTCTTCAAGCCTGGCTGTCAGTCCCCATACCAGCCCTCTCGCCCTATCGCTGGTGGCCCTCCTCATCACCCAGTCGATGACGACAAGGAAAATTGTCGGCGAGATCACGCAACCTTGTCTGACCTCTGTCTGACACGTGGAACCATTCGCTCTGCTGTCCATCATGTCGCACACAGCACTGGTTATCTGCGTACATGTCCTGTAGAATGTTGATGACTTTCAGAGGAAATCCATAGGCTTCCAAGATCTTCCACAGCGAAGGGTGATGGATGCTGTCAAAAGCCTTTTGGAAATCGATATAGTTGATGTAGAGTGATGAATTCCATTCGATGGACTGTTCCACAATTGTTCGTAGAACAAAGATCTGATCTGTGCAGCTTCTCCCGCTTCTGAACCCTGCCTGCTCTTCTCGTAGGGTTCTCTCGATGGCTTGCCTCATACGCTGTAGAAGGACACGGCAAAAGATCTTCCCGGGGACAGAGAGCAAGTTGATTCCCCGCCAATTGCCGCACTCTGAGAGGTCGCCCTTCTTGGGAAGTTTCACTATGATGCCTTTCTTCCATGTGTCCGGAACCTTCTCCTCTTCCCAAACTTTGTTGAATAATATTGTTAAGACTTTTGCGCTCGTCTTGGGGTCTGCCTTCAACATGTCTGCCGTGACTCTGTCCTCACCTGGTGCCTTGTTGCCCTTTGTTTGCCTGATGGCCTCCACAATTTCCTGCTGAGTGATGCATCCACGTCTCATCTCTATCTTGAAACCCATGTCTTCGATGGTTGCTTCCTCATCTGGGTCCGGTCTGTTTAAAGTCTCTCTAAAGTGTTCTGCCCATCTGTTGAGTTGATCTACGTCTTTTGTCAAAACTTTCCCGGTCTTGTTCTTCACTACAGTGGTTTTGCTGGTGAATCCACCTGTTAGGGTCTTGGTGATCTTGTAGACGGTCCTAGAGTCTCCTTTCTCTGCTGCGGTTTGCGCCTCTGCTGCCAAGTTGTCTGCAAACTGTCTCTTGTCTCTCCTTGTGCTCTTCTTCACTTCTTTGTTTTTCTCTTTGTATGTTTCGGCGAATGTTTGTCTATCGTTTTCCGTTCCAGTGAGCATTCCAAGTTTTGCGATCTTTCTCTCCTCTATGAGTTGCGATCTGGTGTCTGATATCCACTCCTTCTTCTCTCTTCTTCTGTAGCCCAGTACAACTTTGCTGGTGTCTATGAAAGCTATCTGTACGTTACCGTATATGGCGTTGATGTCATCTGCAGGTGTGTTGTTCATGACTTGAAATCTGTTGGAAAGCTCAACAGTAAACTGACTTTTCACTGCCTCACTGTTGAGTTTCCTTGAGTCAAAGAGTTGCTCATTTTTCTTTTTTTGTGTTCTCTTGAGCTTTAGCTGGAGTCTGCACAACACAAGATGGTGATCGCTGCCAACGTCAGCTCCCCTAATGGCTCTTACGTCCTTCATGGAGCTCCTCCACTTCTGGTTGATGGCAATGTGGTCTATCTGGTTGCTAGTTCTTCCGTCTGGTGATACCCATGTCAATTTATGGATGGTTTTGTGTTGGAAGATGGTACCACCTATCACCAAACCGTTTTCAAGACATGTATCTGCAAAACGCTGTCCATTGTCGTTTCTATTTCCCACTCCCTCCTCTCCCATGCAAGTTTCGTACCCGGTATTCTCCACTCCAACCTTCGCATTGAAGTCTCCCATGAGAAGTAGGATGTCGTGCTGTGGTGCCTTGTCTATTTATTCCTGTAGGATGGTGTAGAACAAGTCTTTCTCCTCCTCCGTGGCTTGCTCTGTTGGTGCGTAACACTGTATGATGGTGGTCTTGGTTCATTTGGAGAAGAATCTGGCTGTGATGATTCTCGAGTTGACTGGCTCCCATCCCATTAAGCTCTTTCTGGCCTCCTTATCCATGATGATACCCCCTCCATCCTGATGTTGCCCATCCGTGCGACCAGAATAGCATACTGTCTCTCCTGAGCCAAGGGTCATGATGCCAGAGTCCGTCCACCTCATCTCACTGATTCCAAGGATGTTAAGCCTATATTTCTTCATCTCTTTCACGGCCTGCACTGTCTTTCCAGCTTCATACAGCGTTCGCACATTCCAGGCTCCTACTCTCACCTCCTGTTTGGGCTTTGCCAAGGACATCGTCGGAATAGAAGTTTCCTTTCGGCTTTCACCACTATTCGTCATACAATGCCTTGGAGCATCTGTCCTGAGCTTGTCACCCAAGATTTGATTTATATTAGATCTTGTTGGCGTTTCTGTAGCGAGCTTTTTTGACGTGGCGGGTTGCTAGCCCAACGCACAGCCTTCCCCATTTCTCATCCTGGACATAGGACCAGGCAACGGCTGAGTTTCTCCTCTTGACAATCATTTGCAAATGATCAGTTCTACCGAACGTTGGTGACACCCTGGTAACGCTTGTCCTAACCCATACAGACCTGAACGTGTTGATGAATGAGAGCAGGATCTACAGTTGCAGATGACCCCGCACAAGTTTTGGGGTTTGCAACGAAATAAACATGCATTAAACGTGCGTAGTGTCACAGCATTTTTCTTTAAGGTACCAACTCTGAGAGAATTAATCAAAAGTTAAAAAATCTGACATCCCTGAAGTCGAAATGCGGCTACCTTCATGGCGGGCAAAGACGGTCGCATATGCAAAATCTCACGATTGGTAAACATCGGAGCTCAAGCCGAGGAACGAAAAGAAATAAAAGAGATGCAGCAGATCCGAAATCTCTCCAGTCAGCAGGGTGCAAGCTGATATGTGTTTGTATCATCCATGCCACTATCCACAGCTGACCTAATGCTTCAACAAAATGGGGATATGTTTTCAGTGTATGAATAAAAGGTTTTGAGTGTTCACACACAAGAAATTGGCAGATAGTCTCCCCAAACAGACTTGCAAGATAATAGAGTTGGTACCACTGTTGATTCCAGGGAAAAGTCTCATTTGACTGCAGACATCAGTAGGAGCTTGAACCCATGTTCTCAGTTACCGCCAGATTATGAGGATGATGCTTTAAAGTTGTTCCCATAACCTTTGTGATCGTAAGGGAGCGAGGCATCAGAGACCTCAGCTTCTCTAGGGGCCAGCATATTGAGGGCGGCGCCCATCTCCTCTCCCTCGCTGCTTTACCTTCCATGACCATAAAGAGGCAGGTACGCATTAGAGGTGGGTGAACTGGGGGACTATACTGAAGCCAAGGCGCACAAGCGGTCACCCATCCAAGTGGTAACCACGCTCGATGCTGCTTAACATTGGCTGGGGAAAAGCGAGTGCTCTGACCACTGATTCTTTAACCACTAGGCCAAGCTATTCAGTTTCTGCTTGTCTTGTTTGTTCAACTGTGCTGTGTTCAAGAAAGCCACTACCCCACGTACATGATCACAGAATAGCAGAAAGGTGGATCGCACTGTCGATATGAACAGCCCCAACAATGACCGACCTCTGTCAACATGAACACACCAGGTTACCCTTGTTCTCTATGAATCAGACCATGCAGATATTCTCAGAACAAACCAACGGCTGTTGTTTCCTCTCTTTGTCAAAGCGTATTGACAAAAGCACGCTGCTGCTATCGTGATTCACGTAGCTTGTTCGCAGTCTGGTTTATTCAGTACATTTTTGTTGTTGCGTATCTGATTATGTAGGTGGAGAACTTTCTCTTTCAGGCGAGGTAGTTCTGTTTGTAAAGCAAAAGCTTTTGTCTTGTTATAAATAGAACTTACTTGAAGCTTGAAGAATAAGTACAGAATTTACCCACATTGCTTTGTCTGCCTAGCTTGCTAAAAGAAAAATAGAGTTTTTTTGCTTTTTATTTCTTGTTTCTTTAAAAAAATGGATGCAACGCCTCTTCGCGATATTTCCCCAAATCCAATTCTGGCTGAAAATTAATAAAGATGAATGAAATGATTTTGGGGTACTGAAAGGTTTAAATGGATAAATCACAAAAGAAAAAAAAAAAAAAATAAAAATCTTTGCAGCTTGTGCAGTGTTTGCAGCGCAGCATGAGTGTACACAGCAGTCTTTTTCTCGACAGTGGCTACGGAAAAATCCAGGGTAACAGATCGTTGTCCTGCCCTTTCAGAGCATTCCACTCTGTGGAAATTTCTTTGGGAAATTTTGCAAAGTCGGGAAACACGTCACATGGATTACAGCTTTAATTTTCCCAAAAGGTTTATTATGGCTCGTCTTCAAATTTGTTTTTGTAGCCACGCGCGCCCGTGTGGTTGTGTACTCTCCTGTGAGAATAAAAATGTGAATAATTTAAATGGTTATAAAGTATATGTTTTAATTATGAATGTTTTTCTGTCTTTGCATTAATAAAAATTCATGCATTAATTAGTGTTTTTTTATAAATTGATCAAGTTCGTGCTCTGCGTTTATTAAACACAATTTGTCCTGTTAGCGTTCCACTCCAACCTTACCTGAAAATGACAAGTAAAGTGGTAAAGTTTTGATCATTACATTTTTTTAAAAATAAACCCCCAACTTTATCTGTGAATCATAAAATAACATTTTCAAAAAAAATTTAAGCATTTTGTTGTTCTCCCTCTTGTCAAATCATGCAAAAAGCAAAAAAAACAAAACAAAAAGGAAAACCAAAAGATAAAAAAAAAAGGAAACAAGAAAAACCCAACAACTACTAACATCAACGAAAAAAAAAAAGCCATAACCCTACCAAAAAAACCCAAAAAAGAAACCGTTACCTCACCTCAACCACCAAACTTTACATTTACAGCGGGTTTAAATGGTTGAAATTTGCACACAGCACATTCAAAAGTACAGTCTCTATTGCTTGGTTTTAGAGGAAATTTCTATCTTTGGGATAAAGCTTTTGGGCCCTGCACCAAGGCTTTCACTTTCCCCTAAAAAATCTCTAACACGCACAAAAAATCAGAAATATAAAACACCAACGGGGAAGCAGGCGGCCCCAATATCAGTTCCAGTGCAGATCATGTGACATGAAAAAACTTTTTCTCCTTGTTTGTTGTGTGTGTGTGGGGAGAGGGGAGAGAAGGAGAGAGAGAGAGAGAAGGGGAGAGGGGGAAGGGGAAGAGAGAGAATACCCGAACGGGAAATAAAAAGAAAATAGGGGAGCAGCAGCTCTGTATTTTCGCGGGGGGAAAGTTTATTTCACGACCAATGGCGTCCCCATAAAACGCTAGCCCGCTTCTACTATTTTTGGTTTTTCCGCACTTACCTTCATTTTTGGTTGCCCTTTCTGCAGAAAAGCTAAAAAGGAGAAAAGTATCTGCCACTCTTCACACGCCCAGACAAAACACTCACAAATTTTTTGTTTTTGTTTTGTTGTAGCGGAAAACCCGGGCAAAGGTTAGCTTAGCTGGCACCAGACCAAAAGCCCTAAGACAATGTCCGGGATTTTAGGCTTTTTTTCCCCAAAAAGGGCTTTAGCGCCAAGGGGTTGGTAGGGGGCCATTCTTTGGGGTAAACCCAAAACAAATGGGTGGTTCCCCATCATCTTGTTTAACATTCTTACCGCTTGTTTGTAAGTCGCTTTTTTCATCAGACAGAAACCAAAAGTCTTACAAAGCAAAGGGTAATGATTTCATCTGGTCGGGGCACCCCCCTTTCCCTATCCTCTCTTACTAATAAAATACGTCCTTATCCTTCCCTTGTTTTGTACTTCATATCTTAGTGTCATTTTTTCCTGGTTTTTTTTAAAACAAAAGTTCCTTTTATTCATAGCGACTTGGATTAAATTGTTTTAATATTCCAATTGTTATCAAAAAGGTTTAGTGTCTTTTTCGTGCTTTGGCTTGAGTTTCGAGGTTTTACTAAAGGTGAATTTTTTTTGAGTATGGAGCATTTTTTCCTACCATTAAGGAGCTCATTGAGTTCGGAAATTTCTTTTTTTTTAATTTGTTTTAGGGGTCCGTTTTTGTTCAAACGCGAGGGACCAAAAACCCTGGGGCCGCAGAGACTTTTTTTTAAAAAAGGCTCTGTACAGAATTAGTTTAAAAAGGCTCTGCACAGACTTTTGTTTCAAGGTTTGTACACATTAGTTAACAAGGCCGCCAACTTTAGTTAACAAGGCCGTAAGACTTTTGTTTTAAAAAGGCTCCCCACAGACTTTTGTTAACAAGGGTCTGTACGACATTTGTTAACAAAGGGTCTGCCAGACATTATTTTTAAAAAGGCTCTACACGACATTAGTTTCAAGCCAGAACAACCCTTTTGGGGATCACTACGTAATCCTAGTGAAGGGAAAGGTCAAAAAAAAAATATCGTTTTTTAAAAACTCATCTGAAGGGTTTTTGGGGGGGGTGGGAAACAGTATGTGTTAACTTTATTTTTTATTTATTATTCTTTCATATTGAGGGAAAAAGGAAAAACACTCATGGCTTTTTTTTTTTACTCCATCCCCCCGGTTGCGGTTTGTAAATTTTGTCACTGTTTCCACTTCAGGGGGGTCTGGGTGTCTGGGTGGTGGCTAAATTGGCTTGACCCCCGGGGAGTCAAAATCGCAAGCGCAATGCTTAACCACTAATTATCCATCCCCCCCCCATTACCGGTATAATTGGGGGTATGCTCCCTGGAAAAAAATGTATCAGCAAGATCACTTTTAATGTTTTCTTTGCTTAAACATGCTGGATCTTCCTTATGAAAGAGGAATTGCAGCTAAAAGTTATCAAAGGGAACTTTTTTTTTTTTTATACCTTTTACATTTTTACAAAGTGTTAACCTAACACAAAATTTCTCCAAAAAACCCCTTTTAAGTCTAACGGAAGGGAAAAAAACACTAGAAAAAACCCCCCAAAAACAAAAACAACTCAAAAATGAATAAAACAAATCCCAAAACCATTTAAACAAAACCAAAAAAAACAGAAATCGGGTGGGATAGATTTTAATTTGATTCTCTTTTTTTCCCAAACGGGGGAGTTCCCCCTCCCCCCCTCCAAATCACCAATCACCTTTTTTTGATCTCTAAAGCAGGGAGCAACAACAAAAAATGTTTAGGGCCACTGTTTCTGTTCTTCGTGAGGGGGCGCGAAATGTGGGCGTCACAATAAGTCCAGGGAGGGCTTGAACTACAAAAAAAATTGATGTGGATTATATTTATTCAGAAGTGATTATTTCTATTGAATAATGGAGGTTTGTCGCAAAATGATGCAAAAACCCAAATTATGACAAAGTGCGCAGACAATTTAAAAAATTTAGAAAAAAAAACTTTTTCCTTTTTTCCAGTTGTTGTTTTTAAAAAACATTTCAGACGCTTTTCTTTTTTCATTTACATCAATTTTAATTAGAAAAATTAAGAAACCCCCTAGTTTAAAATTCATTCCTAATTGATAGAGTCATTATTGTATATGCTTTTTTTTTATACTCCTAGTGGCTTTGGGTTTTCCCCCCTACAATGTTGCGCCAAAGTTAAGACGTTCAGCCTGGGGATTTTATCAACCCAAATAGTCCCCGTGTTCTCCCAACGGCCCCTCTTGGTTTTCCCTTTTGCTGCTGTCTGCTGCGCTGCCTGATGATGATAAATGGGCAACTTTGTTAGTGCACCGTACCCGTTTCTACTTTCGAAAGATCAATACTATTTGGGGGTTTAGGACAATTTTTGTTGTGTATTATTTGAAGAGAAAAAAAAAAGGACAAAACCCTTGTATGTCTTGATCGCGTCAAAATTGAATCAAAGCTGAACTTTTTTTTATTAAAAAGTAATGCACACGTGTTATGGGGGCCGGGAAACTTGGGAATAGAAAGATCAATGATTTGTCATCTGAAAAAATGGGGGGTTTGCGTGGGTCACAAGGCACATACCTCAGCACAAAAACCCTCAAAACTCAGTAAACAACGGCATTTTTTGAATCCTAACCCAAAAAATTGTCAGGGGTTTAATAGCTTGTAGACGAAAAAACTTTTTCTAAATAATGATTAAAAAAAAAATGTATATGCAAGTGCATTTGAGCACAAAACACCACAAAACACCCCACACACAAAACACACCACACACACACACAAACACCCACACACACACACAAAACACACACACACACACACAAAAAACACACAACACACAAAACCCAAACAAAACAAAACACATACCAACACCAACACACACACACACAACACAACACAACACAACCCACAACACAACACACACACACACACACACACACACACCACCCACAGACACGAAATGCCCATGCGAAATACTCTTTCTCCTTAGCATTTTGCAATGGCTATCATCAACTCTTGTTGGTAAACCTTCATAAACGTATTGGATAACAATTAGAACTTTTTTGTTCCTCAGCGAGCTCAAAGGTTCCCCAATGATGAGATTCCGTGCAGCCACTTTTTGTCTACCATTATTAGAAATCAATTTCAGAATACGTGAATCCGAATGAACGTTGGCGCCTTGGCTTCAGTACGTCCCCAGTCACCCACTGAAATGGGTACATTGCTGCCCTCTGTGTCAGGAAGGTAAAGCAGCGATGGAGAGGAAGGAGATGGTAAGGACCCTCAATAATTATGCTGGCCCCTTAGAGAAGTTGAGGTCTCTGACACCTCGCTCTCCAACAACCGCATAGGTTATGGAAAAACCTTTACCTTTTGACCCTATAACTATCGAAATTGTCGTTATTCTTGACAAGATCCTAGTATATCATAAACCTGTACTATCCATTCAAAGAGATTTTTAAAAAAGCCCCCTGAAGGCAGAGAATGGCTGCCTATATGACGAGGTACTTAAAAACTTCATACACCTTTAAATTTTTCATCTACATGTGTAACTTACAGTCTCACATGACTCTACGTAAAATAATATCTGGTTGTAATTGTAATCGCCCTTCATGATAATAAAGGGTTTTTGACTTATTTGACTAACACCCCCCCCCCCATTCATCTTCCATGTTTCCTCCCTCCTCCCAATCCCACTCTCCTCCCCTTTTGTGGCATACAATACTTAAAATTTTGTTCCAACGCTGGGTCTGACGTTTTTTTTTTCAGGCATTTCGCGATTTTTTTTTTTGTGTGTGTTTTTTGTTTTGCCTAGTTGTTATGGTATTGAACAATTTTGACTGGCCCCCTGCAACCTTGACCTCTTCAGGCAGGAAAATCACCTGATCTGATGACCTTGACCTTCTGGTCCTAATGGATAGGAAAGAAGTTTTGTCAGGGAAGTTTTAATTTTTTTTTGGGAAAAAGTTTTTTTTGCTTTGTTTCTTTATTCATCAATTTTTTGTATGCAAAAGATGTTTATTTTTTTGTTATTTTTGTTGGTTTCCTTTTTCTGTCAGTTTGATATATTTCTTTCTCTCTGTTGAGTTTGTTCTTGTTGTATTTTTTTGCCCCCGTGTTTTGTGTGTGTGTGTGCTTATTTTAAAAAAAATTTTCTCAGTTTTTTTTCTGAGTAATTTGTTGTCCTTGTTCTTCTCTCTCTGTTCCTGCTAAATCTTCTTTGTCTGTTTTCCTCTTTGTTTTCTTGTTTTCTGTCTTTCTTCTTTCGTCTGTGTGTCTTCTTTTCTTTGTTTCTTGTTTCTTTCTTGTTTCTTTCTTTCTTGTTTTCTTTCTTTCTTGCTTTCTTCTTTCTTTCTTTCTTTTTTCTGTCTGTCTGTCTGTCTGTCTTTCTTTCTTCTTCTTCATTCAATCTTTCTTTCCTTTTTCTTTCTTTCTTTCTTCCTTCCATTCTTTCCTTCCTATCATTCCTTCTTTCTTTCTTTCCTTCCTTCCTTCCTTCCTTCCTTCCTTTCTATTCTCTTTCTTTCTTTCTATTCTTTCTTTTCTTCTTCTTTCTTTCTTTCTTTCATCTTTCTTCTTTCTTTCTTTTCTTTCTTTCTTTTTCTTTCTTCTTGTTTTGCCTTGTGTCGATGTTATTTTCTTTTGATCATGTTTTTTGTTTCTTCTTGTCAATGAATGTGTCGGATAAAAGACAGGGTGGTAGAGAAATGAGATAATGTGAGAGGGAATGAAAAAGTAATGCTTATCTTCACATGCACACACACACCACACACACACACACACACACAACACACACACACACACACACACACACACCACACAACACACACACACACACACACACAAACCACAACACACACACACACACACACCACACATCACACACACACAACACACACACAACACACACACACAATCACACACACACACACACACCGACTAACACACACACACACACACACATACACACACACAAACACACCACGCACATCACACGCACACACAAACACACACACAATACACACACACCACGCGCGATCCGTCCATCACGCCCCACACAAAACACACATAACAACACAAAACCTCACGCCGCACACAACACACTACACACACACACACACACAACACACACAAACACCACAAAATACACACACCACCACACAACGCAACACAATAAAAACAAAAAAGAAAAACAAAACCCCCACACACACACACACAAAACACACCACACACACACACACACACACAAACACAATGAAAAACAAAAAAAAAACACACACACAAAAACAAAACACACACACACACACACACACACACAAAACACACGCACACAAACACACACACACACACCCACACACACACACACACACACACACACCACACAACACCACAACAAACACACACACACACAACACACACACACACACACACACACACACAACAAAACACACACACACACGCACACAAACTTACACACACCACACAAACGCACACACACACACACACACACACACACACACACACACACACACACACACAAACACACCCCACGCCACACACACACACACCACAACACACACACACACACGCACAAAAAACACACACAAACACACACACCAAACACGCGCGTGCGCAGATGCATGCACGCGGAACCACAACGAAAACACACATAAAATAACACGGACGCGTGCACGCCGCACACACCAAGACCACAACACAACAAAACACACACACAAAACACACACACTACACACACACACACACACACACACACACGCACACATACACATACACGCACGCACGCGCGCGCACACAAACACACACAGAGGACGGAATAGCCTAGTGGCTAGAACATTGCGCTCGCAATCTGACGACCCGGGTTCGATTCCCGTTCAAGGGGATATTTTGCCCTGGAGTTAAAATCAGTGCCGACTCCACTCTCCCCAAAAGTCTTTCCGATGAGACTATAAACCGAGGTCCCATGTGCGAACTCACGCAGAACATCTTGCGCACACGTTAAATCATTTCCCGCTTTTCGCAATAGTAGGCCATTGTGTGCCGGTGGGAACAAATGGCAGAATTTACAAACCGCACACACACGGGTACCAGATGTAAAAAAACACATAAGTGCTTATTCCACAATCCTC
Organism: Rapana venosa; assembly: GCA_028751875.1. Taxonomy (NCBI): domain Eukaryota; kingdom Metazoa; phylum Mollusca; class Gastropoda; order Neogastropoda; family Muricidae; genus Rapana; species Rapana venosa. Next base: position 24,459,011 of record CM054142.1, on the reverse strand, counting down.
GATATAAAAGAATAAAAATAAAAATAAATAAAAACACCCCGCACACACACACACACACACACACAACAACACACACACACACAACACACACACACACACACACACACACACACACACAACACACACCACACACACACCCCACACTCCCACGCACACACACACAATCACACACACACACACACACACACACACACACACACACACACACACACCCCACACACAAAACACACACACAAACAAACACACACTATGCACTCTATCTCATTCTCTCTCTTCCCTCTCTCCCCCTCCTCTCTATCTCTCTCTGTCTTCTCTCGTCCCCCCCCCTCTCTCTCTCTCCTCGATCTCTCTCTCTCGTACGATTTCCTTGGCTAAATTGCCTTATTTGAATGTGAGGGTGGGGTGGTCGATTTGTCCTACACTGTTGCTGATTTGTAGGTAACATGACACTGGTGTGTGTGTGTGGTGTGTGTGTGTGTGTGTGTGTGTGTGTGTGGTGTGTGTGTGTGTGTGTGTGCAAGTTGTGATAATAATTAATGTATGATAACAATTAGTGCATTAGGTTGAATATAGTTATTGGAGATGCCTTTTCTACTTTCGGTTTTCATTATTTCCTTGTTGCAAAAAGCATATTGTTTAAATTGTGTGTAAACTGTGCTCCTTGCCAAAAAGACTGTATTGTTAATGGCAATAAATTACTTTCAGTGTTCAGTTCAGTAAAC
>CM054142.1:24418289-24453289 GCA_028751875.1 Rapana venosa | reverse complement strand
TCACTCAGTGCTGCTGTTCATCATGGTAATTGTCTAATTACATACATAGTTACTCAACTGCACTCCAAATTCAGCAGTCCATAAAGAACTATCAATATCAAGTCCCTAAGCTAAGAGGTCACTAAAAGGCAGAGCACTACCATTTAAGTCCCCTCTTAATGACAGCACCTGCCTTAATCTGAAGTTCATGAATCAGAAGCTTACCATGACAGTTGTGTCAAGCGCTGTATCCTATCATTGAAAGCTCCCCCTGAATTTACCTTTACTGAAAACTTTGACAAAAAGAACACCATTACAGAACAGAGACAACAGACTAATATTATTTGAAATAAGGGCACGAAAGGCTAAAGAATCTGTCTCCCAAATTTGCCATAAGAAGTCATTAAAATGTTTACTTAAATCCACCAGAGCCATCACAACAACTTCTTTAAGAATTTGCTAATATCCTAAAAAAAATAAGTACCTAAGCCCATTAAAATTGTTTATACAAGCTATTTAAAACTGCTACTAAAACCGCAGTAAAAAAGTCTTTTTACAAAAGGGATAAAAGATCATGGAAACAAAAACGTTCTCATCTGTACACTATTTACGTAACAAAATCCACTAGCTGTTTCTGTACCACTGACGCACTGCCCTCATGTTCAAAGCCCTGTATGATCAAGGGCTTCTTTCAGCTGCCTCCATTCGGCAAAGTCTCTGTCCGGGCTGAGTGTGTTGACCTGCTTTCTATAGGCGAGATGCTGGATTAAGCGCTCGCCAGAGGGAAAAAACTCGTGTCGATTGTGTAGACAAAAAAGGCATAAAAAAGGGGGCGAAGTGGTTCAGGCAGTAGGCAGAGACGGGCCCTTTGTAAAGCCTTTTTTTTCTGTTTGTTGGGCAGTCTCTTTGATTTGGGATCACCAAAGTCCCGGTCACTGGGTGCGCTATTCATCTAGATGTACACCAAACACGGGGTGTGTTTGTAATTTCTCACAAAGCCAGCAGCCCAAATATATCATTATAGGCCGCCAAGAGATCCCTACAAAAAAGGGCCTGTTTCTTTTTGATCACTTTTTTGAAGTAGGGGTTTTCCTGATCCAACATGTACACACACCCCCAGAGAAGCATCAACTCCTTTGTGCAGACAAAAATATTTTTCAGTTACAAATCCACATGAAAAATTTAAGTTTACTCTGTAGTAAATTTAAAAATAATGGCTATGGTGACACTAAACCATAAATTTGCAGGGGGGAAAATTTTGGGACAAAAAACACACAGACAGGGGGAACAAAAAACTAAAGCAGGACCCATAACCCAGGAGTTGGTAGGCTACGCATTGTACTTAAATTTTCTGTTTTCAAACCCTTTTTAAAAATTGTCTAGAAAACTTTCTAGAATAAGCATTTTACATTTAGACGGGCTTAACATCCTGAAGCTAAAGCTTTCACCCCAGCTTTAGAACTTTTTTTTTTTGTTTTATACATATTTTCAAAAAATTTCCCTAAAATTACGTACAAGTTCTATAAAAACCGTCCTGAAAAGTCCTCCGATCTTCAAATAAACTTTCCTGCAAGCCGTTTCCAAACCATGAAGATGTCATCAGAAAAGTGTAGATTTTGAGAAAATGTTCTTGCAAAGCCCTTAGTTTTGGGGAACATCAAAAGATTTGCTAAACTCAGGCAGGGCACACAACATCCCCCAAAATTTAAAAAGTTCGTGTTTTCGTCCCTGCAGGCTTCTATTTTTTAAAGGGGGGACAGTGTGGTTTTGTGGTGAGGAGGTTAAACCAGCTGAATTTATATCAAGTTCAGTCAAAGTCCTCCTGCATCTTCGCTTCTCATTTCCCCTGACCAAAGTTATCGTTAAAGCTTTAAAAGCTGTCATTAAGTTCCGACGCGTCACACCCCAAACCCCCCCCACCGTCATTTTTTCCCCCCTTAAAGCCCCCCCCACCCCCCCCCCCCCCCCCAAAAGACACACACAATCACACACGTGAAACACACACATAGCACCAAGTGCAAACACAAACACACGTAAACAACACAACATTCGACATACACAAACACCAACGCACGCGCGTACACACTACAACACAACACACACAAAACACACACATATACACCTCCACGCACCACCACACACCACACACACACAAAAACACACCACACAACCCCACTCACCACACCACAAACCAAAAAACCCCAAAAAACCCCACCACATTACAACCCAACACACATATAAATAACCCCCCCCCCCCCGCCCCCCAACTCCTCCCCCCCGCCCCCTACACCCCCCCCCGCACACACACCAACACAAATCACATCATCAACCTTCCCCTAAAAAAACAAAAACAATTATTTTCAGACTCAGTAATTCTTCCAGTAACTTCAACTTTTTTTTTTTTTTAAAAGCTAAATTAGAATCCAAAAGCTTTTTTTTAAATTCAACAAAGCGAATACACACTCGTGATGAGAAAATCATGGGGCCCGGGTTTTTACGGTTTGGGGAAATCGTGGAAATGAAAAGCCCCAGCCGTGGGGGCTCACATTTTGGGGGACGCACTTAAAAACCATTTTCGAACTAAATCATTTACCGTCTCCCTTTTATTAAAAAATATTTTTGAAAAAGTGTCATTCCCCACTTTTAAGCCCAAATGCCTTAATTTTGGGCAAAACCCCCCCCCCCAAAAAAAAAAAAACAACAAAAAAAACCAAAAAAAACTCTCCCCAACCCCCTAACAAAAAAAAAATTGTCACATACGTAAAAAATTCACCATTTTTGTGAACCTTGGGCCAGCCCAGGGGCAGGGATAAAAAAAGTAGTGTTTTGATTTACCTGGATTTTCCCTGTGGTTTTCCCTTTGAGCTATCACTTATCGCCATATCTATATTGTATTTGTGTTGCGTATTGTGTTGTTTTGTATTGTTTTGTATTTTTTTGTATTCATTTTTTGTATTCATCGTGTTTTGTTGTATAAAATTGTATTGTGTTGTTTTGTATTGGTTGTATGTTTTTGTATTTTTGGTGTATTGTTTATATTGTGTTGTATTCCTTTGTATTGCATTCCATTTATTGTACTTTGTTGTGTTGTATTGCTTGTATTGTATTGCGTTTTTATTGTTTTGCATTGTATTGTATTGCGTTTTTTTGTATTGATCGTGTTTGTTTGTATTACATTGTAATTGTATACCATTTTTCATTCACGGCAGATTTTCTCTGCAGGAAGTTGGGCTTCTCTCTCTCCCCCTCTCTCTCTCCCCTCTCTCCCCTCTCTCTCTCTCCTCTCTCTCTCTCTCTTCCTCTCTCTCTCTCTCTCTCCTCACACACGCACAAACACCACAACACAACATACGCAGCAAAACAAACAGCCCACACACACACACACACACACACACAACCACAAACAAAACACACACACACACACACACAACACACACCACCACACACACACACACACACACACACACACACACACACATCCAGACATAACAAGAGACACAGACAGACAGGCAGGCATATGGACAGACAGACAGACAGACGAATAACATTATAGAATTATCTCTGTGTGTGTAGAGGGACTAGGTACAGACAAGACGTGGCATGGACAGGACACAGTATGACAGTAAACACACTTTCTTCTTCTCCTTGTCCCTAAAAGCCATAAATGGCAATGTACTGATCCATTAGAGTTAAAACAGGTGTGAAGGGGACAAAACTAACAAAAGAAAGATGATGACAGACAAACAGACGCACGTGCATATGGAGAGATACATAGATAGATAGATTTATATATATTTATTTATTTATTTCGAGGATAATGGAATAAGCACTCATGGGCTTTTTTCATCCAGTCCCGGTGTGTATGCAGTTTTATAAATTTTGTCATCCGTTCCCACCGGCATACAATGGCCTACTCTTCCAACAAGCGGAAAGGGTTTTAACATGTACGCAATATGTTCTGCGTGCGTACGCACACGGGACCTCGGTTTATAGTCTCATCCGAAGGACTTTTGGGGAGAGTGGAGTCGGCACTGATGTTATTTCCAGAGGAAAAATCCTCTTGAACGAGAATGGAACCCGGGTCAGCAGATCACGAATACATCACTCTAACCACCAGGCTATCCCGTCCCCGCTAGATAGATAGAGAGACAGACAGACAGACAGACACGACAGGCAGACTGAGACAGACAGACAGACAGACTGAGAGAGACAGACAGAGAGGCAGACAGACAGAGCCAGCCAGACAGACAGAGACATTATCAAATGAACGGACTGACGAACGTATTGTATTTACATTAAGTTAAGAGAACATTGACAATTGCCCATTTTCACATTCAGCCCTCTGATAAAAATGAAGCCAAAGAAACAAAGCATTAATGTCATGAACTGGCAAATGCATGGCATGCAGAACAGATTGACAGAACAGACTTGTTATCATCCTTCAATGTTGGCGTTACAGTAGGTTGTGTCTGCTTGTACTTATTGCACGGCATCCAGACACTAAGCTCTGTTGACTTAACCTTGTGTGGCTGAATTCTCCTGCGGATTAAATTTCTAACTTTACCTGTTTAGTTGGTATCATGGCACTTCGGCTACTTTCCCCTCAGAACCCATTCACCATCGCAAATGTCTGGCTCTGTCGTTCCTCTCTTCCTTTTTCCCCCATGTGGATTCCGTATAAGTGCTTGTCTTGTCAATGTTGGTAGGACAAGTTTGCTGAGTATGGATGGCTAATCTAGCTCTTGTGTCCTTTTCTGTATATCTGTCTTTGTCAGTCCGAATTAGTCTGGGTTTTTCCTCTCCCTGGTCAATTTTTGAAAGGACTTCTGACGATTCGATGATGAGGATGATTGTGAGGGATTTTCCCTCCAGAATACCTAGAATAAACAAAATATTTTGGCCAGCCTGCTTTTTTGTTATATTCACCCCCTTCTGTCTGGAACACTTTGCCTCAGGATATATGTCCGTCTTGAGGTTGGATGTTCAGATTGCAATATGTCTGTTTTAGGGGATGAATTTCTTTTTATCATGGAATGTCCCCACTTCAAACATTTACGACAATATTTTATTCCCCGATATTTTCTTCAACCCATGTCCAGTTATAATTTTTGTAGGCTAATGAAATGCAAATCTCGAAAAGTTCTCCTGTCGCTCTCAAAATTCATAAGATTTGCAGGTATTTCTTGATATTTCAAATGTCTTTCATATGTGTAGATTATGACTTTTAAAGAATGTATATACTTAAATATAGTATTGAGTCATTAATATTGTTTGTTTATCATTATGCGATGAACTCTTGCTTTACAGTTACTGTTAGTATTCATATTATTTTTGGGTGTATTGCTGTTAGTTTTATTCTCCTGTTAAATGTGTTTGTAATCCTCCACACCCCAAAAGGGGTGAAAGGAATTAAATATTGAATCTTGAATCTTGTGTGTGTGTTCTTCATTTGGTATGTATTCATGTTTTGTGTCTGTTGTCATTTTTGTTTTTGTAAGCGATATTTGTGTGCGTTGTTTAAATCCCAATTCATTCATTTCGCTGAAGTGTAGGAGTGGTGTTGTGTTATGTATTTGAGTATACTGATATTATGTGTTTGTGTGTATTTAGACTTTTTCTTATAGTATAAAGCGTTTCGTTTGTGCTTCCCCCATAAAGGGGACAGAAAGCACTCAAAAAGTGTCCATAACCAATACCATTATTTGTTGATCAATACCAGGAGCTTTTGGCAGATGTTAGCCTAATATCGGCTGTACTCTTTATCTCAAATCCACAAAGCAAAACATACTTTACATTTGGAGCTTTTGGGTGAGTGCTAGTATTTAGTAATACTCTGTGTCTCAGTTCATAGGGCAGAGCTTCTTTACATTTACTTTAAAATATTTATCTTGTCCTGCAGCGAAAGGGAGCTGACAAGGTCTATATAGGTCAGGCTATGTTGAAAGTGTATCTCGTTTTTATAGATTCGGCTTTTGATGTCATAGCGAGCTCTATACTCTTTGCTTAAGGACTAAGTAGAATATTTAACATCTCTTCTACATTTAGAAGATCATTGACGAAGTATGTTATATTGTAAAGTTTACTCAGTACAGCATGTACCCACGCCCCACGGAATATTGCTGTGTCCGTAAGACGTCACTGAAGGTATGTTATATTTTGTAAGTTTTCTTCCATCAGTTATAATCTTTTATCTTTTCGAGGAACTTCCTCTCTCCTTCTCCTCCTCCTTATCTTTACTTGTAACTCAACAAACTACCCGAAGGTGATCCCGTTTACCTCATAAATGGAAAAGAAATACGTACTTTCCCTGTCCACTTTGTTTTTGCTTTCAGCTTGGGTTTTGTTTTTTGTTGTTTCTCAGCTGAAATTGTGGAACATTTGTTCAGATTTTGGACATTTAACAATGTTTCTCATAGGGTTGAATAGAAACGTATAGTCTATTCTGTGGTGTAATTGCTATAGTTTTATTACTGGCACTGCATCCCTCTTCATGTCTGATCTTTTACAGATTCGGCTACACTCCACCTTTAGCTTTCTGCTCATGTAGTATCTTCTGTAGGGTACTTGTCAGACAAAAATATCTGCTGATTTTCACAGATTTTTTTTAAAGTATGGAAACAAAATGCACTGTATACTTGTTTTGGGGGATTGATGACAGCAATAACAGGTAGTCATAAGAAAAAAAAGGGAAATGATCATCAGATTAGGATTGCTTGTGTTCCTACAGTGTTGACCCCCACCTCTCTCTCTCTCTCTCTCTCTCTCCCCTCTCTCTCTCTCTTCTCTCTCTCTCTCTCTCTCTCCTCTCTCTCTCTCTTTCTCTCACTTTGGTAAGACTTTGGCATAATACCATGACATACACTAAAAACTGTACACTCTTGAATATGTGTATTCCAAAATCATGACTAAATAAATTTCTTCTTTTTTGCATCTTTCTATTTTTGCCCCTCAAAGTGTATTGTGACCTAAGGGCGATGTATATAAAACCATTTCAGAGTTCAGAGTTCAGAGTTCTCTCTCTCTCTCTCTCTCTCTCCCCTCTCTCTCTCTCTCCCCTTCTCTCTCTCTCCCCCTCTCTTCTCTCTCTTTACCCCCTTTTCTCACCCCCGCCTCCCTCTCTCTTCCCCTTCTCCTCTCCTCCCCTTCCCCTTCTCCTTCTCTCTCCCCTCTTTCCCCTCTCTCTTCCCCTTCTCTCTCTCTCTATCTCTCCCCCCTCCTCCTCCCCATCTCTCTCTCTCTCTTCTCTCTCTCTCTCTCCTCTCTCTCTCTCTCTCTCTCTCTCACTCCTCTGACCCCTCACCAGCCCCTCCCTTTTTTTTTTTATATCTTCCTGCTTGCACGCCACATGTTTGAAGTTGGCAAGGGAAACCCCCGGGGGGGGGGGGGGGGGGGGGGGCGTGGTTATGGGGGCTAAAAGGGGGGGGGGGTGCTTTGGGAAAAAAATTTGGGGGGGGGGGGGGGTTTTTTTTGGGGGGGCCCCCCCCCCCCCCCCCCCCCCCCCCCCCCCCCCCCCCCCCCGGGGGGGGGGTTTTTTTTTTTTTTTTTTTTTTTTTTTTTTTTTTTTTTTTTTTTTTTTTTTTTGGGGGGGGGCCCCCCTTTTTGGTTGGGGGGGGGAAATAATGGTTTTGGGGGGGGGGGGGGGGGGGGGGGGGGGGGGGGGGGGGGGGGGGGGGGGGGGGGGGGGGGGGGGGGGGGGGGGGGGGGGGGGGGGGGAAGCCCGAACGTTTTTAACTCGGGGGAGAAAAAAACCCCCCCAAAAAGGGGGTGCGTAAATGGGCTCAAACCCGGGGGGGTTTGGGCAATCGCGAGCTAAACGCTTAACCCTTTTGGGGGCCCCCCCCCCGCCGTCCCCAAACCCTTTTCCCTACAAGACATGATAAGAATTTTAACTGATTCGCAAGAGGTTGCCTTTTATCACTGCAAACCAAACAGTTGACTTAATAGCCCTTGTCATGGGTGGGAAAGATCGTTATAATTCATCATTGCTAATAGACAATTAGAGCAGAAAAGTGAAAAAAACCAGGTATGCTGGGTTTCTGTCCTTTATCGGTCGCCTCCTGCGTTTCTGTGTCTGTCGCCTGTTCTGTTTTCTTGTGGGGTCTGCCCTCCCTGCTGTTTCTTTTGGGGCTGTCTGCCTGTTTTGTCTGCTCTGTTGTCTGTTCTCTCTCCCCCCCCCCTCAATCTCCCCCCCTCCTCTCTCCTCGAGCTCAGACAATATCGAATCATTCCCAGCCCAAAAATTGAAAGCTTTATCGTGTGCGAAGTTGTCTTTAAAAACTTGTTTACTTGCGGGAAAAATTTAAATTTTAAAAAAAAGGGATGCAGGGCTATTTTTTCAGTCAGTGCTGACGTCAACCCGGGGCGGTAAGGACTGTCGCATGACTTGCTGACGTCAGGTCTTGGCGGTAACCTTTGCAAGACTGTGCTGACGTGCTGTGGCAAAAGGGAAATGTCCACAGGAAACTGACGTCGGCATTTGCGGTAAGGAGGGGTTGTACACACTGTGCTGAGTAAAGTGGGGAAGGACGTTGTAGACCTGCTGACGTCAGGCGTATAAAAGGACTTTTGTACAACTGGTTAAGTCGGGCAGTAGGGGTGGGACTGTTGTAGGACTCGCTGACTCGCATATGGAAGGACTTTTTGTACAGGAAATGTTAAGAGGCCGTGGCAGTAAAGATTTGCGGACCCCTGCTGTGCTGAGCAGGCATTTGCGTGAAAAGGGCTGCACGCCACCTTACTTTTTCCCCTTTTCCCCCTCCGCTTTCCTATAGTGCTCTGCATTATACTAAATTAAAAAGGCAGCCCCAGGAATGAAAAAAAAAAACACATTTTTTTTTTTAAATGAGGATAGTCTGACTCAAGAATTCATGTGTTTTTGCAAAAATTTTTTTTCGTTTGATTTTTTGGTTTAAAATTAAAATTAAAAAACGCTGTACTCCTCACCCTTTTTGTCGTCTGCCAGCTTCCTATTGTTGTAGGAAACAAGGTCCTTTTCAATTTTTATTCATCCCAACTTTTTTGACTTCCGGGAAATTACTTAAGTAGCCCCCCCCTCATCAAGTTGATGATCTTTTCCCAATTTCTCGTGACTTCTTGGTATTATTAAGCATTCTTACAAGTTGATGACATTTCCAACTTTCTCGTGCTGCCTATTTTACTTCTCTATGTCCCCAAATCCCCCCCCCGGGCCAAAGAAAAAACGTGTTTTTTTTTTCCTATTTAAAAAAACAAAACCTTGTGAAAATTGCAAAACAATTTTTTTCTGACTTTATAAAGATACCCCATGAACCGGAGGTAAAGATGGAGTGTAGCCTGACACGTATGGTCAGCCCATGGATGGCCGACGGCCTGACCATCACTTTTTTCCCTTCACAGACGCCCGTTTTCACAGACACCCCATTTCAGACAGCCCATTTCGCTGTCGTCCAGATATCCCTATAAGGGGGGGCGGGACATGGCTTTTAAACCATCTTATTTTCGTGGCAGCAGATTTGGGACATGTTTTTTCTTGCCCGAAATTTTGCTGAAAATTGCGTGAGTTTGTCATTTTTTTTTCTCTTGCCCCCACTTTTTCTGTCCTTTTTTTTTCTTCGTCTGCGTCTGTCTGTGTGCTGCGTGTCTGCTGTGGTCGCCCTCACCCTGTTTTGTCTCTGTGTTTTTCATCTACTTTCTTTCTGTCTGTCTTTTCTTTCACTCTCTCTATCTCCATCTCTTTTTTTTCTACCTGCTCTCCCCCCCCTGTTTCTGTACGCCTATCTCTCTTGGTCTCTGTTTTCTGTCTGCTGTCTGTCTGTTTTTTTTTTGTCTTCTCTCTTTTTTTCTGATTCCGTAATAACTGCCCGAAATTTCAGTTGAGGGGGGCAGTGTGGAAAACCCACTATTCCCCCCTCCCCCCCCCTCCCCCTGCCTCTTTTCAAAGCATTTATTTGCTTCACCAAAGTAATCTAGCACAAAAAAAGGAACGGAGGGGGGGGGGAGGGGTTGACTCACCTGACTTTTCTCAACTGCTGCCAATTTTATTCCAACAACAAAAAACAAACAACAACAACAACAAAAACAACAAAAACAAAAACAAAAACAACAACAACAACACAACAACAACAAAATTTTGCAGGTTTGGTGTGTCTGTAATGTATTTTTTAACCACATTTGTCTTTTGATTTTTCACTCTTTTTTTAAAAAAAGCTTTATTCAATAACTAAATATAAGAATCGAAACAAAAAAATAAAATTAGATTTGCTTTTTGTTATTATTTTTGCATGGTAAAAAAAACACAACCAAAACAAAAAACCCCCACTGATCCCGGGGAAAAAATATTTTGGGTTTTGTGTTCCTTGGGTTTCAAGGGGGCCCAAACTGTCAGATTTTGTCTTAAACCCGTTAATCAAAGGGAGAAACGTAGAAAAGTAATATTGGGGTTATCTATATTGTGACAAAAAAAAAATTACCAAAAAAATGTTTTATATTTTGTTGCTGTTGTTTTTTTTGAATTCGCTGGAAAACTTTTTTCAGGAAGAGATAAGCGCACAGGTTTTCATATTTTTTTCTGGAAGAAAACAATAGCAAAAACACACACGAAAACATTATTACTTTTGTTCTGCCATTTCTATTTCTTTTTTTTTTAAAATCCATGGGATTTTAAGGGAACACTGCACCAAAAGACTATTAGCCACCCCCTCCATTTAGTATGTATGTATGAATGTATGAGTATGTATGTATTATATTATTTAAATTAGAACTTTTAGGCCCCTTTAAAAACCGTTCCACTTTTAGGAAAAGTAGGCCATTGTGTTTTTTGGGGAATGGAGACAATTTAACAAACAGATCAGACGGGATGGATTAAAAAAAGGAGATAAGTACTTATTCCTTTATCCTCGAAATAAAAGAATAAATAAATAGATATAAAAAAAATTTCGTTCCTCGGCTAGAGCTCCGAGGTTCACCAATAGTGAGAGTTTTGCGTATGCGAGCGTTCCCTCCCTTCCCCCCACCATTTAGAAATAAATAAATAATAAATAAATAAATAAATAAATAAATAAATATATATCTCTCTTTGTCTGCAGCTGGGTTTTCTGTCCATCCTACAATGAATAATTTTCGTTCATCCACTTATTTTGTTGTTGTTGTTGGTAACCTCTCAATTTTCCCCTTTTTTAAACAGCTTCATACAAAACCGTTTTTAGCAAGGCGATGGATGTTGTTACGACCATAAAAACGTTTTGCCTTTTTTTTTCCCAAATGTCAAAACCCTTGTATGCGCGAGGTTTGTTTGAAGACTTTACTTTTTTTTAATTCTTTTTTTTTATTTTTTTTATTTGAGGATAGGAAAAGCACTTATAGCTTTTCTACGTCCATCCCGGGGGGTATGCGGTTTTGAAAATTTGTCATTGTTCCCACGGCACAAAAGGCCACCTTCCAAAAAAAAGGAAAAAGGGATTAAACGTTCAAAATTGGAGCCACATTGATGGTTTGAGATGCTCGTTATTGAGCTGTATAAGTCATGGCTAAAAAAAACTTTGGGATGAAAATAAAGGAACGGGAACGACACTGGTACTCGGCCCCCTCGTCACAACAGTATGTTGCAAAACCCACTTCGTTTTATTGCGGAACCCCTCGCACAACACTTGTGTAAAAAAAACACCACTGCGTTTATTGTGGGAACTTCCGCGTCACACACAGCAGGTAGCAGAAACTCCACTTCGCTTTATTGTGGAATTCCCCCCGTCACACACAGTATGTGAGCGAAAACTCCACTGTCGCTTTTTTGTCGGAATTTCCCCGTCACCAAAGTATGTGTGCAGAACTCCACTGTCGCTTTATTGTCGGAATTCCCCCCGTCACACACGCTATGGTAACAAAACCCCACTCGCTTTTTTGCGAACTTCCCCGTCACACACTTATGTAGCAAAAACTCTATCTATCTATTTTCTATAAAATTCTATTCTTTATCTATCATCTATCTATCTATCAAACTACTATCAATTTATCTATCTTCATCTAACTATCTATCTATCTACTATTTTTACTGTCCCTAGTCTGCACCGGGGGGCCCCCTCAAAGACTCAAAAACCATTCCCCCCAACCTCTCTTTTTTCGGGCCTTTTCGGGGTTTTGTTGAGTTCTAGGCCTGCCCATTCGCTGATTTATCCTCCCAGTTTTCCCCTTGGTTCCCTCTTTTCTTCCTCCTTTGACATCCCTTGTAAAACTTCTTTGCAAGCCTTTGGATTTTTTGTGACATGCCCATACCATTTAAGTTTCTTTTTTTCACGATCGTTAAAAGGGTTTCTCATAGGGTCCAATGGTTTGCTGGATTCTGTTATGCACGATTTTTTTTGCTTAGTGTCTTTGTGGGAGATGCCAAGGAGTCTCCGAAAGCATCTCATCTCCCCCGCCTGTACTTTCTCCCAAATTGCGTCAGGGTCCATAAACACACATACAAAAATATGGATATGAAAAAGGGGGGCGCATTATCTGTCTTGGAAAAAATTGAATTTTTTATCTCCCCAGAGGGGTTTTTAGTTTGACAAAGCTGTTATTGTCTGGCAGTCCGCTCTTTTTCTGGTTTGGACCCCGGGTCGATCGATGGCCCCCCGGTACTTGACTTTGAACTGTTTCCACTTCTGGTCTTTAACCCTGAACATGTAATGCCTTTGGGGTTTTTATTTCATCATTTTGGGTTTTCCCGCCGATTTCAGCCGTATGTTTTGGAGGCTTATTCAAGTGTTCGTGGGCTGGAACCCTTTTTTTCGATCCTGCTTTCCATCAATGTCACTGCGAAGCGGGGGTTTGTGATCGTTTTTTCCCACCAATGCTGATGACCCCTTCATGATTTCCAGTGCATCGCCATGATTCTCTCAAGGAAATGTTGAAAAGAGTGGGTGAGAGTAGAAATCCCTGCCTTACTCCAACTGTTTTTTAAAAACCATTCTCCAATGTTTTGTTGTTCCACTGCACTGGTGCCTCGCTGTACAGTGTTTGATGATTTAACGGTTTGCATTGAGCTGTCAAATTAGGGTTTGCCCCAAAGCTGCTGCCAAAACCCCACTGTCGCTTATTGTCGGAACTTCCCCGTGGGGGATGCCGGGGTCCCTGCATAAAAAACAGCTTTTTTTCCAACTTCTCGAAATTTTGTCCAGAATTCCCTTTTTTCTACCCCTCTCTTTTTTTTTTGGTTTCCGTTCTTCCTGTGGGTCACCTCTTTTTTGCCTATTTTTCTGCTCTTGGCCCCATTTCTTTCCCATTTTTTTTTTAAAAATTTATTAGTTTTTTTTTTTCCAGAAAGACGACAAACAAAACGTTTTTTCCCCATCCAAAGTCGGAAAAGGGGGTTGACTTGTCGGGCGTTAAAGGGTGCGCACGCATTTTCTAAAATGACAGACTAAAAGTTGCGTCGAATTTTCGAAAAAAGAAGAAGAAAGAAAGAATAAAAAAAAAAGAAGAAGAAAAGAAAAAGAAAGACAAGAAAAGAAAAAGAAGAAAAAGAGAAGAAGAAAAGGAAGAAAAAAAAGAAGAAAAAGAAGAAAGAAAGAAAGAAAAAAGAAAGAAAGAAAGTAAGTAAGGAAGGAAATATAAGAAAAAAGAAAAAAAGAAATAAAAAAGGAAGAAAAATAGAAACAGAAGAAGAAAAAAAAGAAAAAAGAAAAAGAAGAAATAAAAAAGAAAAGAAAAAAATTAGAATGAAGAAGAAGAGGAAGAAAGAAAGAAAGACAGAAAGAAAGGGAAAGGAAGGATAAATAAAAAGAAAAAAAATAAGAAAAAAAAAAAAGAAAGGTTGATGTGGAAAAATTTACAGATTTTTTTTGGGTTCGAAGGGGAAAATTTCCCCGCAGATGTTATACAAGGGGATTACAAGTAGGCTTTGTGTAACATATTTGCATTTCCAAAGCAGTCATCGTAAATTTTCCTTTTAGATTCTGGACCACGGAGGGACTAAAACCCCAGGCCCCGTGTTCGAAGCATGCGAACATCTTGCGACACGTTAAAACCCGTTCCTTTTTCGGAAGAGTAGGCAATTGTGTGCCGGTGGAAAAAGATGACAAACATTTACAAAACCGCATAAAGGGGGAGGATAAAAAAAACACATGAGTGCTTACCCTTTTACCCCCGATATAAAAAGAATAAAAAAAAAAAAAATAAAACACACACACCCCAAACACACACACACACACACACACACGCACCCGCACGCACGCACGCACGCACGAACCCACGCACGCACGCCGCCGCACCACGCACGCACCACGCACGCACGCACGCACGCACGCACGCAAACCGACCAGGGCACAAACCCCAAAACACAATACCAATACACCACCAATTGAATCCCAAATCTCCCCAATGCTATTTCCGTTGTCTTCCTTTGTTTTGTTTGTTTTTTTGGGTTTTTTGTTGTGTTTTAAGGTTTTTATTTCCCGCCAAATATCATTATAGTGAACAACTTTTTAAATAAAAGAACAAACACACACACACACCCCAAAACCACAACACACAACACACACACACACACAAAAACACACCACACAACACACACCACCACACACACACAAAATTTTATACCCGTGGGGGTTCGGGGTTCGATTCCCAGCCTCGCCCTTTCTTCCCATTTAAAAAAATCAAACTGAATGTCAAACCCTTCGGATGGACTATAAACCAACCCCCCGGCGAACGCATGCAGAACATCTTGCCCGCTTTAAAACCTGTTCCGTTTGGGAAGAGTGGGCCCATCGGTCCCCGGGGGAAAAACAGATGACAAAATTTACAAAACCGATACACAGGGGGGACGGGAGTAAAAAAGCACATGAGGCTTATTCCATTATCCTCGAAAAAAGAATAAATAAAAAAAATAAATAAAAAAATTAAAATATACCCAAGTGGGAACCAGTGATTTTATTAGGGGAAAAAAAACGGTCACATAACAAAATCACACTTTTGGGGAACCTCGGGGCTATACCCCAGGAACGGAGGTTGTGGTGTGGGGTGGGGGGGGGGGGAGGGATAGAGTGTGGGGGGGGGAGGGGAGTTTTTTTCTAAAGGTTAGAAAAAGCTGTTCTTACAGTGGGGGACTTTTGTCTGAAGCTGTTTTTTTTACTATTTTGAAGAGAGCATAAGAAGCAGGCAGTGCTGTGCCCCTATGCCCCCTCTCTTCTTTTCTTCTCTCTCCTCTCTCTCTTCCCCCTTCTCTTTCGCTCTCCTCGCTTGCCTCCCTCTCTCTCTTTCTCTCTCGCTTCTCTCTTTTCTCTCCCTCTCTCCTCTCTCTCTCTCTCCCCTCTCTCTCTCTCTTCTCTCTCTCTCTCTCTCTCCCTAAAGTGAAATCGGGCGTGGCTTTTCCCTGGCAAAAAATTCCAACACAGAAAGACCCACTATGTACGTGAGCACAAAAAAACCCTATCCTGCCCCTTTTGTCTGCTGTTGTCTGCCTGCTTGTTGGCGGGTCTGTTTACAGTACTTTTTAAGCTTTTCTTTTTACCCAAAAAGGATTAACCCATGAATTCCCTGAAGTCGGAATAGGGAAACCCTTAATGGTGGGCAAAACGGTCGCATGGGGGAAAAAAATCTTACCATTGGTGAACCTCGACGCTAGCTGAAGAATGACACCCCCCCCCCTACCCCCCTCAAAAATATATAAAAAATTAAAAAAAAACCAAAAAAACAAAAAGAAAAACCCTTGTATATTTTTTCTCGCAATGTAGTATGAGAGTGGGGATTTATTCTTGATTTATTCTTTTTTTTTTATAAAAAAAAGCTCTTTGTCGCCGTCACTTAAAACGACGAAAATTTCTGTCTTTTTTTTTTGCCCCTCAAGCAACAAAACCCCTTAAAAAAAAAAAAAACCAATCGACAAAAGACGGAAAAGGAAATTTTCTCGGGAAATAATGTTCCGAAATTTAAAGAAAGGAAGGGGAAATAAAAATTTTTGTTTCTTTTTTGGGGAAAAGGATTCCCATAGCGAAAAATGCAAAAAAATTACTTTTTCGGCAGGCTCAGCGTTATACATTAAATTTTTAAAAAGGGGTATTCAGACAGCAGGCACACAGCCAAGTTGACAATCTCTGGCTGATATATAAGGGCGAGGTGACCCCTGGTGCATGTCTGGGGAAAAAAATAGGGAATTAAAAAAAAAAATGAAAGCCTGTAAAGTTTAAATTTGAAAATAAAAAAAAAATGATTCATGTTTTTTTCTTAAATTTTAAACCCAAGGGCTTTTTCCAACTCCCCCGTTTATTTTCAGTATATCTCACTCCTCTCTCTCCTCTCTGTCTCTCTGTTTTGTCGCTGTTTCTCTCGTCTGTTGTCTTCGTCGCTCTTCTCTTCCCCTCCTATCCTCTCTGAGTCTCTGAGTTTTATTTTTTTCTTTTCCCCCCTGTCTTCCATTTTGTCTCTGTCCATTTCCCTTTCGTGGTTCCCCCCCCCCCCCCCCCCCCCCCCCCCCCCCCCCCCCCCCCCACTTTGCTTTTTTCCCTTCTTTCTTTGGCTAAGCATTTTGTCTTTGTGAAAATTTCCCGGTTTGTTTTTGGACTTACTAATCTTGAGACTTTTGTTATGAAGATGGCACGTTTTGCTTCGAAAAGGAATGAATTTTGTTACGTAAGACTGAAAACCTTTGTTTCGTAAAAATTTAAATTTTTTGTCATAAGAATGATGAATTTTGGTACTTAAGAATAAACATTTGGCGCTAAAATTGAAGTCATTTTTACCTAAATCGTTTGTCCCAAGCTATGAAGGTTTAAAATATTTTTTTTAATGACCAACAATCTATTATTATAAACTTCTACATCTATTTTTAAACTATCTATTAAACTATCATCTATCCATCTATCATCTTCCCGTCGTCGTCCTTTATTTTATCTATCATCAATCTCCCACCTACATACTACCTACCTATCACCTACCCATTTAACCTATGTCCCAATTTCCCTGTCATGTATTTTTTAAAAAAGTTTGGATTCTCCCTCCGTGCAAACAAATGTCTTTACCTTAATTTAAAAAGACTAAGGAAAAGTTTATGATTTTCGCAGGACCCCAGCCCATACCAAATCTTTTCATTGTGGGAAAAAAGGGAAGGGGTGTAACCAATACAAAATCTAGGAAATTATTGCGATAAACTAAACTTTTATGCTAATACAGATCTGTAAAAGAAAATCCATCCCATTTTTTCCTTCAAAAACCCGGATCTTAAAGGAAGTAAAAGTTTTACAAAATTTTTAAACCATGCTTATTGAGTCTGTCCCTTTCATTTTCCTTTTGGGTTTTTTGGAGGGGGCCTTTACTGTTAAAAACAAAAACATAGTAACAAGATTTAACCCGAGTGGCAAAAATTGTGGGCTGTGAGCAAATAAAAAGAATGACTTGTAAATGCCGTGTGAAGACAAGCTAGACGATTGTGAGTTGACACAATGTGCTTGCAAAAAAATTTTTTAACTCCTTCCTTCTCAAAAACGCTACGAGTACCCCCAATCTAGAACCCGCGATTTAAAAATAGTTTTTTTTCCAACCTCAATTCTGCTAATTAATAAATGTATGACAAAAATCTGAAAATTTAACTAAAGCCCACGACGAGAGAGAGAGGAGAGAGAAGAGAAGGAGAGAGAGAGAGAGAAGAGAGAGAAGAGACTAAAGTCTACCTTTTATTATGTAAACTTGTTCAGTTTTTAATAAATAAGTATTAACTTCCTGATTTTTCTTTTCATACATGTTATACAAAAAGATTTTTTTTCTTTAAATACTCCCGTGTTATTTTTTAGACTGTTTAATACTTAAAAAAACATAGTATTAATTTTAAAATTTCCGTAATTTTGTCTTATAAACTGTTATAACAATTTTACTTTTATTATTAAAATGCGTGACATGGGGACAAGTTTACAATGGCGAGCGGGGTGCCGTGCGCGAGTGACTGTGATTTGCGGACGTACGGGGGTTTTTGTCGCACATATTTAAAAGGGGTTTTTTTTGGGGGGGGTTTGTGGCTGGCTGAGATTTGCTGATTTTTGGATGCTTTTATTCTATGGGTGCGTGCTGATGTTGGGCATGTGTGTGTGTTTTTAAAAAATATGTTTAAATTTTTATTGTTTTTAGATGGCGAGTAACCCCCGAATTTTTTGCTTTAGAAAAAAGATTTTTTAATTTGAAAATTTTAATTTTACTTCATTATCTATCAAAATACCCACCTCCTTTATCTATCTATCTATCTATCTATCTATTAATCTTCTATCTATTAACTATTAAACTATCTATCTATCTATCTATCTATCTATCTATCTTTTTTATTATCTATCTTCTTTTCGTGACAGGCGGGAATAAATTTCCTCCCCTGTAAGGAAAACCTTCCCTGTTTTAAAATTTTCTTCGTATTGGGAGGATGCTGCAGGGACGGGGGGGAATCTTCCCTCTTTACTACAAAGACACCCCCCCAAAAAATTTGTCTCTGGGACAAGAACTTTTTTTTTTCTTGCTAGAACTCCGAGGTTTACCAAAGGCAGATACGCGTATGCGACCGTTTTTTTTTCCCACCTAAAGGGACCACTTCCGACTCCGGGATTTTTCAAATTTTTAAAAAGGAAAAAACACACCCTTGGATGGAAAAAAGACGCCCAAAAAACAGGGAATACTTTTTACTTTTGGCCAACTTCAGAATTATGTCTTTTTTTTTTGTAGGGCTTTTTCTTTTTTGGAAGCGTTTAAAGCCACTTATATATTTTTTTTTATATATTTTATAAAAAAAATATATATATAATTTAAAATATATTTATATTATAAATAAAAGATAGATAGATAGTTCAAAAGTTTTGTTTTTTTTGTTGTTGGTTTGTTGTGTTTTTTTTGGGGTGGGGTGGGGTTAAAATATTGTTTTTGATTGCCTTCAAAGACTACTGCAATTCAATATTATAAACTTTCAAATGGTTTGTGTGAAAATGGGGGGTTTTTTTTAAAAAGGGGAAGCATCTTTTTTAATTTTTTGGGGGGGATATTTTCTTTATTTCTCGGCAGATTTTTCCCCGTGTTTTGTTGTTTCAAATTTTAAAATTTAAAAGGGAAAATTTGTTTCATATCAGATATGTCTGTTGCAAAGGGATAATTTTCATGACCTGAGTTGTTTTTTGTTCAAATTTTTTTACGGTGCTATGGGCCCCGTGGTCAAAACCCCCTTGACTTCGTCCTGTGGATCCCCAAAGGTGGGGTTTTGAAACTTTTGGGGGCCTAGTGAATTTAAAAGGGAAAAATTTTTTTTTACAAATTCCCCGGTCAAAATCAATGCGAATTGCCGTGCCTTCATTTCCCTCATTATAAACAAATGCGAAGATCAAAAAATTCACTTTCATCATCATCAACATTCCCGTGACCTTGGCGGTCGGGAGGGGGACACGAAAGACGAGCCGTGGTAAGCCTCCTCCTCCATCTCGGTCCCCGGTCTTGCGCAGTAGGCCCAGTCATTCCCTGGTCCATTCTCTGATGTTGCCATCCATGTTGTTCCCTCTTTCTGCCACCTTCGATGTTCCCGCATTTCGTTTTTTTAGAGTGTTTTGGCGGGTGACTGCCCAAAATGCACTTTTTCTTTTAAATGGTGAGAAGGGGGTTTTCCCGTGGGCCTGTCAGCCGTTTATTTGACCTTTAAAGATACACTTTAAAGATCCATTAATTCGTGTCACGTTCGGTGGGTTACGGAAACGCGAACATATCTGCTACACCCGAAGTCGGAAGGGGTACCTTTATGGGGGACAAAAACGGACGATATCAAACCACGATTGGGGAACCTCAGCTCTACCGAGGAAAGGGAAAAAAAGAAAAACAGTTTTATTTTGCTGAAATAAAATTTGAGTTCAACGGGGGTTGTTTTATGACCTCCCAATAGGAAAAGGGCCCCTCTTCTCTGTCTCTTTAGTTTTTGTTTTTCATTTAACGTCCTTCCACCCAAAAAAAAAATTTGTAGTAGTAGTGTTTTCAGTTAACGTCCTTCCACTAAATAGTGATATCAGACGGGTTGTGTGTGTGGTGTGTGTGTGTGGTGGTTGTGTGGTGTTGTGTGGTGTGTTGGTGTGTGTGTTGGTGTGTGTGTGTGTTTTAGGGAGGGGTATGCAATAAATAATCAATCGCAATAAACAAAAATTTTTTTTAAAAAAAAAACATACACAAAGAAATTCTGAACAGAAAAAAAGAAAAGTTTTAAAAAAATTTAAATTGCTTTTTAAAACTAAAGCTATCCTATATTAAAGGAGTTAAAAATAGGAGAAAAACTTAAGACCCAAAAAAAATTTGTTTCAGTAATGGGTGTTTGTAGAAAATTTCTGTAAGAAAGGGCGGAAAGCAGGTAAACGTTTTTAGATCCGCATGAAAAAAATATGATCATTGGTAAATTTTTTTTCCCCCAAAACAGTTGCTTTTTTTTTAAAATTTAGTTTTTTAAAAAGTATTGGCTTAAACCTGTAGATAAAAAAAACATTTCATATTTATGAAAATACGACATTGTTTACAAAAGATAATACATGGTTACTCATCATTCCAGGGAAAAACTTGGGACCCCTTTACTTTTTTTTAAAGTGTTTTAACAATTTTTTTAAAGTTTAGCCCTCGTGGGGATAAGGAAACCTTTTTGCAAGACCCATCCCCATGTTCACCCACCTTTTTTATTCGTCAACTTTTTCATTAAAAAATACCACGGCGAGGTATCCCGCAAAAAGGGTTTCACCATGCTCGTATCATCAGAAAATGAATTTGATGACTTATTTTAAATTTTGAATCTTGTCCACTTTTGAACTGAAGTTTCTCAAGCAAGAAAGACTGACCTGGAATCACACAGAAAAAGGTTTTTAAATATTTCTTTTGGGGAAAATAGAAGTAATACAAACCATTTAAAAAAACAATAATTTTCCGTAAATAAATGATTTTTCCCAAAAAAAAATGATCCTCTACTTTCAAAAATGCACCCGCCCATTGTTGTTCAAAAGGAACCATCTTTATATTTTAAAAAAGATTTGGAAATTTAGTTGTATATATCTTTTACTGAGGCAAAGGATATTTTCATTTCCTTTTTTTTTAAAGAGGATAATACGTCAAAATTAGCTCTCTTAAATTTCCATGAGGGGCCCAAAGGGGAGGTTTAAAACTTTGATTTAGTATTTTGTGGAAATATTTCTGCTTTAACAAATAATTTAGAAGTAAAGTTTTAGCGTGGGGACGAGCGAATAGAAGTGCTTTTTAGGAAAGTTTTCGTCGATCTTATACTAAATTTTGTTGTCCACATGGGGTTTTTTGTGTTAAAAACGTAAAAAGCATTTAGCCCCGCCAGTTTAAAAAATTTTTTCTAATGGAAGGAAATTTCCCATTTCCTTGTAGGACCCCAGAGATGCATGAAAAGGGACCCCCCCGAGCAATCGGGAAAACCCTTTCATCTGTTTGCATTTTCCGTAAATAAAACTTTGAGCACGAAAAACGCTTCCTGGCCAAAAAAGTCGGAACTACTAAAGATAACGCCAATGTTTTTTAAAACAGCTAATCATGCCCACACTTTTTTACTAAAACTTTCAGGAAGTTTAGACTTTTTCAGTCTTAGTATTTAAAATCAATGAAAAAAAAACCAACTTTTGTGTAGACGTAAAATTACCCTAAAAAACTTCACTAATTTTATATTCCAAAACTTTCCCCTCTAATTGGAAAACCGGGAAATGGTGGTTAGCTCCATTTTTAAAAAAGGGGACATTAAGTTTGTTTTTGCTAACTGATACATTTTTTATGTATTTTTGATGCCCCCTTTCGTGTTTTTTTTTTCATTGTAACTTTTTATCCACATACAAATGCACCAGGACTGGACATGGTGGCATTCGGAAAGACACAAAGATCAAAAAAAAATTTTTGAAAAAATTGAGCGTGACTGATCCCTGTGGAATACCCCTTGTTGGGAAAACTAAAGAGAATAGGAAAATTTCCCAAATTTGGCCTCATGCATCTTTTTGGAGAAATGCTTAAAAAGATACAAATTTCCAATAAGCCAATAGTTTTAAATTTATATAGTAATCGTTTATGCCAACCTGATATAGCTTTCTTTAAAAAAAAAAAGGTGGCAACAAATTTTTCCACAAGCAAATTGATGTTTAATCGTGTGCTGGTTTAATCGATGACTCGTGGATTAAAACCCTTTTTTAAAACCTCCTGACTAATAGGGTTATTTTGTTTTTTTTTGAAAAAAGTATTTGTCGGTTTAAAATTACTTTTTCCATAATTTTCCTGGTGAGAGGGTTTCCGATAGTCTGTAACTGTTTTTTTCACTTTTTTGATTTCCCCCCTTTGGGACGGCACTAAAAGGAAGTTTTCCAATTTGGAATTTACCCCCGGCCCGCCGCATTGGAAAAAATTTAGCAATAACTTATCAAATTTTCTGGCAGCTGTTTTAAAAAAAATTTATTTTTAAAAAGCGTCAATACCAACGGGATGTTCTTTTTGTTTTAAAGATAGGAGAGCACTTTTAACACTTGCAAAAAAATATGACGGTTAAGTGTGTGTTGTGTGTGGTGTGTGTTGTGTGTGTGTGGTGCGGCGTGCGTGTGTGTGTGCGTGCATGTGTGTGTGATGTGTGTTTTGATGGTATACTCCCTTTCTGATTGTCTGTTGTGGGGGTTTTCTCTTCTCTCTGTCTTCCCTCTCTCTTGCCTTTCTCTCTCTATCTAGTCTCTCTTGTCTCTCCTGTCTGTCGTTCTCTCTTTTCCTCTCTCCTCTCCTCTCCTCTTCTTCTCTCCTCCTCTCCTCTCTTCTTCTTTTCTCCACGCTGTCTTAAGGTTGTTTTTAAAAAAATTTTTTTTTTCGTTCCGTTCTTCGCCAGAGGGCCGATTCCCATTGGAGGATACCCTTGAGGAGCCCCATTCCCACTTTTGGGGGTATTCAAACGACAACCAGTATGCTTTTGTTAAAAAAATGGTCACCGACTCCCCAAACCCCCACTCAATGCCTACTCTTTAAAGGCAAAAAAGATTTTTTAAGGTGCGCAAGATGTTCCACAGGGTCCTAGGGAGGGATTTATATTCTCTTCTTCATGTTCCCGTGGTCCTTTTTTCCCTTTTTTACTGGGTTCTCAAATCAAGAGGCTATTACATGGGGAGCACTTTTTTAAAAAGACGTCACAGGAACGTACAAGGAGGAGAAAGAGGCAACACAAGGAAAAACGTGGGGGAAAAAAAAAAATCAGAGATGGACTGGTACCTTGGTGAACATGTTTCAAAACTGAAAACCCAGGAATGGAAGAAGTTTCAAAAAAACTTCATTGTACCCAAGGTCCCTAATCCCCGGGAAAAATGAAGGGGGATTTAACAAAAAAACAAACGGGAATAAAGTTGTCCCTGACAGCATTTGTAAGGGGAAACCCACCTTGATATAAACCAACGAAGAAATCTTGGGCAGCAGAAAAACTACGCAATGGGGTGGCGGCACGCGCAATGTGCTTTTCCCCCTTTAAAGTGCACTCAAATTTAAACAAAATTTACTGCCCCAAAAATTTTAACGGTCGTCAATGCGATTCAGTACTGCGATGCATCAAACGTACAATACATACGTACGATACGAACGGTGTAAATGTATTAAAATGAATGAGAAGCCAAAACATTTTAAATTTTTTAAAAAAAAGCAACCATCGCAAAATAGATACAACTACCTGCCAACGCCATTGTAGTCGCGTCAAAAAACAAACAATACAACACAACGCAATAGAACAAAAAACAATACAAAAAACAAAACAATACAATACATCACGGAAGGCAAGGGGGCAGTGCGAGGCAGGGAAGGGGAAGACAAAGCAATATGAAAGAATATTATTTTTTTTTATCTTTTATTCATTTCAACTTTTTTTTCCAGGTAAAGAAATAGGCCCCATTGCTTTTTTTATTTTTTTTAATCCCGTCCCCTTGATACAATTTTTTTTTTATTGTGCATCACTCCAACGGGACAAAAGGCCTACTCTTCCAAAAAAGCGGGGAAAAGGGTTTTAACGCTGGCCCGGGTTCAACACAAATACAACCATCACAACGCAACCAATGCATTACATCGAATCGAGTATAACTCTTAGATTTGCGAATAATTTTTTAAGGTTTCATAAAAAAAAACACACCAACGGAAAAACAAGCAAACAAAACAAACAAACAAAAATTTAAAACCCCGGGGATTCTGCAGCAGACTCCATTGAAAAGCAATCTGTGTAATTTTCCCCAGAGCAGTGCCACTCCCCTGGGGTTGACACTGGTCACCCCCAAAAATGTTCACACTGCAGTGGTAAAGTGGGTGTGGGGTTTTGTGTGTTGTATGTGTGTGTGTGTGTGTGTGTGTTGGTGTGTGTTTGTGTGGTTTTGTGTGTGTGTGTGGTTGTGGTGTTGTGGTGTGTTTTGTTTTGTGTGTGGTTTTTGTGTGTTTTGTGTGGTGTGTTTTGTGTGTGTGGATGTTGTGGGTGGGGTTGTGGTGTGTGGTGTTTGTGTGTTATGTGTGTTGTGTGTGTGTTGGTTTGTTTTGTGTGGGTGTGTTTGTTGTGTGTGTGGTGTGGTGTGCAGCGTGCGCGGCGCGTTATTTCTTTCATTTTTATTTTTTTTTATTTTTAGAAAAATGATTAAGCAATCAGTGCTTTAAAAAAATCCAGTCCCGTGTGCATGCGGTTTTGTCAATTTTGTTCACTCCCACCCGGGACAAAAAACCCACCTTTCAAAAGGGGAAGCAGGATTTAACGTGTGTACAAGATATTCGCATGCTTTCGCCCCTGACTTCGATTTACGTCTTATCTGAAGGCTTTCGGGGGAGTGGAACGGGACTGATGAAAAATACCCTTGAGGATAAGTTTTAAAAATCCCCTTTAGATAATTTTAAAAAAAACCCCCTTGAGGAAAGTCTTTAAAAAAACCCTTGAGGAAAATCTTTAAAAAATCCCTTGGGGGTTTTCTAAAAAAACAACCCCTTAGGGAAAAAAAAAAATCCCCTTTAGGGTTCAAAAAAAAAACCCCCTTTAGGAAAAGTAAAAAAACCCATTTCCCCTTTAAAGTCTTTTTAAAAAAAACCCCTTGGGGGGAAATCTTTTTAAAAAACCCCTTAATAAGTCAAAAAAATCCCCTTGGGGGAAAAATCTTAAAAAAAACCCCTTGGGCGTGTGTTGGGGGGGAGCGGGGGGCGGGTTGTGAAATGTGTTTTGGTGGTGCATGTGCTTAAAAATCGTGTATGCGGCGAAAAGGATGCGGGGGCACGCGGTGATGTTGTGTGTGTTGTTTGCGCGTGGGGACGTCTGTGGTCTGCGCTGCGCACCACACCGGCGCGCGCGCCGGGGTGTGGTGTTTTTAAAGTGGGCGCGCGCGGGGCCGGCGTGTTTTTAAGCAGAGAGTATCTAAAAATTTAAAAAAATACACACACAGGACGGGGGACCTACAAGACCCCTTTAAATTATGATGGTTTTAGATGACGTTTGATACCCCCCACAGCTTCTACTTTTGCAGTGCAATAGAACCAGCCTTGGACGTGGCGGGCCCCCGTTCGTTGGAATCGAATAAAAGAAAAGCGTGGGAGTGGGGGAGTATATTTCGAGGTTTTTCAGACACTACATGGAAAGGGTTTAACAAAGCATTCTCCCCCCCCCCCCGCCCCCTCTTTTCTTCGTCTCCGCGAACTAAAATGATAGCAGCAGCAGTTAACTTTTGGAAACTTTCTGTTTTGCGCTGAAGAAAAATGAAGGAAAAAAAACACACACCGTAGCTTGCTTGGCTAGCTTAATTGATGCACACACTTCCCAAATGTTCAGAATTTTTTTCCCTGTGTTTATCACAATTAGAGGGACCATTGGTTGGCAGAGAGTAGTAAACAGGACAAAATATATTCTAGTCTGGATTTTACTGGAATCTGTACTTAATTTCCCTGTCTATATTCTGTTCTATGCACTAACAAATTTGCACACACACGCGCGCGCGCACGCACACACTCAGAGTTCAGACAGTGTGTATATATTTATTATTTTTATTTTATTTTTAATTTTTATATCGAGGATAATGGAATAAGCACTTATGTGCTTTTTAAAAAAAAACCCAAACATCTAGTCCCCGTGTGTATTCGGTGGGTATAGCTGTGTTTAGAGTAGTATATGCTACAGTGTTGCTGTTGTTATTAAAACAGGAATAGCTATGTTTTGAAGCTTTTTGCTTTTTGCTTTGAATCTTGGTGAAAAATAATGGAAAGGTGATTTCCACAAGGCAATTTTCTGTCTTGTCTGTCGGTATAGTGTGCCGTCAAATCATGGTTCCGGTATTTCCCAGTATCAAATAACTGCTGCACTGTAAGGAATGGTGTGCAATGGGACTGCTTGTTCTGTTTCTCTGTCCAGCCTTCTCGTCTATCTACTTGTCTGTCCTCTGTTCATCTGTCTGTGTTTGTCTAGCTGTCTCTCGATCTTTCATGACACTAGAAAGCTTGTCTTCCTCAGAAATACACTGTTCTCATTTTTCTCTCTTTGGATTTTATCTTGGGGGGAGGGGTGTTATTATTTTTTTTTGGGGGGGGGAGGTGAGGGTAGATTTTTCAATAACAAAACTTTGCAATGATCTCAACTGCCACAAAGCTAGATTGTTTAGGGAAGAGGCATGCAGATAAGTATTTTGCTTTTTCAGTAAAACCAAATCGTTCGGAGAAGAGACGTGTAAGCAACATTAGCTGCCTGTGTGTGACAAAAGCTGATGTGATTGCTGTGGTGCTATTTCTGGCAAGTAAGAAGTACAAAATATAAACCCACGAGAAAACAAACAATGAAACAGAAATCATGAAATTAATTACACAAAATTAATTGAAAGCATTTTTTACACATTGGGGGTAAAGTACTCCATATAACCCATCCCTTCTTTTGCTAAAAATATGAGAGCATTTCTTTGTCTGTTCTTATGTCTCTGTTTTGTGCGTTTCTGTTTTGTGCGTTTCTGTTTAATAATAATAGTAATAATAATAATAACAACAACAACAACAACAACAACAACAATAATAATAATAATAATAATAATCATCATAATCATAATAATCATAATCATAATCATAATAATATATGGAACTTATATAGCACTGAATCTTGTAAAGCAACAAATCAAAGCGCTCAGATGACTTTTTTTTATGTGTGTATGCGGTTTTGTAAATTCTGTTCCCACCGGCACACGACGGCCTACTCTTTCGAAAAGCGGAACAGGATTTAACGTGTGCGCAAGATGTTCTGCATGCGTTCGCACACGGGCCTCGGTTTATAGTCTCATCCGAAGGACTTTGACATTCAGTTCGATTTTTTTGTCAAACTGGGAAGAAAGGGCGAGGCTGGGAATCGAACCCAGAACTTCACGGTTTACTTGTTGGCAGGCAAACGTCTTAACCATCCTGCCATCTTCCTTCCATGTTTCTGTGTATGTTTCTCTGCCTCTGTCTCTGTTTTCTGTGTCTGTCTCTCTACCTTTTCTTCTCATGGTAGCATACTATCTTCTGTTCTTTCCGTTTCTTTAAACACGATATATCTGGGTTTTTTAATTCACGTTATTTATTGTGTATTCATCCCAGAACTTGCATACAACTACAGGTTTCTTTTCTTTTCTTTTTTAAAATTTAATACACTTACATCTCATCTTCAGCAGCGTTGAGCGTGGTTACCTCTTGGATAGTTGGCCATTTGTGCATCTTGGCTTCAGCATAGTCCCCCAGTTCACCCAGCTGTAAATGGGTACCTGCCCCTTTTAGGGCCAGGGAAGGTAAATCAGCGAGGGAGAGAGAAGGTGGGCGTCCCCCTGAACAAATGCTGTCCCCTACAGAAGCTAAGGTCTGTTACACCAACCAGGCTATTGACACATAATTATTATAAGTATTTCAGCGATAACAATTGCTCCCACCGCTGCTGCAGAAACCGCAATGAAACAGGGAGTAAAAACAGATTGCTCAAGCCACGAAAAATCTCCACTCTGATGACTAATAATTATTTGGGTTACTTTCCAGCACCTTAGCACCGCAGCTACATTGTACGTATCTCTAAGAACCAGTCGGGTTGGTAAGATGGTGTCTTACGTGCTGGAAACCAATACCAGATACTGCTGAAACATCTGGTGCCTTGTGTGCTGGAAATCAATACCAGATACTGATGAGACATTTGGTGTCTTATGTGCTGGAAACCAATACCAGATACTGCTGAAACATCTAGTGTCTTGTGTGCTGGAAATCAATACCAGATACTGCTGAAACATCTGGTGTCTTGTGTGTTGGAAACCAATACCAGATACTTATGAAACATCTGGTGTCTTGTGTGCTGGAAATCAATACCAGATACTGCTGAAACATCTGGTATCTCATAAGCTGGAAATCAATACCAGATACTGCAGATACTGCTGAAACATCTGGTGTCTTGTGTGCTGGAAATCAATAACAGATACTGATGAGACATCTGGTGTCTTATGTGCTGGAAACCAATATCAGATACTGCTGAAACATCTGGTGTCTTTATGTGCTGGAAACCAATACAGACGCTGCTGAAACATCTGGTGTCTTGTGTGCTGGAAACCAATACCAGATACTGATGAGACATCTGGTGTCTTGTGTGCTGGAAATCAAAGTAGATACTGTTGAAACATCTGGTGTTTTTATGTGCTGGAAATCAATACAGACGCTGCTGAAACATCTGGTATATTTATATGGTTGAAATCAATACCAGATACTGCTGAAATATCTGGTATCTTATGTGCTGGAAACCAATACCAGATACTGCTGAAACATCTGGTATCTTATGTGCTAGAAACCAATACCAGATACTGCTGAAACATCTGGTATCTTGTGTGCTGGAAACCAATACCAGATACTGCTGAAACATCAGGTATCTTATGTGCTGGAAATCAATACCAGATACTGCTGAAACATCTGGTGCCTCATGTGCTGGAAATCAATACCAGATACTGCAGATACTGCTGAAACATCTGGTGTCTTATTTGCTGGAAACCAATACCAGATACTTCTGAAACATCTGGTGTCTTATGTGCTGGAAATCAATACCAGATACTGCTGAAACATCTGGTATCTTATGTGCTGGAAATAAATGCAAGTACAGTTGAAACATCTGGTGTCTTATGTGTTGGAAATTAATGCAGGTACATCTGAAACATCTGGTGTCTTATGAGCTGGAAGTCAATACAGATACTGCTGAAACATCTGGTGTCCTTATATGCTGGAAATCAATACAGACAATGCTGAAGCATCTGGTGTATTATGTGCTGGAAATAAATGCAAGTACAGTTGAAACATCTGGTGTCTTATGTGCGGGAAATCAATACCAGATACTGCTGAAACATCTGGTGTCTTATGTGCTAGAAATCAATACCAGATACTGCTGAAACATCTGGTGTCTTATGTGCTAGAAATCAATACCAGATACTGCTGAAACATCTGGTGTCTTATGTGCTGGAAATCAATACCAGATACTGCTGAAACATTTGGTGTCTTATGTTCTGGAAATCAAGGTAGATACTGTTGAAACATCTGGTGTTTTATGTGTTAGAAATCAATGCAGGTACATCTGAAACATCTGGTGTCTCATGTGTTGGAAATCAATGCAGGTACATCTGAAACATCTGGTGTCTCATGTGTTGGAAATCAATGCAGGTACATCTGAAACATCTGGTGTCTTATGTGTTGGAAATCAATACAGATACTGCTGAAACATCTGGTGTCTTAAGTGCTGGAAATCAGTACAGATACTGATGAAACATTTCTTAAAGTGAGCCATCAAGAGAACAGAACAGGACAGGAAAGGACCTTTACTGATTGCTGGTGTCATCGCAAGCAGACATCAAGTACTCTCTGTGGAATGCCACTTTCTGAAAGTGGCTATAGAGCAAGCCTAAGGTGCATGGTAGAATCAAAATTATTAGTGAGCATGCGTAGGAGTGGTAATTCTAAGACTTCACAGAATTAGGCAGGAAAAAGAATTGCCTTCTTCCATCTCCCCCCTCTACCTCCCTCTACTGTCATCTTCTAGAGTGGTTAGCCTATAAACCAAAGCCGGCGTGCAGTGACGACTTGTGTAGCCAGATCTGAACTTGCTAGGAAGAATTCAGTTAATATATTCTACAAAGTCGAAGTATTTCTTCTCCCCCCTCCCACTCAATTGAATAGAAGTTATAGAACAGTGGGAGAAAATAATGCAGGTAGAAGTGGAGGAAGAAAGAGAGAAAGTATTCTATTTTGATTGAATTTTAAGACCCAGCGGTGATTTCCGATTCAGGGAAAGTATTGTGAAGTGGGTCTGGAACTAGAGATGATTCTCTTTTACACAGTCTGGGCCGTGTGTTCGGCTGTGAATCCATCGTCGTTTTTGTCTGAGTTGTTGTCTGGTGGCGTTATGTCCCTCTCTCTGTTCGTTTTGCTGCGTTGGTCTCTGTCTGTCTGTTACTCTGTGTGTGTGTGTTGTGTGTGTGTGTGTGTGTGTGTGTGTGTGTGTGTGTGTGTGTGTGTGTGTGTGTGTGTGTGTATGTACACGCACTATTCTCCTCTTTCTTTCTTTCCTCCTCCTACTTTATTCTTTCGAGTCAGGGTAACAAACACACGCATGCACACATATACTCACTCGCACACACACAAACACATATATGCATGGTTGCACAAACATGCGCGCACGCACGAAGACAAGTACGTGATCAAGCATTAACATATTTATAGACAGACAGACAGAGAAGCTTACACAGACAAACAGAAAGACACACAGACAGACACACACACACACACACACAGACTGAAAGACAGACAGACAGACACACAGACAGATAGACAGACAGACAGACACACACACACACACACTAACACTAACACTAACACTAACACATACACACACCTCACTCAATACAAACGATTCCTTGTGGTTCCAGCCTCAGACTACAAAAAAAGAAAACCCGATATTCGCATGCAAATATTAAAAAAATTAAATGTTTGTGTGTATAAGAAAAGTGATATGAAAGATGTTTTAAAATCCTGTCATTTTCAGTCTAGGCTGACGTGAGGCCATGGCGATAAGGACTGTAGCACAGGACTGTGCTGACGTCAGGCCGTGGCTGTTAGGACTGTTTCAGGTGTGTTGTGATGATGCTGGCCGTGCATGACGTCAGCCACATAGATGACTGCCTGGCCTGACCAACCACAATTCTCCTTCACACACAGCCCACTTCACACACACACATAGCCCACTTTACACACACAGCCCACTTTACACACACAGCCCACTTTACACACACAACCCACTTTACACACACAGCCCACTTCACTCACAGACCACTTCACACACATCCCATATACACACACATCCCACTATACACACACATCCCACTATACACACACATCCCACTTTACACACACACACAGCCCACTTTACACGCACAGCCCACTTTACACACACAGCCCACTTTACACACACAACCCACTTTACACACACAGCCCACTTCACTCACAGACCACTTCACACACACATCCCATATACACACACATCCCACTATACACACACATCCCACTATACACACACACATCCCACTTTACACACACACACAGCCCACTTTACACACACACAGCCCACTTTACACACACAGCCCACTTTACACACACAGCCCACTTTACACACACAGCCCACTTTACAAACACAGCCCACTTTACACACACAGCCCACTTTACACACACAGCCCACTTTACAAACACAGCCCACTTTACACACACAGCCACTTTACAAACACAGCCCACTTTACACACACGTCCCATTCACACACACAGCCCACTTCACATACACACACATACACACAGAGACCACTTTACACACACAGCCCACTTTACACACACAGTCCACTTTACACACACAGTCCACCTTACACATACAGCCCACTTTACACGCACAGTCCACTTTACACACACAGCCCACTTTACACACACAGCCCACTTCACACACACAGCCCACTTTACACACAGCCCACTTCACACACACATCCCACTTCACACACACAACCCACTTAAAAAGACAGTCCACTTCAAACACAGCCCACTTTACACACACAGCCCACTTTACACACACAGCCCAGTTTACACACACAGCCCACTTCACACACAGCCAACTTTACACACACAGCCCACTTTACACACAGTCCACTTTACACACACAGCCCACTTTACACACACAGCCCACTTCTCACACAGCCAACTTTACACACAGCCCACTTTACACACAACCCACTTTACACACAGCCCACTTTATACACACACAGAGACCACTTTACAGACAGTCCACTTCCACACAACACACAGCCCACTTTACAGACAGCCCACTTATTACAGACAGCCCACTTTACAGACAGCCCACTTTACAGACAGCCCCCACCCCCACACACAACCCACTTTACAGACAGCCCACTTTACAGACAGCCCACTTTACAGACAGCCCACTTTACAGACAGCCCACTTTACAGACAACCCCCCACCCCCCCCACACACAACCCACTTTACAGACAGCCCACTTTACAGACAGCTACCCCCCACCCCCCACACAACCCACTTTACAGACATACCACTTTACAGACATACCACCCCCACCCCCCCCACACAACCCACTTTACAAACAGCCCACTTTACAGACAGCCACCCCCACCCCCCACAACAACCCACTTTATAGACATCCCACTTTACAGAACAGCTCACTTACAGACAGCCCACTTTACAGACATCCCACTTTACAGACAGCCCACTCCCCCCCACACACCAACCCACTTTACAGACACCCACTTTAACAGACAGCCCACTCCCCCCCACACACAACCCACTTTACAGTCAGCCCACTTTACAGACAGCCCACTTTACAGACAGCCCCCCACCCCCACACACAACCCACTTTACAGACAGCCCACTTTACAGACAGCCCACTTACAGACAACCCCCCACACCCCCCACACACAACCCACTTTACAGACAGCCCACTTTACAGACAGCTCCACCCCCACCCCCCACACAACCCACTTTACAGACAGCCCACTTTACAGACAGCACCCCCACCCCCCCACAACAACCCACTTTACAGACAGCCCACTTTACAGACATCCCACTTTACAGACAGCCCACTTACCCCCCCCCCACCCCCCACACAACCCACTTTACAATTCAAACCCACTTTACAGACAGCCCCCCCCCCCCCCCACAAACCCACTTTACAGACAGCCCACTTTACAGACATCCCACTTACAGACCACACCCCCTTTACAGACAGCCCACTTTACAGACATCCCACTTTACAGACATCCCACTTTACAGACATCCCACTTTACAGACATCCCACTTTACAGACATACCACTTTACAGACATCCCCCCCCCCCCCATACAACCCACTTTACAGACATCCCACTTTACAGACAGCCCCCCCCCCCCCACATCCCACTTTACAGACATCCCAATTTACAGACATCCCCCTCCCAACCCCCAACCCCACACAGACATCCCACTTTACAGACATCCCACTTTACAGACATCCCACTTTACAGACACCCCCATTTACAGACATCCCACTTTACAGACAGCCCATTTTACAGACATCCCACTTTACAGACATCCCACTTTACAGACATCCCACTTTACAGACATACCACTTTACAGACATCCCACTTTACAGACATCCCACTTTACAGACATCCCACTTTACAGACATACCCCCCCCCCCCCACACAACCCACTTTACAAACAGCCCACTTTATAGACAGCCACCCCCACCCCCCACACATCCCACTTTATAGACATCCCACTTTACAGACAGCTCACTTTACAGACAGCCCACTTTACAGACATCCCACTTTACAGACAGCCCACTCCCCCCCCCCCCCCACAACCCACTTTACAGTCAGCCCACTTTAAAGACAGCCCACTCCCCCCCCAACACACACACAACCCACTTTACAGACAGCCCACTCCCCCCCCCCATCCCACTTTACAGACATCCCACTTTACAGACAGCCCACTCCCCCCACACATCCCACTTTACAGACATCCCACTTTACAGACAGCCCCCCCCCCCCCCCCACACAACCCACTTTACAGACATCCCACTTTACAGACAGCCCCCCCCACCCCACCCCCCTACACACAACCCACTTTACAGACATCCCACTTTACAGACAGCCCACTCCCCCCACACACATCCCACTTTACAGACATCCCACTTTACAGACAGCCCACTCCCACCCCCCCCCCCACCCCCACACAGACATCCCACTTTACAGACAGCCCATTTCACAGACAGCCCACTTTACAGACAGCCCACCTCATAGCTGTTAATTCCCTGCAGGTAGTGACAGAATTCTTAGCTACTTTGTTTTTCTCTGTTGGAGAAAACCCGGGCACATGTCTCTTTTTCGTGACAGCTTTCGTGTGAAGGTGGCGTAGAGTTTGGTTTGACGCTTGTTCCCTTTCTTCTGCCTCCAGTCATCTCTCTGTCATCATCATTCTCTCTGTCTTTGTCTGTGACTGTGTGTTTAAATGTATTATGACCAGATTTAGATTAGGCGTGTCTGATTTGGCCACACATCACTTTAGATACAGAGAATTT
Organism: Rapana venosa; assembly: GCA_028751875.1. NCBI lineage: Eukaryota > Metazoa > Mollusca > Gastropoda > Neogastropoda > Muricidae > Rapana > Rapana venosa. The sequence continues at coordinate 24,418,745 of CM054142.1, read as the reverse complement.
AATGATAAAGATTTGATTTGTCCATTATGTAGAACAGATAAAGAAGATGAAGTACGCTTTGTGCTATGCTGTCCAGCTTATCAAGATATTAGAGAAAGATATATAATGCCAAAGTATTATCGTCAGCCATGTCTTTTTCAAACTAAGTTTACTCATGTCGTCTGTGAGACACAAGGAGGAACAGAATTTGTCTCTGTTCCTGCTTAAAGCATTCAAGTTAAGAGAAATCGCCACGTCATAGTCATGGTGTTCTGTTACGTATCTATAAGAATCAATTTGTTTATTTGTTTTGTTTTTTATATAGTTTTCATGTTGTATGTTTTGTTCACAATCCCCTTCAAGAGGGGCCATGGCCTAATGAATAAACTATCCGAATTCGAATCTTTGACTGTGTGTCTCTCTACTTTCTGTTTATTTTTCTCTTCTCAGTCACAACGTCTCCGGGAGTCTTCGTTT
>CM054142.1:24405789-24415789 GCA_028751875.1 Rapana venosa | reverse complement strand
TGGGCCGTGTGTGTAAATTGTGTGGTAGTGTGTGTGAAGTGGGCTGTTGTGTGAAGTGGGCTGTTGTGTGAAGTGGGACTGTGTGTGTGAAGTGGGCTGTGTGTGAAGTGGGCTGTGTGTGTAAATGGGCTTGTTTGTGTGAAGTGGGCTGTGTGTAAAGTGGGCCGTGTGTGTAAATTGGGATGTGTGTGTAAAGTGGGCTGTGTGTAAAGTGGGCTGTGTGGTGTAAAGTGGTGAGTGGTGTGTAAAGTGGGCCGTGTGTGTAAAGTGGATGTGTGTGTAAAGTGGGCTGTGTGTGTAAAGTGGGTTGTGTGTGTAAAGTGGGCCGTGTGTATAAAGTGGGATGTGTGTGAAAGTGGGCTGTGTGTAAAGTGGGCTGTGTGTGTAAAGTGGGTGTGTGTGTAAGTGGGATGTGTGTGTAAAGTGGGCCGTGTGTGTAAAGTGGTCTGTGTGTGTAAAGTGGGCTGTGTGTGTAAAGTGGGCTGTGTGTGAAGTGGGCTGTGTGTGTAAAGTGGGCTGTTTGTGTGATGTGGGCTGTGTGTGAAGTGGGCTGTGTGTGTAAAGTGGGCCGTTGTGTGTAAAGTGGGATGTGTGTGTACAGTGGGCTGTGTGTGTAAAAGTGGTCTGTGTCTGTTAAGTGGGCTGTGTGTGTGAAAGTGGTCTGTGTCTGTTAAGTGGGCTGTGTGTGTGTAAAGTGGCCTCTGTGTGTATGTGTGTGTGTATAAAGTGGGATGTATGTATAAAGTGGGCTGTGTGTGAAGTGGGCTGTGTGTGAAGTGGGCTGTGTGTGAAGTGGGCTGTGTGTGAAGTAGGCTGTGTGTGAAGTGGGTTGTGCGTAAAGTGGGATGTCTGTGAAATGGGTTGTGTGTGTGCAGTGGGCAGTGTGTGGGAACTGGGGTGGTGTGTGTGTGTGTGTAAAGTGGGCTGTGTGTGTGAAGTGGGGTGTGTGTGTGAAGTGGGCTGTGTGATGTGTGTGTGAAGTGGGCTGTGTGTGAAGTGGGGCTGTGTGTGAAGTGGGCTGTGTGTGAAGTGGGCTGTGTGTGAAGTGGGGGAGTGTGTGAAGTGGGCTGTGTGTGAAGTGGGCTGTGTGTGAAGTGGGGAGTGTGTGAAGTGGGCTGTGTGAAGTGGGCTTGTGTGTGAAGTGGGTTGTGTGTGTGTGTGTGTGAGTGAAGTGGGCTGTGTGTGAAGTAGGCTGTGTGTGAAGTGGGTTGTGCGTAAAGTGGGATGTCTGTGAAAGTGGTTGTGTGTGTGCAGTGGGCAGTGTGTGGGAACTGGGCGTGTGTGTGGTGTGTAAAGTGGGCTGTGTGTGTGAAGTGGGGTGTGTGTGTGAAGTGGGCTGTGTGTGTGTTGAAGTGGGCTGTGTGTGTGTGTGTGAAGTGGGCTGTGTGTGAAGTGGGCTGTGTGTGTGTGAAGTGGGCTGTGTGTGTGTGTGTGAAGTGGGCTGTGTGTGAAGTGGGCTGTGTGTGAATGGGCTGTGGTGTGAAGTGGGCTGTGTGTGAGTGAGTGAAGTGGGCTGTTGTGTGAAGTGGGCTGTGTGTGAGTGGGGATGTGTGAAGTGGGCTGTGTGTGAAGTGGGCTGTGTGTGAAGTGGGGAGTGTGTAAGTGGGCTGTGTGAAGTGGGCTGTGTGAAGTGGGCTGTGTGTGAAGTGGCGTGTGTGTGTGTGTGAGTGAAGTGGCTGTGTGTGAAGTGGGCTGTGTGTGAAGTGGGGAGTGTGCGAAGTGGGCTGTGTGTGTGTGTGTGTGTGTGTGTGTGTGTTAAAGTGGGCAGTGTGTGAAGTGGGCAGTGTGTAAGTGGGCTGTGTGTAAAGTGGTTGTGTGTAAAGTGGGATGTGTGTGTGTGAAGTGGCTGTGTGTGTAAAGTGGGCTGTGTGAAGTGGGTTGTGTGTGTGAATTGGGCTGTGTGTGAAGTGGGCTGTGTGTGTGTGAATTGGGAAGTGTGTGAAGGAGGATTGTGATTGGTCAGGCCAGGCGGTCATCCATGTGGCTGACGTCATGCACTGCCAGCATCATCACAACACACTCCTGAAACAGTCCTTGTCGCCACGGCCTGACGTCAGCACAGTCCTGTGCAACAGTCATTACCGCCACGGCATGACGTCAGCACAGTCCTGTGCAACAGTCATTACCGCCACGGCATGACGTCAGCACAGTCCTGTGCAACAGCCCTTACCGTCACGGCCTGACGTCAGCACAGTCCTGAGCAACAGTCCTTACCGCCACGGCCTGACGTCAGCACAGTCCTGTGCAACAGCCCTTACCGTCACGGCCTGACGTCAGCACAGTCCTGAGCAACAGTCCTTACCGCCACGGCCTGACGTCAGCACAGTCCTGAGCAACAGTCCTTACCGCCACGGCCTGACGTCAGCACAGTCCTGAGCAACAGTCCTTACCGCCACGGCCTGACGTCAGCATAGTCCTGTGCAACAGTCCTTACCGTCATGGCCTGACGTCACCACACACTGAAAAATGACAGTATTTTTTTTCTTTTATCGCATTTTTCTTACACACAAACATTTGATTAAAAAAAATGTGCATGCGAATATCGGGTTTTCTTTTTTTGGCAGTCTCAGGCTGGAAACACTAGCGATCGTTTGTATTGAGTGAGGTGTGTGTATGTGTTAGTGTGTGTGTTAGTGTGTGTGTGTGTCTGTCTGTGTAAGCTTCTCAGTCTGTCTGTCTGTCTATAAATATGTTTGTGCTTGATCACGTACTGTTTTCGTGCGTGTGCGCTTGTTTGTGCAACCATGCATATATAAATATATGTGTGTGTGTGTGTGTGTGTGTGTGTGTGTGAGTGTGTGTGTGTGCGAGTGTGTATATGTGTGCACGCATGTGTTTGTTACCCTGACTCGAAAGAATAAACTAGGAGGAGGATGAAAGATAGAGAAGAACAGTGCGTGTACACACACACACACAACACACACACACACACACACACACACACACACACACACACACACACACACACACACACACACACACACACACACACACCACACACACACACACACCACACACACACACACACACACACACACACACACACACACACACACACACACACACACACACACACACACACACGCACACACACACACACACACATACACACAGTAACAGACAGACAGAGACCTACACAGCTAAACGAACAGAGAGAGGGACATAACGCCACCAGACAACAACTCAGACAAAACGACGATGGATTCACAGCCGAACACACGGCCCAGACTGTGTAAAAGAGAATCATCTTTAGTTCCAGACCCATTTCACAACACTTTCCCTGAATCGAAAATCACCGCTGGGACTTAAAATTCAATCAAAATAGAATACTTTCTCTCTTTCTTTCTCCTCTTCTACCTGCATTATTTTCTCCCACTGTTCTATAAGTTCTATTCAATTGAGGGGGGAAACCACTTCGACTTTGTAGAATATATTAACTGAATTCTTCCTAGCAAGTTCAGATCTGGCTACACAAGTCGTCACTGCAGGCCGACTTTGGTTTATAGGTTAACTACTCTAGAAGATGAGAGTAGAGGGGGGTGGGGGGTGGTGGAAGAGGGCAGTTTTTTTTCCTGCCTAATTCTGTGAAGTCTTATAATGCAGAATATCATGCACGCGCTTTGTATGTTTGTCCGTCGTGTCCGATGATGACCTCCAAAACAGCAGAGGAGGCAGCTGCTGTTTCGGAAATTGGGCAGAAATTTGATTATAGTGGAGATGCCTTGCCCACAGTACATCCCCACTCTCTCGGCCAAGTGGGCATAAGGACAGTCAGCGTTGGAGATGTTCTCCAAAGGCCAACCAGCCCCCAGGGCTGCAGCACATAAGGACTGTGCGAGTCAGACTTCCTAGTCAGAGAGTCATAGTCGATCACTAAAGACTAAGCTGTAAAGTTGAATTCCATGAGTGGGAAAGCCACTGGTCATACAGCCTCTCACTTTGCTGTTGCCCCCAGCGTCAATGGTTTAATCCAGAACTGTGATAAATCCCGCGCGCTTTAAAGATCCCGTAATTCATGTCAGCGTTCTGTGGGTTACGGAAACACTAACAAACCCAGCATACATCCTCGCGAAGTCGGAGTGCGGGTACCTTCATGGAGGGTGAAAACAGCCTCATACGCAAAATCTCACCTTCGGTGAACCTCGGATTTCTAGCTGAGGAACAAAAACAAATGCTGATGTTTGGGCTTGGCGCCACTGTTCTGTTTAGCAATGGAATATTAATATTTTGGATCTGGGCCCATCAACCTGAGAGAGAGAGAGAGAGAGAGAGAGAGAGAGTGTGTGTGTGTGTGTGCGCGTGTGTGTGTGGGTGGGTGGGTGAGTTAGCAGAGAATTTGTTCTGTGGCTGTGTTCAATGCAAGATGATTCATAGGGTCATTCATTCTGCATTGTTCCTTCTTCTTCTGGCAGCCGTTTTTTGTTTGTAGTGACAGCACTGGGAGTTTATCTTCAATTTAGTTGTCTGAGTCCTAACAAAGTAGAGGGGTTAATAAGATCAGGCGATTTCTTGTTTCTCTCTCTATGTATATACTGATATAGGTTAGGGTGTAGGGTGACAAGATAGGACTGGATCGTTGACGCTATTTGATAGTGGATGATACTTGATGGATTTATATATTATTCAGTATGCTGTGTGTGTGTGTGTGTGTTTCTCTCTCTCTAGTCTCTGTCTGCTCTGTCTCTGTCTGTCTCTCCCTCTGTTTGGTGTGTGTGTGTTGTGTGTGTGTGTTGTGATTCAGATCAGATTCAGATTCAGATTATTTTATTGCCATTTAAATATGTAGAACTTATTTGACACAACAAAAACATCAACTATAATTATTATCTATTTTGGCTAAAAGTGATGTACACTAAAAACATGTATTTTACTTGTCTTTTTCTCTCTTTTCAAAACACTCATACACATATCTGATGATATCTGCTTGATATATATCAACTGTGATTATGTCACTTAATTTATGTACACAGTTTTTGCGTTCTTTGTCTTTCGTTTAGATTTTTAATAACAAATTATTTCTGAGTTCATATATAAAATGCATTCATCAAGTAAATGAAATTCCATCTTCAATTTTGTTACAGTGTCTACATTTTCTGTCCTCTCTGATATATTTTGTGTCTCCCTTTCTCTATCATTAAATTGTGACAGCTTGTGCGAAATTTACAATATGTCTTCTTATGAGTTTTGTTTTCATAGTTTACTAAGTAAGGTTCCAATCTGTATTTTTTGGGTAGCAAATCATAAAATTTTAGTTTTGCAAACTCTTTCTTTTGGTAGATCCAAAATGTTTTATACATGTCCTCAAGTTTTCTTCTAACAGCATAACTCAACCGATGAACATTAAGAGTGCTTTGGTTTTTCCAGACATGTTGAATCCAATTGTGTACTGAATATTTTTCACTGTGTTTATCCATTTATCGTGTGTATTATTCTGATACAAATAATCGTATACTATTCTAATTAAAAGAGTCTGGTTTTGATTCTGTCAAATGAATCCAAAAGGATTTTATCTGGCTAATGATTTTAAGGGTCAGTGGAAATCTCCCTAATTCACCCAAAGTGGGTAGTACTATTGCTTTTTTATGAACTCTATCATTTGTTTACAAAATTTTACATGGAAATTCTCATACAAAAACTGATTGGATAAGCATGCCTTGAACAGTTTATCAATATGAAACTTTTGTCTCCCCATTAAAACAAAAAGGAAAAACCAAACTTCTGCTCCATAGGTTAAAACAGGGTTATCAGTGAGTCGAATAAACGCATTATTATAGTAGTCTTTAAATTTTGTCCATGAATTGCTCTTTTAAAGGCGTATATTGCTTTGTTGCTTTGTTTTTACTAAATGTTCTTGTGTTTGCTTGGAAATTTCCGTTCTGATGAAAAACGACACCTAGATATTTATAAGTTTCTACTGTTTCAATTACATGCTCTCCAATTTAAAATGAATTGGAATTTTAGGAGGTGATCTCGTTAAGACTATTACCTTTGTTTTTTGTTTTGTTTATCTTTAAACCACAATTAAACAGTATTCTTGCAGTTTGTTCAGTTTAGTTTGAAGACCTATTTTGGTTGTTGTGTGTGTGTGTGTGTGTGGTGTTTGTTGTGTGTGTGTGGTGTGGTGTGGTGTGTGTGTGTGTGTGTGAGCGTGTGCATTGGGTCTGTCTGTCTCTGTCTCTGTCTGTCTGTCTGTCTGTCTCTCTCTGTCTCTCTCTGTCTCTCTCTGTCTCTCTCTCTCTCTCTCTCTCTCTCTCTTCTTATCTCTCTCTCTCTCTCTCTCTCTCTCCATAAACCGGCATAGAAGATGGATTGTACAAGGAAACAGAAGGAAAGTGAGTGGGTGTGATTTCTTCCTTTTTGTTGGTTCCTATCTACGATTTCTTTTATTCATTTTAGAAATAAATTAGACAAAATGTTATTTGTCTTTGTCATGGTGTTCACGGGTAGGAAAAGGAGAGGGGGTGGTAATGAAAAGCAGCTTTGTGTTCATTCCTTTCTTTGTGTTGTTCTCTATTGTTTCCTTTGTTTTCTTTTGATCAGTGTTGGGATGTTCTTTTTATCTGTAACATTTTTTTTCAACATTGATAGTTATTGAATTATAAAGCTTTTATGTTCTCAGCAACAAAATGATGTGGAATACTCACAGACACACACACATACACACACGATATACTCAAAATAAAAGAATAAACACGCACACACACACACACACACACAATATACTCAAAATAAAAGAATAAACACGCACTCACACACACACACACACACACACACACACACACACACACACACACACACACACACACACACACACACACACACACACACACACACACAACACACACACACACACACACACACGATATACTCAAAATAAAAGAATAAACACGCACTCTCACACACACACACACGATATACTCAAAATAAAAGAATAAACACGCACACACACACACCACACACCACACACACACCACACACGATATCTCAAAATAAAGAATAAACACACACACACGATATACTCAAATAAAAGAATAAACACACACACACACGATATACTCAAAATAAAAGAATAAACACGCACTCACACACACAAACACACACACACAACACAAACACACACACACACACCACACACACACACACACAAAACACACACACACAACACACACACACACACACACACACATACACACACACCACTCACACACACACACACACACACACACCGATATACTATAATAAAAGAATAAACACGCACTCACACACAAAACCACACACACACACACACACACGTATACTACAAAATAAAAGAATAACCACGCACTCCACAAAACCCACACAGCAACACAACACACCACACACACACACACACACAACACACACACACACTCCAACACACACACACACAACACACACACACACACCACACACACAACGATATACTCAAAATAAAAGAATAAACACACACACACGATTATATCAAAATAAAAGAATAAACACACACATCACACAATACACAACACACATACAACACACTCCATCACACACACTCACCCAGACAAACGCAATCACATGTTTCGTCAACCATGGATGCCACTGGCCTGACCATATCGACCACGCTTCTTTCACAAGGAGAAGAACGTTTACGCAGTGCCATTTCTTTTGGGAAATTTGAAAGATTTTTAAACGCCTTCTTCTCTCTGGGGGAGGGAAGGGGGAAGATTGCAGCTGCTCTTGTTGGAGCAGTTGTGAAAAGGCACATGGGGGTTTATCAGGTGTGGCCTTCCGTTGCTTGCTAATATAGGGTCTACCGCAGCCATATTGGTCAGAGAACGCTTGAAAAGATGAGAAAACTACAAATTAAAAATTTAAACATGTGATGTTTTTTGTTTTTGTTTGTTATTTTTTTTTTGAGGGGGATTGGGGGTGGGGTGGGGGTGTTGTTCCTCAGTTTGAACTCCGAGGTTCGCAATTGTGAGGATTTTTTGTGTTTTGATTTTCGTCTTTTAACCATGTATTAAGGTAGTCCAGATGGCCGATTTGTGGACAGAAATGTTTAAAAGTGTGTGGGAGTAGACATATATAGCAGAGATCAGGACAGAAGTTAAAAAGTAACATAATTTTCTCGTATCATTAATCTATGCTGCATGTTGTTATTAGACGATTATTATTGTGTAATGATATATTGTTTAGTTGTGAGAAAAACCCCAAAGGTGTGAATCTTGAGATGCAGATATTGTAAAAGGTTCAATTCCTACATTAAGATCATGAGGGTTTATGAGCATGTTCTCCGGTAGAGAGAGAGATGGAGAGAGGAATTGTTGAGAGAGAAGAGAGAGAGTGGAATGATGGATGATGAGAGACGAGAAGAGAGAGAGAGAGAGAGGAGAGAGAGAGAGAGCGCAAAGAAAATTGCATCTCTTGTAAATTTGAAGTCTCTCTCCAACTGAATCAACAAAAAATGTAATTGCAATTATATGCAATTTACTTGTCCGGAAAATTGTTTTTCAAAAGTTAACAACCTTCTGTACCTAACTCACGGCATCTTTTCAGAGCCCGCACTGTTCCTTTTCTGTTGGTTTTTGAAAGCAGAGATTTTTTGTAATACCTGTAGTCTGCATATTTTCGTATGCAAATACGAAGCACATTTCAATATTTTTCCCCTGATTTTATCAACACTCCCAGAACTACCCCTTCCTCCCGGCTCGCACCCATCAAGCCGTTATCAGTGAGGGATCGTGACCTATTTTGCTTCACTGGTTTTCATCTCCTGTGGAAATAACGCCCACTCTGCAGCCTGTCACATTTAACGACTTGGGCACTTTTCTGTTGATGTTCAGAAAAGCCACCAGCTAGGATTAAGCATCAACGGGCTGATTTCATCACTGGGGTGTAAGACTCCGTTCTTCTCTAGAGTGCAGATGACTGATGGACACTGTAGCTGAAGGGTTAAGAGCGCTTGATTTTCATACCGTGAATCCATGAAGCCATGGGTTGGAATCTCAGTATCGCCGTGTGATAAATGAAGGGTAAGGTTTTTTTGATAACAATCTTTCGGGTCAACTGAAACAGCAGACCTGCCAGTGCCTTAATTCCCTTTCTTATATATATGCACGTACAGAAGATTTTAAATGCCCGTTAAAGATCCCGTAATCTGTAATCAGGGAAGTGTACAAGGAGTGGAGACGAAGAGGCAGACAGAGAAAACGATGGGAAACCAACATCAGAGAGTTGACAGGCCTTGAGTAGAACGACTTGCTACGTAGAACTGAAAACTGCGATGAGTGGAGGAAGCTGGTTACACAATTTTCAGTGATGCCCCCAACGGTCTACAAGACTACGGGAGATATGAAGGTGAAGGTGAATCTCTATCAACATTTGGCGGACTACAGAAACACGAACATATACCCAGCATGCACCCTGTAGATGTACAAGGATAGGCTCCACCTTGTTCAACTTGCCCAAGAGACTTGCGGCCTTAAAACAAAATAAAACTCTGTGTGATGCCCTACACAGAGACCTCAGGGAGTGAGAGGAGAGGAGAGGACAGAACACAGAAAGACAGACTGCATGCAGATAAACTATGATCGCGTTCAGCAATAACATAGGACATCTGGATAGGAGACCATCTCAAGCTGACAGAGAGTTTTTAGCCTACACCTGTTCTATCCTGAGGCCATGGCTGTGTTCAGTGTATCATGGGTTTACAGTATTGCTCTCCTGTTTGTGTCTTTTTTTTCCTGTGTTGGGGGGAGCGGGGGAGTTAAGTTTAGGACAGGGTGATGTTTATGGCGACAGTATTGAGACTGAAGCTTGTTCATTTTTGTTGTTGCTGATGTACTATAGGGTTGAATCATGGGTTTGGGGGGTGGGGGGTGGGGTCTTTTTCTTGGGTTATGTGATTACAGGGGAATGCATAATGAAATTCTCTCAGAGAATGGACCAGGATGAATGACTCGGCACTACTGCGCAGAGCCGAGGACCGAGATGGATGGAGGAG
>CM054142.1:24390789-24395789 GCA_028751875.1 Rapana venosa | reverse complement strand
CATACACACACAAACACATACCACACCACAACACAACACACGCGCACGCGCGCGCGCGCACACACACACAACACACACACACATATACACACACGCGCGCGCACGCGCGCGCGCGAAAGGGGCAAGGAGGGGAGGGGACAAACGTAGGAGAATGCACAAAAAGGCATAAAAATATTAATTATAAAAAAACAAAAAACAAATCGACGGATTGACCTAGTTTATCGACATGCTTACCAATTACTGTCAGAGCACTGTCACACGGAACACCAGTTACAGTCCTGTCTATCGACGTGATCAACAAGAGAGAGAGAGAGAGAGAGAGAGAGAGAGAGAGAGAGAGAGACAGACAGACAGACAGACAGACAGACAGACAGACAGACAGACAGACAGACAGACCGTCAGACCGACAGACAGACAGACAAACAGACAGCTCCTCTTTTCCCGTGTCTGTTACTCCACGGGAGCAGATTGAGCAAATTGGCATCAGAGAGGGAAAGAGTTTCTCTCTCTCTCGCACGCGCACACACACACACACACACACACACACACACACACACACACACACACACACACACACACACACACACACACACACACACACACACACACACACACACACACACACACACACACACACACACACACAAACAAACACACACATAACTGAACTCTGAAGAGAGAGAGAGAGAGAGAGAGAGAGAGAGAGAGAGAGAGAGAGAGAGAGAGACAAACAGACAGACAGACAGACAGAGACAGGGAGACAGAGACAGAGAGAAACAGAGCGAAACCCAAAAAAAAAGCCCTGCAAGACGTTTATACGGTGACATAGACATTGCTGGGTACAATAATATACATGTCATTGACTCTTCTCTCCCATTTGTTATCAAAAGGTACTTGGTACACTGATCCTACACTTCATGTGTGCTGAGAGACTTCATAATATAACAAGACTGCCTGTTTATTGTCTCATCCAAAAGACTAGCACCCAGACCACCACTGACGGTGTTAGGGAATGTGGGGGAAACAGTTTCGGGCACAAACAGGGATAGAGCCACCACCACACACTTTGAACTGGGACTTTTTTGCTTTTCTAGACAGGTGCCTTACCCCTTAGACCACCGATCCATAATTATGCATCAGTCATGAGCGTCCTTGCATCTGCGTCAAGAATCACACGATCTCTTTGCACTGGAAAAGTGCGCTGTGGTGGCGGCGGGGGAAGTCGATGCGAAGAGATGATGCCTCTGATAGAACAGGATTCGCTTAATGATGCATGCTTGCTCTGGGAAAAAAAACAATTGGAGTGGATTGGTGGTCTAGAGGTAACGCGCCTGTCTAGAAAGCGAAAAGTCCGGGTCGGAAGTGTGCGGTGGTTCGTATCCCGTTTGGGCCCCAAAATTTCCCCCCATCCATTAGATTTCATGAGTGGTGGTGGTCTGGTCGCTAGTCTTTCGGATGAGACGATAAACCGAGGTCCCGTGCGTTACACAAAATTATTCAGCGCACGTAAAAGAACCCACGGCAACAAGAGAGTTGTCCCTGGCAAAAAATTCTGTAGAAAAAAGCCACTCAGATAGGGAAATAAATACAGTTGCAGACACAAAAAAAAAGCTGGCGCTGCTTTTGTGGCGACGCGCTCTCCCCGGGGAGAGCAGCCCGAATTTCACGCAGAGAAATCTCGTGACTTTAAGTGATATAAATAAACAAGCACCTGCACTTTCTCTCACCAAGGTGGATCGGTGGTCTAGAGGTAACGCGCCTGTCTAGAAAGCGAAAAGTCCGGGTCGGGTGTGTGCGTGGTTCGTACCCCGTTTGGGCCCGAAACTTTTCCCCATCCATTAGACCATGAGTGGTGGTCTGGGCGCTAGTCTTTCGGATGAGACGATAAACCGAGGTCCCGTGTGTTACACAAAATTTTCAGCGTACGTAAAAGAACCCACGGCAACAAGAGAGTTGTCCCTGGCAAAATTCTTAGAAAAAAGCCACTCTGATAGGGAAATAAATACAGTTGCAGACACAAAAAAAAGGCTGGCGCTGCTTTTGTGGCGACGCGCTCTCCCAGGGGAGAGCAGCCCGAATTTCACGCAGAGAAATCTCGTGACTTAAAGTGATATAAATAAACAAGCACCTGCACTTTCTCTCACCAAGGTGTATGGACAGGCAAAGCTCTGCTTGTGAGCCAGCCAGCCAGCCAGCCAGCCAGTCAGTTAGTTAGTAGGACTGGAGAGTTGATGTAGTGGAACTGATAGAATGTGCTGGTCACATAGGACGGAGGCTGTAAACCCTGGTCTTTGTTCAGCGGAACGGCATCGTTCCAGGGACACACACCACCGTGTAAATGGGTCAGTTACAGAGGAAAAGGAAATAACTGTCCTAGATAAAAAAAGAGGATTTGACTGACTCGAGGTTTTTTTTGGTTGTTGAGTGTGTGTTGTTGTTTGTTTATTGGTTTATTTGTTTGTATGTTTGCTTGTTTATGTCTTTATTTTCACAAGAATCCTGTCTAAGACAGGATTTCTTCTTGATTTATGTGTTTGGTAGTTTATGTGTGTGTGTGTGTGTGGGTGGGAGGGGGGGGTGTTAAAAAAAAATCTTTTCATTTCCGTTTTCATCTGTCAGTTTTGTTGTATACCAGTTTTGGGGTGGTTTGTTTTTTTTAAAGTCAATACGTTTATCTAATCGTTTTTTTAAAAAAAAAGTGTTACTTTGTTTGTTTGTGCGCGATTTTGTTTTACAGCGTTTATCATATTAATACGCTACAGAAGCACCATGTTTCTCCACCCTCACCCCCCACCCCCACCCCATCCACCCACCCCATCCCTCCCACCCAGTCACTGTCTGAGCCCCCAGAGAAGCCTGTGTCTACCAGACAGACAGACATACGGCTCTGCTGCCCTGAACATAATATAGCACTTGGAGCAGATGATCCACCAAATTTACCAACCATCACCCACCCACCCACCCATCCTCCTCCTCCCCCACCCCACCCCACCCCACCCCCCCTCCGCACCCTACCCCGTTTTCATTACCATCCGCAGTCAGTGCCTGTGAGTCTTGCTATGCTTGCTCCATCTTCATTGATCCAGCGTTCTCTCTTGTCTCTTCTTGCTATAACTGCCTACTTTTGTTCCCCGTGTGTGTGCGGTTTTGTTAAGTTTGTCATCTGTTCCCACCGGCACACAATGGCCTACTCTTTCGAAAAGCGGAGCAGGATTTAACGTGTGCGCAAGATGATCTGCCTGCGTTCGCACACGGGGCCTCGGTTTATAGTCTCATCCGAAGGACTAACATCTTCATTGATCGAGCGTTCTCTCTTGTCTCTTCTTGCTATAACTGCCTACTTTTGTTCCAAATCGTCTATTTTAACTGCTAGTGAAGTAGAGATATAGGTTTGTTAGTTACCTAGCTATTTATTTAGTTTTTTAAAATTCTTCTATATCGAGGACATTGGAATAAGCACTCATTGCTTTTTTTTTTTTACATCCAGTCCCCGTGTGTGTGTGCGGGTTTGTAAATTTTGTCATCTGTTCCCACCGGCACACAATGGCCTACTCTTCCGAAAAGCGGAACAGGATTTATCGTGTGCGCAAGATGTTCTGCGTGCGTTCGAACACGGGGCCTCGGTTTGTAGTCTCATCCGAAGGCTTAACGGTAGTGTGACACATTTTTGCTCATATGACAGACAACAATAGGTGCTGTCTGAGCGTTCAACGAAGAAGAAGAAGAACAACAAGAACAACAACAAGAACAACAAAAACAAGAAGAACAACAACAAGAACAACAACAAGAAGAATAACAAGAAGAAGAACAAGAACAAGAAGAGCAAGAAGAACAAGAACAAGAACAAGAAGAGCAAGAAGAACAAGAAGAAGAAGAAGAACAACAACAACAACAAGACGAACAAGAAGACGAAGAAGAAGAACAAAAAGAACAAGAAGAACAACAACAAGAACAAGAAGAACAACAACAAGAAGAACAAGAACAAGAAGAGCAAGAAAAACAACAAGAAGACGAAGAAGAACAACAAAAAGAACAGAAGAACAAGAATGATAATAATAAGAAGAACAAGACGAACAATACGAGCAAGAATAAGAAGACCCGTGTATACCAGTCCATTATTTTATTCTCTTTTCTCCCTACCATCCCCTGCCTCTGGTCTTCTGCATGTTTGCTCAACTGCTGGTGGTGGTGGTGGTGGTGGTGGTGGTGATAATGATACGAAGCAAGATCTAGGTCAGTTGGCCATTACCAAAAGGTAGATTGCAAAGATTTAGGTTGTGTGTGTGTTGTGTGTGTGTGTGTCAAAGTCAAAGTCAAACTTTTATTTTCAGATAGTACATTGAATAAGCAGTGCATTTGCTTTTTTTTCATCAAGCCATCTATCTAAAGAAAAAAAAGAGAAAAAAAATGTATGCAGACATAGAATAAATAAACCTAATGAATGATAAATCATACAAATCAGACAAGAAAAGACAATAACATATGCATCCATGGAATTAAAAACAAAAACAAAAAACCCTGAACAATATTAAACCATACAATTCAAATGTATGTTGTGTTGTGTTGTGTTGTGTTGTGTATGTGCGTGCGTGCGTTTGTGTGTGTATGTGAATGGATGAATGAATGAATGAATGAATGAACATTTGTATTAGATAAAACAAAAACTACAAGGATGGCTTTTTAAAAAATAAATAACCAGCCCTCAGTCAAAAACTAGTGAGTCAATTAACCATTCGTTGAATTAAACAATCAACCTATGAAATATCTGGAGTTAGGGAAAATGGAAATAACGTGCATACACAAAGAGAAAACGAGAAACAGTAACTTACACAGGGCCAGATACCAGAGAGAGAGAGAGAGAGAGAGAGAGAGAGAGAGAGAGAGAGAGGGGGGGGGGGGGAGGGAGAGAGAACCCCTCTCTCTCTACACACACACACACACACACACACACAACACACACACACACACACACACACACACACACACACACAACACACACA
>CM054142.1:24360789-24380789 GCA_028751875.1 Rapana venosa | reverse complement strand
TACGAAAGGCGGAACAGAATTTAACGTGTGCGCAAGATGTTCTGCATGCGTTCGCACACGGGGCCTCGGTTCATAGTCTCATCCGAAGGACTTTTGGGAGAGTAGAGTCTGCACTGATGTTAACTCCAAGGGGAAAATATCCCCTTGAACGGGATTCGATGTGTTTGTGTACGTGTGTGTGTGTGTGCGTGTGTGTGTGTACGTGCACGTACAGGCGTATGTGTGTATGCTTGCTCGCGTACCCCATACGTGTATGCACGCGTATGTGTGTGTGTGTGTGTGTGTTTGCTTGAAGTCCACAGACTACTACTACTAGTAGTAACCAGTCCCACTCGCTGGGCTAAAAATCTAGACCCTACAATGCACAAGCACAGCCCAGGCTTGTTCTATCGCGCTGTCGTCAGGGCCAGCAGCAGTACACTGAGGAGCTGTCAATGTGAACGATGAGAGAGGACCACTGAAGCCAGTCTGCAACGAGACCATCCATACCACCACTTTCTTCGCTTGTTACTGCGGGTAACCCTGTAGTCCCTTTTCCTTTAATGTACAGCGGTACGGTACTGTCGTTACACACACAGAGAGAGAGAGAGAGAGAGAGAGAGAGAGAGAGAGAGAGAGAGAGAGAGAGAGAGAGAGAGAGAGAGAGAGACAGAGACAGAGACAGAGAGAGAGAGAGAAGACACTCTCTCCTCTTTCTTTCCCTCTTCTCTCTTAGCCTCTTGAATGCAAATACACTTCAGAAAAAACTGTCACTGTGGCGCAAATTTGCTTGGAGAGAAGGAGCAGTAGGCTTAGTGGTAGGCAGGCATAGGGGTCTGGCTGCCTTGTTACTGGAAGGATGATTGTTTATTTATTTATTTATTTATTCTTTTATATCGAGGATAATGGAATAAGCACTCATGTGCTTTTTTCACCTCCAGTTCCCGTGTGTATGCGGTTTTGTAAATTTTGTCATCTGTTCCCACAATGGCCTCCTCTTTCGAAAAGCGTAACAGGATTTAACGTGAGCGCAAGATGTTGTGCGTGCGTTCGCACACGGGGCCTCTTTGCATTCTTCTTTTTCTTCTTCTTTTTTCTTCTTCGCAATTCTTTGCAATTCTTCTTCTTCTTCGCGATTCTTCTTCTTCGTCATCGTCGTCGTCACGTCTTCGTCGTCGCTGAACACTCAGACAGCAACAACTGTTGTCTGTCGTATGAGTAAAAATATGTTGCGCTGCCGTTAAGCACCTGACAAGTCAGGCCCAGGGCATCTGACTTCGGCGTGGGACATGGGAGAGAATTTTTATATTTTAAGTCTTTCTGGGAAAAAAAGGCAGGAGAATGGACCACCAAGGCAGAAAATAGACAAGCAAGAGGTGACATGAAGAAAAGGAAGAAGGCAGAAACAAAGAGAGGGATAGAAAAGAGGGATTTCCTTGCACAGAGTTTCCATAAGGTGGGGAAGCTATTTATAATGACAGGCCCACGACATCCTCATGGGAAGCCAGTATTCCATCAACACGGCATTTCTGAAGAAGCTTGCTCAATACATCGTGATGCTGAAGAGTTGGGATTATTCAAAGGCTACCCCCAAATTGTATTGTATTGCCGCGGCAAAACTCTCTACACGAAATGTAGGGTGCTGTTCTCTCGTGAGAAAAGCATCTTGTCATCGTACAATGCCACATATTTCCTCCATAGTCCACTTTGAATTTGCCTTTGTTTATTTTTGTTTGTCTGTCAGAGAAGATTTCGTCCTTGCCACAGGGAAAGCTCTCTGGTTTCAGTGAGTTGTTCCTTGCTTCGTGGAGGCGTTAACATGTAGCCATTCCTGTATAGAAATTCTGTTTCAGTTTAAAAAGGTTTTTAAAAAACCCAACTAAATAAAGGTTTTAAAATTTTAGGTAAAGGTTTTTTGAAAGTTGCTTTAAAAAAATCATTTTTCTAAGTTTAAAACTGAGTTTTTAAAAAAGGAGACCGATTTTACGAATGCTACCTAAGAAACACCACTTCTAATACCCAAGATAGTGACCCCTCCCATTCCGCAAAATAACAGTTAAAACATAACTCAAACTAACAACCAAAGCATACACACACACACAGAGTAACACACACACACAGAGTCCACCACACACACACACACAACACACACACCACACACAGAGTCACACAAACACAGTCACACACACACACACACACACACGCACGCACGCACGCACGCACGCACGCACACACACACACACACACACACACACACACACAAACACACACACGCGCGCGCGCGCGCGCTGCCATCGGCTTGGTCTATATTTACCTAGAAGACCCTATGGCAACTTGCTACTTATTTGGACTGTTGGGACAGAAACGCGTCATCATCTATCGTATACCTTAGAGCAACAACGGTTTATCTGAAAAAATTAGCTTTTTTCAATTTTTTCACATTTGGTAGAATTTACGGTAAACTTTCAGATGACAAAAGTATAATATAAATGTTTTATCAATTTCAAAGATATTTGAAGAAAACCTTTGTAGCACAAAATTACCCCAAGCAAATTCCACAGGGTACACTGGACTACTGCACAGCATCCCGCTTTTCCTCTAAATGCTTTAATGCCAATTTAGTGCCAATTATCTGGGATAGGGGTCTGCAACAGCGGACATCCAGATGTCCAAAACCTTCTTGCCTAGGAGTGGATACACTTGGACCAATGGACAGGGTTAATGTAACACTGGCAGGCCTGGAGGTTGTGTGGTTCTTCCTGCTGAAAACTGATGGCTGGAATGTGATCTTACCTGGGAAAGAGGGTCAAGCTTTGTGCCATGCCTACTGTATTTTCTCTGCAAGCAAGGTGGTCTACCTTCACTGCCAGTGTTTTTGCTATCCTGGCCTATACAGGAAATTCCACCTTCTGCACTAGCATCGCTTTGAGAGAAACAGACTTAGTGGACATCAAAGTTTCACATGCAGACTGCGAGAAAATTCCGGGCAAAATCAGGCCACCAATTGTAAATATGCATTTATGCGCTTTATTTTACATGTGTTACAATATAAAGATGTTAATGATAAAGATCGCATCAATACCCATTCTCTTTCCAAAAACAGAATACTTCCGTTCGATCCTCGATTTGTTCTGACTTTTCAAACTTTTCAAATGAGTGTATTTCAAAACTTTCGAAAATGGCGGCTCTGTCGATAGACCGTCGTTGCTCTAAGGCATTTTTGATCTTCTGCATGTGCATATATAAGAAGGGAATTAAGGCACTGGCAGGTCTGCTGCTTCAGTTTTCCCCAAAGATTGTGACCCCCCCAAAAAATAATCCCCATCCCTAATTTATCACACGTCGATGCTGAGATTCGAACCCAGGATTTCATGGATCAAGTGAACACGGTCTTATCCCCTCAGCTACAGCGTCCTTCAGTCACCTGCATTTTTTATATACTCTTTTATTCCGAGGATAATGGAATAAGCACTCATGTGGGTTTTTTTTTTACATCCAGTGCCCATGTGTAGGCAGTTTTGAACATTTTGTCATCAGTTCCCACCGGCACACAATGGCCTACTTTTTCCGAAATGCAGAACGGGTTTTAACGTGTGCGAAAGATGTCCTGCAAGCGTTCGCACACGGGATCTCGGTTTATAGTCTCATCTGAAGGACTTTTGGGGAGAGTGGAGTCAGCACTGATATTTACTCCAGAGGAAACAAATCCTCTTGAACGAGATTCGAACCCGAGACAGCAGATCACGAAGGTAATGCCCATCACTAACCACTAGGCTATCCCGTCCCCAATTGCAGAGAAGGAATGAGTCTTACACCCCAGTGATGAAATCAACGCGTTGATGCTTAATCCTAGCTGGTGGCTTTTCTTAAACATCAACAGAAAAGTGCCCAAGTCGTTAAATGTGACAGGCTGCAGAGTGGGCGTTATTTCCACAGGAGATGAAAACCAGTGAAGCAAAATAGGTCACGATCCCTCACTGATAACGGCTTGATGGGTGCGAGCCGGGAGGAAGGGGTAGTTCTGGGAGTGTTGGTAAAATCAGAAAAAAATATTGAAATGTGCCTCGTATTTGCATACAAAAATACGCAGACTACAGATATTACAAAGAATCTCTGCTTTCAAAAACCAACAGAAAAGGAACAGTGAGGGAGGGCCACATTCGTTTTGTCTCTGAAAGGATGTCATAGGTTAGGTACAGAAGGTTGCTAACTTTTGAAAACCAATTTTCCGGACAATTAAATTTTATATAGTCAAGAAATATTTGTTGATTCAGTAGGAGAGAGACTTAAAATCTTCTAGATCTGCAATTTTCTTTGGTGTTTCTCTCTGGACATGCTTATATCATCAGTCGAGTCTTAATGATGAAAATGTTTGGGTTTTTTTCCCAATCCCGTCTCAGAGATTCACACCTTTGGGTTTATAAATCACAAACAGATATATCACTACACAATAATAATAATCGCCTAAGTAACAACATAAAAACAAGCATAGATTAATGAGATGAGAAAATGATGTTATATATTTAAATTCTGTCTAGAAGTGTCTGCTATAGATGTCTACATCGGTACGTTATTTAAACATTTCTGTCCACGGAATCGGCATGCAGCTACCTTAATGGTGGGTAAAAACAGAGGCGTACACAAAAAATCCTCACAATTGCTGAATCTCGTAGCTCAAGCTGAGGAATGAAACCCCACCCCACCCCCCAAAAAATAAACAAACAAAAAACAAAAACATCACATTGCTATTAATTTCTATTTGTGTTCTCATCATCTTGTGCACACGCCTTTCTGACCACTCATGGCTGCGGGTGAGACCCCGTATTAGCAAGCAGGGGAAGGGCCACACCTGATAAACTCCATGTCCCTTTTCACAACTGCTCCACAAAAGCAGGCAGCATCTTCCCACTTCCCTCCCCAGAGAGGAGAAGGTCGTTAAAAATCTGTTCAGTTCCAATTGGGGGAAATGGACTGCCGTAAACCGTTCTCTCCTTGTGAAAGAAGCGTGGTGATTGGTCAGGCCAGGTGGTCATCCATTTTGGTTGACGGAATGCTGTGTGTGTGTGTGTGTGTGTGTGTGTGTGTGAGTGCGTGTTTATTCTTTTATTTTGAGTATATCTGTGTGTGTTTATTCTTTTACTTTGAGAATAACATTTGTGTATGTCTGTCTGTTCCACATCATTTTGTTGCTGAAAACATAAAAGCTTTATAATTCAATAACTATCAATGTTGAAAAAAAAATATTACAGATAAAAAGTACATCCCTGCACTGATCAAAAGAAAACAAAGGAAACGAAAGAGAAGAACACAAAGAAATGAATGAACACAAAGCTGCTTTTCATTACCACCCCCTCTCCTTTTCCTACCCGTGAACACCATGACAAAGACAAATAACATTTTGTCGAATTTATTTCTAAAATGAATAAAAGAAATCGTAGATAGGAACCAACAAAAAAAGGAAGAAATCCCACCCACTCACTTTCCTTCTGTTCCCTTGTACAACCCATCTTCTATGCCGGTTTACGGAGAGAGAGATAGAGACAGAGACAGACCAATACACACACACCACACACACACACACCACACACACACACACACACACACACACACACACACACACACACACACACACACACACACACACACACACACACACACACACACACGCAGAAGGAGAGACAGACAGAGAGAAAGAGGCAGACAGACCAACACACACACACACATGCAGAGGGAGAGACAGACAGAGAGCGACAGAGGCAGACAGAGACAGAGAGAAACAGACAACACACACACACACACACCACACACACACACACACACACCACACACACACACACACACACACACACACACACACACACACACACACACACACACACACACACATACATACATAACATACACACTGAGCATACTGAATAATATCATCCACTATCAAATAGCCTCAACGATCCAGTCCTATCTTGTCACCCTACACCCTAACCCTATATCAGTATATATATATATTATATATATATATATATATATATATTATATATTATATATATATATATATATATATATATATTATATATATATATATATATATAAACAAGAAATCGCCTGATCTTATTAACCCCTCTACTTTGTTAGGACTCAGACAACTAAATTGAAGATAAACTCCCAGTGCTGTCACTATAAACAAAAAACGGCTGCCAGAAGAAGAAGGAACAATGCAGAATGAATGACCCCATGAATCATCTTGCATTGAACACAGCCACAGAACAAATTCTCTGCTAACTCACCCACCCACCCACCCACCCATCCACACACACACACACACACACTCTCTCTCTCTCTCTCTCTCTCTCTCTCGCTTATCTATCTATCTATCTATCTATCTATCTATCTATCTATCTATCTATCTATCTATCTATCTATCTATCTATCTATCTATCTATCTATCTATCTATCTATCTATCTCAGGTTGATGGGCCCAGATCCAAAATATTAATATTCCATTGCTAAACATAATACAGTGGCGCCAAGCCAAAACATCAGCATTTGTTTTTGTTTCTTCAGCTAGAACTCAGAGGTTCACAGAAGGTGAGATTTTGCGTGTGAGACCGTTTTTGCCCACCATGAAGGTAGCCGCATTCCGACTTCGTGAGGATGTATGCTGGGTTTGTTAGTGTTTCCGTAACCCATAGAACGCTGACATGAATTACAGGATCTTTAAAGCGCGTGCATGATATTCTGCATTGTGTATAAGCATGACGGGAATTAAGGCACTGGCAGGTCTGCACTTGAAGTTGACCTGGGTGATCGTATAATTCCCCATTCTTAATTCACCAGACCCCGCCAAGATTCGAACTCACGACTTCATGGAATCATGGGATTTATGCCGAACGGTCTTAACCACTCGGCTAAAGCATCCGTCATCAGCATATGAAAGGTAACGTTTAAGCTGACCGAAAGATTGCTTGAATAAAATCTTATGATTAATAATAATAATAATAATAATAATAATAATAATAATAATAGTAAGAAGAAGAAGAAGAAGAAGAAGAAGAAATGGAATTTATATAGCGCTATATCTTGCAGAAACAAATCAAAGCGATTGCACTCAACTAATTTTTACACAGTCATACAACCAGTAACAATTAATAGTTCCAACAAGTCAAAATGTACACGCACGCACGCACACATACATTCACAGGTCACACACACCCTGGCAGGGCGATAGAATCTCGGCTGTTGAAGGCAGGGAAAAGCTGTGAGATGAAGCAGAAGAGGAAAATCTTAGGTTTGAAATATATAAGTCTTGAGACTTGATTAAAAAGTGTCATAAGAAGGCTTTTGGCGAAGAGAGAGAGGGAGGTCATTCCAGATCGATGGACCAGAAATAGAGAAAGAGCGACGGCCGACTGTGGATTGGTTGAATCTAGGTATTCGTAAGGACAAGGTATCTGCAGCAGAGCGAAGGGAACGAGAAGGCCTATTCAGTATAAATATACTTTTCCAAGCAGGGCAGGTTTATTTTTTCCCTTATTTAGACGTGGGTATCATATGTAACTACGCATTTAATCATTCAGAGCAGAAGATGGTAATTTCTGTGATTTTTCCCCCCGAGTCATATAATAATAATAATAATAATATATGGAATTTATATAGCGCTGAATCTTGTAAAAAAACAAAACAAATCGAAGCGCTTGCACTCAATCATTTACAGGCATGCAACTCTCCTTAAACATAATGAACAACAGATTTCATAACCATGCGCGCGCACGTATGCACGCATGCACGCACACACACGCACACACACACACACACACACACACACACACACACACACACACACACACACACACACACACACAACACACACCACACACACACACACACAAACACCACACACCACACACACACACACACACACACACACACACACACACACACACACACACACACACACACACACACACACACAAACACACACACACTCGGAACAACACTTAGAAGGTGAAAAATGCTGTTGAAAATTAGGGACAGATATTTGGGGGGAAAGTATCAGGTAGGAAATAAGTGTGTTTTGAGGCTGGATTTGAAGGTATCAAGTGAAGGCTTTTGGCGAAGTGAAAGAGGGAGGTCATTCCAGGTGGATGGACCAGAAACAGAGAAGGAGCGACGGCCAACAGTGGTTTGTTTGAATCTGGGTGTTCGAAAGCACAAAGCATCTGCGGCTGAACGAAGGGAACGGGATGGAGTGTACAGATGAAGACAGTTACAGAGATAAGGGGGTGCAGATTTGTGGAGACATTTGAAACAGAGGGTATTGATTTTATACTCCAGTCCTTGTGAGACAGGCAGCCAGTGAAGAGATCGCAGAAGAGGAGTGATGTGTTCAGATTTTTTCTTTCTTAGGACCAGTCGAGCTGCAGAATTTTGTATGCGTTGAAGAGAGTGGATAGATGATGCTGGTAGGCCAGCCAAAAGAGAATTACAGTAGTCTAAACGTGAAAGAATGAGAGTTGTGTCAAGTATATCATAAGTTTCAAGAATCTTTATGCCATGTCTTTCGCCTTTCAGACCAGGAATGTTAGCATGGCTTTACGAATGATAAAAACAAACCGAGGAAACTCTCACTTATGCAAGAATAAGGCAACTAAGATAAACTGCGAAACTAGGGGACAAATCACAGAACACTCGGCGAAAGTGTTGAACAACTTCAGTGCCCAATTTTTGCTCTATCCATCTCATTGTCCCATCTCTCTCTCTCTCTCTCTCTCTCTCTCTCTCTCTCTCTCTCTCTCTCTCTTCTCTCTCTCTCTCTCTCTCTCTCTCTCTCTCTCTCTCTCTCTCTCTCTCTCTCTCTCTCTCCTCTCTCTCTCTCTTCTTTTTTCTCTCTCTCTGCACTCCTTTTCTTCTATTTTCCATTTACATTTTTTAAATAACTTTTCTTCGAACTTCATCATTTTATCTTTATATAATTATGTATGGATTATGAAAATTAATTTGCCATGCCTATTCTTGCTTGACTTATGCCTGTTTACGTTTACTTTCAATTTTTTTCCAGGTTTTTTTTTAGGGGGGGTTGTTTTTTTGTTGTTGTTTTTTTTTTGCTACATGTATGAAATTATGTTAGGGGTGAATTTGCATGGAATGTCCATCATCTATATATGTATTTTTTTCCATTCATTCTTTCTTTAGATTATTCTTCATGCTATGTATTGCACGTTAATCACTTTTGTTTACTTTTTGCTTTTCTTTTTCCCCAGAGGGCTGGATGTAAAAAAAAAAGCTATCGTTATGCTTATTTTATAACCCTCTATAAATAAAATTTGTTAATTGTGTAATGAAACCCAACCCTGTAAGTCCTTGGAAAAAAGGGAAATAGGTGGGGACAGTGACTGTCATTTTGGTCAGTCAGGGATTGTTCTTCTCTTATTTTATAGTGTAGGTTAATGCATTTTCATGTGCACACACATGCATACACATATACACACACACACACAAGCACACACATACACACACAGACACATACAACACACACACACAACACAAACACAACACACACACACAAAACACACACATACACACACGGTTGTGTTGTGTTATGTTGCGTTGCGTTGCGTGTGCGCGCGCGCGCGCGTGTGTGTGTGTGCGTGTGCGCGCGTGTATGTGTTTTCAAGTTATGCAGTGTATTTTTCTTGTAGGGGGGTGGGGTGTGGGCGTTCCATTTTTGTTGCTGATGAAGTTTTTTGTTTTTTGCTTTTGGTCGTTTGTGTGTGTGTGTGTGTGTGTGTGTGTGTGTGTGTGTGTGTGTGTGTGTGTGTGTGTGTGTGTGTGTGTGTGAATGTGTGTGTGTTTTTTCTTTCTTTTTTTTCTCTGTTTCTAATTTTCTTTTGGAGTTAGTTTTATTATTATTGGTTATGGTAATAATGTAGTTAGATATTATTGATCAAGTTGTTTTTTATTCCTAGATAGATGGCTTGATGAAAAAAAACCCAAATTGCTTATTCAATGTACCATTTGGAAATAAAAATTTGACTTGAAATAAAATTTGACGCACGGGGGGGGGGGGGGGGGGGGGGAAGAGGGGGGGGGGAGAAGGGGGGGGGGGGAGGAGGAACGGGATAGCCTAATGGTTAAAACAGTGCGTTCGCAGTCTGACGACCCGGGTTCAAATCCCATTCAAGGGGATTTTTCCCCTTGGAGTTAACATCAGTGCAGACTCCACTCTCCTCAAAAGTCCTTCGGATGAGACTACAAACCGAGGCCCCGTGTACAAACGCATGCAGAGCATCTTGCGCATACGTTAAATCCTGTTCCGCTTTTCGAAAGAGTACGCCATTGTGTGCCGGTGGGAACAGATGACAAAATTTACAAAACCGCATACACACGGGGATTGGATGTAAAAAAGCATGCGAGTGCTTATTCCATTATGCTCGATATTAAAGGAGAAGTAAATAAATAAATAAAATAAATAAATAATAAATAAATCACACACACAAACACACACACACAAACACACACACACACATGCAACACACACACACTCACACGCACACACACACACATACACACACAAATGCACACACACATGCACACACACATACACACACTCACTCTCTCACACACACACACACACACACACAACACACACACACACACACACACACACACAACACACACACAACACACACACACACACACACACACACACACACACACACACACACACACACACACACACACACACACACCCTGTTATTGCATATCGTGGTCGTTGCCACGTCTCTAATGTTTGTGTGCAAGTCTACCTATCTCTCTGTCTGTTGAGCTGTCTGTTTCTTCGTGTGTTTGCTAGTCTGCCTGTCCGTGTGTCTGTGGTGTGTGTCTATTGTTCTCTTGTTTCAAGGTATGAGTCAATCAATACATTGCCATGTAGGGCCTCTTCAGCCACCATAAGAAAATCTGCTGTTGTCACAGTCTGGTCGTTGCCACGTCCCTTAGGACTGTCTGTCTGTAGTGCCTAGTTGCCTCTGAAATGTCCATGATGAATGCTCTGCTCTGTTTGTATAGGCCTGTTTTGTGTGTGTGTGTGTGTGTGGTGTTGTGTGTGTGTGTGTGTGTGTGTGTGTGTGTGTGTGTGTGTGTGTGTGTGCGCGCGTGCGTGTGTGTGTGTGTGGTGTGTGTGAGTGTTTGTGTGCGTGCGTGCATGTCTGTCTGTCTGTCTATATGTCGATCTGTACACATCCATGTATATCTGTTTGTCCATCTGGTCTGTCTGTCTGTCTGCCTGACCATCTGTCTGTCTATCTGTCTTTCTATCTGTGTGTTTGTATGCATGCATGTATGTATGTATGTATGTATGTATGTATTTTACCTATCTGTCTATCGGTGTGTCTGTTGAGCTGTCTGTCTATTGGTGTGTTTGCTAGTCTGCCTGTCTGTGTGTCTGTGGTGTGTGTCTAATGTTCTCTTGTTTCAGGGTATGGGTCAATCAATACATTTCCATGTAGGGCCTCTTCAGCCACCATAAGACAATCTGCTGTTGTCACAGTCTGGTCGTTGCCACGTCCCTTAGGACTGTCTGTCTGTAGTGCCTAGCTGACTCTGAAATGTCCATGATGAATGCTTTGTCTGAATAGCTCTCTCTCTCTCTCTCTGTATGTATGTATGTATGTATGTATGTATGTTGTATGTATGTATGTATGTATGTATGTATGTATGTATGTATTAAATATAATATATAAATATATATATATATATATATATATTATATATTATATATATATTATATATATATATATATATATATATATATATATTATATATATATATATATATATAAGTGGTCAGAACACTCGCTTTGCCCCGGCTAAGGTTAAGCAGCATCGAGCATGGTTACCACTTGGATGGGTGACCGTTTGTGCGCCTTGGCTTCAGTACAGTCCCCCAGTTCACCCAGCTGTAAATGGGTACCTGCCTCTTTAGGGTCAGAGAAGGTAAAGCAGCGAGGGAGAGGGGATGGGCGCCGCCCTCAATATGCTGGCCGCTGGAGAGGTTGAGGTCTCTGATGCCTCACTCCCCTACGACCACATAGGTTATGGAACACCTTTAACACACACACCACACCACACACACACACACACCAACACCACACACACACACACACACACACACACACACACACACACACACACACAACACACACACACACACCACACACACACACACCACACACACACACACACACACACAAACAATATATATTATATATAATATATTATATATATATATATATATATATATTATATATAATATATATATATAATCGTTTGTGCGCGCACGCGTGTGTACACGTGTTTATCTGTCTGCGTCTGTTCCTCTCTTGTTTCAGAGCGTGAGTCAATACATTTTCATGTCATCCCTTTCAGCGACAATACGAAAATCTGTGACTGCCTTACTCTGGTCCTTGCCACTTCTCTACATCATTTCCCGACAGACTATGCAGTCCCCATAACTGTCGCTATCTGCATGCCTATCTGCCTGTCTGCCTGTCTCCCTGTCTTTCGATCTGTCATTCTGTACGTCTGTTTGCCAGTCTGTCTGGACCTACTCCTGTTTGTTTTTTTGTGTTTCAATGTGGGATCAGAACATTTCCGTGTTCATCAAATCTTAGTGACATGGGAAATCTCGTTCATATCCAAACCCTTGTCGCTGCAACGGCTGTGTGTATTCTCTTGCTGACTTTGCGATGTCAGTAACTGCTCTGAGTGCCTGCTTGTCTGTCTGCCTGCCTGTCTGACAGTCTGTCTGCCTGTCTGTCTGTCTGACTGAATGACTGGCTGTGTCTGGGGGTGGGATAGCCTAGTGGTTAGAACATTGCGCTCGCAATCTGACGACCCGGGTTTGATTCCCGTTGAAGGGGATATTTTCCCTTGGAGTTAACATCAGTGCAGACTTCACTCTCCCCAAAAGTCCTTCGGATGAGACTATAAACCGAGGCCCCGTGTGCGAACGCACGCAGAACATCTTGCGCACACGTTAAATCCTGTTCCGCTTTTCGGAAGAGTAGGCCATTGTGTGCCGGTGGGAACAGATGACAGAATTTACAAAACCGATTACACATGGGGACTGGATGTAAAAAAAAAAGCATATAAGTGCTTATTCCATTATTCTTGATATAAAAGAATTTTTTAAAAATATAAATACATCTTTTTCGGGGGTTTCAAAGTGTGGGTCAATGCATTTCCATGTACACCCTTTTAGTGACAGCAAGAACTTCTATAATTGCCTCCTTCTGACTGCTACAGTGTCTTTGTGTTTTCATTGGTAGCATCTGCTAAACCTATGCTGTGTGTGTGTATGTATGTATGTATGTATGTATGTATGTATGTATGTATGTATGTATGTATGTATGTATGTATGTATGTATGTATGTATGTATTGTATGTATGTATGTGTGTTATATATGTATGTATGTATGATGTATGATTTGTGGTGTGTATATGTATATATTAATATGTATGTATGTATGATGTAGTGCGTGTGCGTGCTGCGTGCGTGCGTGCGTGCATGAATGATTATGTATGTATGTATGTATGTATTGTGTGCGTATGTAGTGATGGTGGTGCGTACGTGCATGATGTATGTAGTAGAGTAGTAAGTATGTATGTATTATTATGTATGTTTGTAGTAGTATATGGTAGTAGTTATGTATGTAATGTATTATGTTGTATTATGCATGTATGTATGTATGTATGTTTATGTATGTATGTATGTATGTTGTATGCATGTATGTATGTATGTATGTATGTATGCATGCATGCATGCATGCTTATGTAGGTATGTATGTATGCATGCATGCATGCATGCATGGATGCATGCATTGATCTCAGCATAAGTTTGTCAGTCTGTCTCTCTATCTTCTTATTCTCGTTCTAAAGTGTTGGTCAGTGCATTATTTTCTGCGGGTGTTCTGTAGCCACACTAGGGGAAATCTCTCGTTGCCTCAGTCTGGTCATTGCCACATCTCTAGCTCTAGCCGTCAGCGCCTGGGCTTTATCACACTTCTTGATTAAACTATTGACGCTGGGGGCAACAACAGCAAAGTGAGAGGCTGTAGTATGACCAGTGGCTTTTCCACTCATGGAATTCCACTTTACAGCTTAGTCTTTAGCGATCGACTATGACTCTCTGACTAGCAGGCTTGACTCGCACAGTCCTTATGTGCTGCAGCCCTTGGGGCTGGTTCGCCTTTGGAGAACATCTCCATCGCTGACTGTCATTATGCCCACTTGGCCGAGAGAGTGGGGATGTACTGTGGGCAAGGCATCTCCACCATAATCAAATTTCTGCCCAGTTTCCAAAACAGCAGCTGCCTCCTCTGCTGTTTTTGAGGTCATCGTCGGACACGACGGACAAACATATGTATTCTTTGGCTAACTCTGCAATTTCGACGACTACTCTGTCTGTCTGTCCGTCTGTCTGCCTCTGTCTGTCTGTCTGTCTGTCTGTCTGTCTGTCTGTCTCTCTCTCTCTCTCTCTCTCTCTCTCTCTCTCTCTCTCTCTCTCTCTCTCTCTCTGTCAGTTTGTTCATCTGTCTTCTCCATTCTTCTCTTGTGTGTCAATAGTAACAACAGCAATCTCTTACTGCCTCACTGTCGTCGTTGCAACGTCTGTAGAGATTGGATCGGTGGTGTACAGGTAATGTACCTACCTGCTTAGAAAGCGAAAAGTCCAGGTTCGAAGTGTGTGGTGGTTCGATCCTCGTTCGTGCCCGATACTTTCCCCTCCTTCCACTTAGTCGTGAGTGGTAGGCGGTCTGGATGCTAGTCTTTTGAATGAGACGATAAACCAAGGTTCAGTGTGCAAAACGCATTTAGCGCATGTAAAAGAACCCCTGGCAAAGTTTTGTAAAAAACAACCCAAACCCAACCACTCTGATAGGGAAACAAATACAATTGCAGACAGGAAAAAAGAAGAAGAATGGGTGGCGCTGCTCTTGTGGCGACGCGCTCTCCCCGGGGAGAGCAGCTCGAATTTCACGTTAAGAAATCTGCCGTGACTGAAAGTAGTGTACTATATAATACGATACAATACAGTACAGTTAAATACAATACAGCACAGCACAACACAACATAATACAATACAATACACAATACAACACAACACAACACAACACAATACAATACAACACAACACAATATAACACAACACAACACAATACAATACAACACAACACAATACAACACAACACAACACAATACAATACAACACAACACAATACAATACAACACAATACAACACAATACAACACAACACAATGCACTACAATAAATAGTTCCGGGCGGACTCTGCATTATTGATGACTCCCCATCCCTGTATCTGTTTGTTCGTACTTGTCTGTCTGTCTGTCTGACTTTCTGTACCTCTGTGTGTCTGTACCTGTGTCTGTCTGTCTGTATATGTGTCTGTCGATCAGTCTGTCTGTGCCTCCCATTGTTTTATTCCCAAGAAGGATAAAGACATAGACGTGTGTGCCCTTTTTAGTGACAATAGCAAGTCTGCGATTGGCTCACCGTGATTGTGATTGTGATTGTGGCCACGCCTCCAGCAATTTCCATGCTGACTCTGCAATGTGGAGGACTGTTCTGTCTCTGACTGGACTATATATATATCTGTCTGTCCGTGTTTGTCTGTACTTACTCGGTGTCTGTCTGTCTGTCTGTATGTCTGTTTTTCTGTCTGCCTGTCTGTCTATCCTTCAGCCTGTCTGTCCGTGTCTGTCTGTACTTACTCCGTGTCTGTCTGTATGTCTGTTTGTCTGTCTGTCTGTCTATCATTCAGTTTGTCTGTCTGACTGTCTGTGCGTCCGTCTGTCCCTCTGTCTATCATTCAGTCTGTCTTTCTGTCTGTCTGCATGCCTGTCTGTCTGTCCGTCTGTCTTCCTGCCTGCCTGTCTGTCTGCCTGTCTGCCTGCTGCCTCCTGTCTGTGTTTCTGCCTGCCTGTCTGTCTGCCTGCATGCCTGCCTGTCTGTCTTTCTGCCTGCCTGTATATCTTTCTTTCTGTCTTTCTGTCTGTATGTCTATCTGTCTGTACCCACTCCTTTATTATTTCAAAGTGTCGTTGATATAATTCCGTGTTCGCACACCCCTTGCAGTGAGGGTAGAAAAAATAATAATGTTCATGCTTGTCTTTAATGTCTGTCTTAAAAATGACTGTCTTTCTCGGTCTCTCTGTGTTTCCGCTTGTCTGTTCGTCGATCGATCTGTCTGTCTGTCTGTGTCTTTCTGTCTGTCTGTCTGTCTTTGTATAGTCTACTTCTTGTTTTGTTCTGAATTGTGGTCCACGCGTTCCTGTGTTGGTCTTTGTAGTGGTAAAGGAGGCAAAGGAGTCCCATAACCTATAAGGTCGTAGGGGAGCGAGGCGTCAGAGACCTCACTTCTCTAGGGCCAGCATATTGAGGGCGGCGCCCATCTCCTCTCCCTCGCTGCTTTACCTTCCCTGACCCTAAAGAGGGCAGGTACCCATTTACAGCTGGGTGAACTGGGGGAACTGTAATTTGTAGTGACGAAAAGAAATCTGTAATTGCCCCCTCCCCGTCCCCCTTTGTGGTCGTTACAACGTCTGTAGGTAGTTTCCAGTTGACTCTGCAGCCCTGACGACCCATTGCTGTCTGTGCCTGCCTGCTTGTCAACCGATCTGTCTGTCTGGCTTTCTGGCTTTCTGTCAGTCTGTCTGTCTGTCTGTCTGTTTGTCTGTCTATCTCTCTGCCTGTCTGGGTAGTCCTTCGGATGAGACTATGAACGGAGGTCCCGTGTGCAAACGTACGCAGAACATCTTGTGCACACACTTTAAAACCTGTTCCTTTTTTTGAAAGAGTAGGCCATTGTGTGCCGGTGGGAAGGGAAGACAAAATTTACAAAACTGCATACACACGGGGACAGGATGTAAAAAAACACCTACACGAGTGCTTAATCCATTATCCTCGAAATAAATTTTTTTTTTTTTTAAAGATAATTATCTGTTGATCTGTCCGTCTGGCTTTCTGACGATCTCTCCGTGTCTGCCTGTCTTTCTGTCTGTATGTCTATCTGTCTGTTTGTCTGTCAATCTGTCTGGCTGGCTGGCTATCTGGCTGTCTGTTTGCCTGTCAGCCTACCTGCCTGTCTGCCGGTCTGCCTGCCAACACGCCTGCCTGTTTCTCTGTCTGCCTGTATGTCCACCTGCACTCTGCCGGTCTGTCTGTCTGTCTATCGGTCAGTCTGTCTGTCTATCGGTCTGTCTGTCTGTCTGTCTATCGGTCTGCCTGTCTGTCTATCGGTCTGCCTGTCTGTCTATAGGTCTGTCTGTCTGCCTATCGGTCTGCATGTCTATAGGTCTGCCTGTCTATCGGTCTGCCTGTCTGTCTATCGGTCTGTCTATCGGTCTGTCTGTCTATCGGTCTGCCTGTCTGTCTATCGGTCTGTCTATCGGTCTGTCTGTCTATCGGTCTGTCTGTCTGTCTATCGGTCTGCCTGTATGTCTATCGGTCTGTCTATCGGTCTGTCTGTCTATCGGTCTGCCTGTCTGTCTGTCTGTCTATCTGTCTGTCTGTCTATCGGTCTGCCTGTCTGTCTATCGGTCTGTCTGTCTGTCGGTCGGTCGGTCGGTCTGCCTGTCTGTCTATCGATCTGTCTGTCTATCGGTCTGTCTATCGGTCTGTCTGTCTGTCTATCGGTCGGTCTGTCTGTCTATCGGTCTGCCTGTCTGTCTATAGGTCTGCCTGTCTGTCTATCGGTCGGTCTGTCTGTCTATCGGTCTGCCTGTCTGTCTGTCTATCGGTCTGTCTGTCTGTCTATCGGTCTGTCTGTCTGTTTCTCGGTCTGCCTGTCTGTCTATCGGTCGGTCTGTCTGTCTATCGGTCTGCCTGCCTGTCTGTCTATCGGTCTGTCTGTCTGTCTATCGGTCTGTCTGTCTGTTTCTCTGTCTCTCTGTCTGTCTATCGGTCTGTCTGTCTGTCTGTCTGCGTCAGTGTGTTTCCGAGTATTGTCAGAACAGTTCCGTTCTTTGTGCCTTTCAAGTGACGATAGGGAATCCCTTATTGTCTCACTTAGGTCCTGGCGCCATCTGTCACACAGTCTCAGGTGGACTCTGTAATGTCTATGACTGCTCTGTCTCTGTGTTAGGCTGCGCGCGCGCGTGTGTGTGTATGTTTGCGTGTGTGTGTGTGTGTGTGTGTGTGTATGTGTGTATGTTTGTGTGACAGCGTGTGCGTGAGCGCGTGTGTGTGTGTATGTTTGTGTATGTTTGTGTATGTGTATGTATGTATGTATGTATGTTTGTGTGACAGTGTGTGCGTGCGTGCGTGTGTCTGTGTTTCTGTGCGTGTGTGTGTCTGTGTGTCTTTGTCCATTTCTCTGTGTGTCTCTGTGTGTTAGTCACGGGCTGGTAGATACGCAAGCACACACACACACACACACACACACACAAAGAGCAAATGGCTTAAAAGCGTCATGAAAGTAGCGACAGAAACATAAAACAACAACCCCCAAGCCTGCTAAAGAAAATACCATCTAAACAGAACTCCCTGTTAACAATCACTGGTTAGAAAAGCGAACGTGTTGAGCTAGCTGCAACCTTGCCTATTTTCTTGCCTAAAAGCCTCTGCAATGAACACACTCTAAATTGACCACCGCGACAATTGCACACAACACATTTCATTAGAGAAAACGTGATATATTATGCGTGTTTACAAACCTCATCATTCAGTTTCTGGTTTATATTTGGACATTTCTTTCAGTATTGCTGTTGATGTTGTGGGTTTACACTAAATTTAATGGTATTTGAAAAAAACACTTGGGGGGAATTAACTGTTTCGGACGTTTGCCATTTTGTTTCTTGCACTGTACTCTTGATCTACGTGCATACTAAATGCATGGAACGGATGAATGTTTGTTAAGTTTGACTAGCATAAAGTTGGGTGCGACTGTCTAAAATGAGATTATTGTTCCTGTGTATGGTTCGATGGTCAGCATCACTATTGTTTCCTCTTTATTTGTGAGGGCGTTGGCTTTTAAACACAAGGCAATCGTCCGAAGTCGGAATGCGGCTACCTTTAATGGTGGGTTTAAAAAAAAAAAAAAGTCAAATACGCAAAAATCTTACCATTGGTGAACCTCGGAGCTCTAGCCCAGGGAAAGAAAAAAATGAAACACGCACACAAAAGGCATATGCATGCACATTAAATTTTGTTTAGCAATAAGTGGCTTGAGACTGCAGCTTTTTTTTAACCATCCAAACCTTCACGTCAAAAGATGTGCAGTCCTGCCAGTGCCTTGACCTTGCCATGCAAGTGTATATTTGCACAGAAGGGGGGAGGGGTGAAATATGCACAGACTACGGGATCTCTCTCTTGGTCGTCCATCGATCCGATGATGACTGTCCTCATGTGCTGAGTTTTCGTCTTATGTGGGCACGGAGATGGCTGGTTAAGCCAATCCGTGATAGGCAGACGCGGGTGCAGTGGGGGCAAGGAAACTGTCGCGGGGGGGGGGGGGGGGGGGGGGGGGGGGGGGTCAGGGTTGGTGGTTGACGCCTTTCTTCTAGCTCGTGCTGCAGTCACATCATCTCGCCTCTTCTCCTCGAAGTTGTCATGCGCCCGGATGGTGAGGGGCGCGCCAGCCTGGTCTGTCCATAGCATACAGCTCCAGCTGTTTGGGAGGGATGTCAGCGTGTTTGATGTTGGACTTCACGCAGTCCTTGAATCTTTTGCGTGGTCTGCCCTGGTTCCGCTTTCCCAAGGTCAGTTCGCCACACATGAGCTGCTTAGGCAGCCTTTGGTCGTCCATCCGGATCACGTGACCAACCCATCGAAGCTGAGCTTTCAGTATCATGGCATCGATGCTGGTCATCCCAGCTCTGTCCAGGACCTCGAGGTTTGTGATCCGGTCTTGCCAGTGGATGTTCATAATTGACCACAGGCTTCTCATGTGGAACTTCTCCAGCTGCTTCCAGTGTCTTTTGTACACCGTCCATGTCTCGCATCCAT
>CM054142.1:24353289-24355789 GCA_028751875.1 Rapana venosa | reverse complement strand
TAGCTTTGTTGTTGTTTTGTTATAGTCTAGTTCAGTTTTGTTCTTGTATATATATATATATATATATATATATATATATATATATATATATATATTATATATATATATATATATATATATATGTGTGTGTGTGTGTGTGTGTGTGTGTGTGTCTGTGTCTGTGTCTGTGTCTGTGATTTTTTGTTTTTGGTCCAAGGGGATGCTACCATGTATTGAACATTCTACATCTTCGCGTCTGACAAGAAACTGACTTCGCAGACACTTAACCCAAGGCGCTTGTGATGAAGTTTTGGGATGCATGCTAGGCATTTTGATATTTCTATAGCACAGAAAACCATGAATTACTCGTATAGGAAATTCAAAATGT
The DNA here is from genome assembly GCA_028751875.1 of Rapana venosa. Taxonomy (NCBI): domain Eukaryota; kingdom Metazoa; phylum Mollusca; class Gastropoda; order Neogastropoda; family Muricidae; genus Rapana; species Rapana venosa. The sequence goes on along the minus strand of CM054142.1, from coordinate 24,355,422 downwards.
ATGCTTCTTCACTCTCTGTTTATCAAAACAGGGATGTGTTGCATCGGTGGGTCTATGTCTAAGTTAGGCAAGAAGATCGTAACAATTCCTCACTTTAATTGACCAAGGTGCTGCCAAAAGTCGAAACAGCAAATAACGCTTTCACGACCACTAAGATTAGAATCATGTCAGGCGGGGGGATGAAGGGTGGGGGAAGGAGGGGTGGGGGTGGGGTGGGGGCGCGAGTAGCCTAGTGGTTAAAGCGTTGTGGTTTAAATAGGTTTTTTTTAATTCAGAAATGAGTATAAGCATTGAAAACAAACAGCATTTTGGAATCATAGCAACAACAAGCTTGAAGCTTATGGTGTGCTCATGTTAAAGCGTTGTGCTCGCAATGTGATTTAATGGGGGCCCCGGGATCGAGCCTGAGTTTGAGCTGCCACCGAGGCGTCTCTTCAGCGGGAATTATTGTTCTGAAGTTAACGTCATCAGTACTTGCTCCACTTCCCCTAAAGTCCTTCTGATGAGACTATATACCGAAGCCCAGTGAGAGAACGCATTCAGAGCTTAACTCGCACACAGGTAAAAATCCCCACCCTGTTCTGCTTTCGGAAGAGTAGGCCATTTTGTACTTCTGAGAACGGATGACAAATACCCCAAAACAAAATAAAAACACTGGTGTCATGTTTAGACATCATCTCCGAAATTGGGATGTAGGTAACTTAATGGTCCGCAACCCCTCCCCCCAAAAAAAAACAACAACAACAACAAAACCCAACCCAAACAACAACAACACAAAAACAACAACAACAAACTATCCAACCAACCGACCAAACAAACAAAAAACCACGGTTGAAGACGCAAAAATCTCATCATTGGTGAACCTCAGAACTCTAGCCGAGGAACGAAATATATAAAAAAAATTAATAAAATAAAAGGAAAGAAGATCAGAATCATGTAATTTTATCCGCGTGTTATTATTTTGTCCATATAAGAAGGAGACTCGACAGGCTTGTCTTACACAGGCTTGTCTTAAACTGATTACAAACGCATCGACATCGCAACCAATATAGAAAGCAATTAGCTAGGGGGGGAGGGGACAAAGCAGGAGACATGACACAGAAATGGTCTGGCATTCAAGTGGAGAAATAATACACAGGTAGGGTTACAGGAAGATCGATAGAGAGAAAGGACAGCTATTCAATTCTTAGATAGACCCGTAGGCGGGCGGACAGACAGACAGACAGTCAAATCTGTCAGAAAGATAGCCAAGCAGTGTCAAATAAACAAACACTCACAGAGACACACAGAAGACAATGGTATTTGATATGAATGAAGAATAAAGGTTTGGGGCCAACCCCAGCGCATAGAGAGAGAGAGAAAGAAGGAGAGAAGAAGAGGGAAAGAGAAAGGGAGAGAAACGAAGAGACAAAAAAGAGAGAAGGGGGAGAGAGCAAAAGGGAGAAGAAAGCAGAGAGAGAGGGAGAAGAGAGTGAAGAGAGAAAGGAGAGAAAGAAGGTGGAGAGCGAGGGAGACAGAGACAGAGAAACTGAGACATAGACAGAGGGAATTACAGACAGAAGACACACAACACACGACCACGGACACAGATAGACACACACAACACACACACACACACACACACACACACACACACACACACACACACACACACACACACACACCACACACACACACACACACAGAGATAGTATCTGTTTCTGGATCAGTTGACCTCATCACACATTGCCTCCCCTTACTGTCTTGTTTCTCCATAATTGTGTCCCCTCTATTGGCCCCCTAACAGCCCATTCTGCACCACTTAACTGACACACACAAAAAGAGGAGATCCTACTTGACTGGGTCAGCCAGCACCCCAGCCATTCAATCATTGTCTGGTCTCGTTCAGCTGATGTAAAACATACAGATAGCACCATGCAATCGGTCTGTCTGGTATTTTTTATTCGTTTGTTTCGATGATAAATGGAATAAGCATTAATGTGCTTTTTTTTACATCCAGTCCCCGTGTGTATGCAGTTTTGTCAATTTTGTCATCCGTTCCCACTGGCACACAATGGCCTACTCTTCCGAAAAGCAGGATGGGTTTTAACGTGTACGCAAGATGTTCTGTGTGCTTTTCGCAAACAGGACTTT
>CM054142.1:24333289-24350789 GCA_028751875.1 Rapana venosa | reverse complement strand
TTGTTTTTTTAAAAATTATTATTTCTCTATTTGATTGAAGGTGTATTTCCCCTTCCCCCTTGATACTCCTCCCCCACCCCCATCCTTTCCAATGCTTTTCTGTTATCATCGTTATGTTGTTGTCTCATGGTGATGGGGATCATTTGTTATATTGTTGTCTCATGGTGATGGGTGATTGTTGTTATAATTGTATCTCTATTATAATAATCATTATTGTAATCTTGTTTGACTTCTCTTGCTTTGATAGTTATTGTGTGAATATGTCATTTTTACAAAAGCGCTATTTGAAAAGTATGAGCGCATAAAAAAGCACACGTTTGCTGGCTGGAGGAGGAGAGGAGGGAGGTCATTGAAGGTAATATTATCAGTAATGACGAATGCCTAGTATTTTCTAACGTTTTATTCCTGTACCTTTTTTTATTATCTAAAGCATAAACGTGAAAAAATGGATGAAACAGTAAGTGAAGTAATTTGTTTATCCTAACGTTTTATGATTTTCTTTTTTTTAATTCTTAAAACATTTTTATTTAAATGTGTGTGTGGACGTGAGCGCGCACGCGCTCAGGTGTGCATGAGTATGTGTGTGCGTGTATATGAATATGTGGTAATTTGTATTTTCAATGTATTTCCTTATCGAATTTTTCCTTTTTTTTTTTTTTTTTACTGGTTTAATTTAATGGTAAATGATGCACTAATGTAGTGTCTTAGTATAATCATTAAGAAATTTGTTCTTAGATAGATGGCTTGATGAAAAAAAGCAAATGCATTGCTTATTCAATGTACCATCTGGAAATAAAATTTTGACTTGACTTGACTTCACACACACACACACACACACACACACACACACTGGAGAGGCACCGCGCAAACCATAGACAAATCACGAAAGGAAAAAAAACCCAGTCGTAATTCCTTTTTGAAAGATCAAAGGGCAATCCATTTCACAACTGAAGAATCTATTTACAGAGATCAAACGAAAGCAATCAACTTTTCTTAAGTTTAATAATAATTACTTTTTATGTTGAATCACTGTCTTTCATCCTGCCCATTTTCATTACCTGTAGCACGGTTTAAACACAAGTACTTGAAGGGAAGAAACAGAAGTTGGGAGAATAGAAGAGAGAAGAGATGAGAGAGAGAGACAGAGAGAGAGAGGGGAGGTGGGGAGAGAGAAAGGGGGGTAGAGAGAGAGAGAGACAAGAGAGAAAGAGAGGAGGGTGGGGAGAGAGAAAGAGCGAGAGAGAAAAAGCGAGAGACAGACAGACAGACAGACAGACAGAGACACGAGAGAGAGGGAGGAAGGGCAGAGACAAGAGAGCAGAGAAGAGAAAGAGAGAGAGAGACAGACAGACACAAACAGACAGACAGACAGAGACGCAAACGCAAACGCAATTTTCTTTCAAGGGGGTAATTGATTATGTTACAAGACTTTTTTTTTCCATCCAGCCCTCAAAGAGCGAGAGAGAGAGAGAGAGAGAGAGAGAGAGAGAGAGAGAGAGAGAGAGAGAGAGAGAGAGAGAGACAGACAGACAGATAGACGAATAGAGGGAGAGACAGACAGTGGGAGAGATAGATAGACAGACAAGACAGAAAGATATATAGACAGAAATAAGCATGAGAGAGAGAGAGAGGGGGGGGGGGGGAGAGAGCGGACGGATGGACGGACAGACGGGCAGACGGACGGACGGAGAGACAGACAAACAGACAGATAGACAGAGAAATAAAAACAGACAGATATGCATAGTCAAATAGATAGGCAAAAGGCAAGAAGAGCAAAAAGAAAATCCGTAACAGACACATAGACACACAGACACAGAGACACACACACACACACAGACACACACACACACACACACCACTGTTTCTCTGTGATGAGATGCAGCACAACGCACCAATCGCAGACATTGCTATACATTATTCCTAAACACAGTGTCACCCCGAATATGGGCCCAGTGATCGGCTGGGCTATAAACAATATATGAATGAATGGATGAATTAATTAATGCACGATTTACGCTAAAAAGGACGTACAAGAGATCTTAGGTTAAGTGAGAAGCATTGGAGGGGGTAGAAGGAAAGGGGTAAAGGAACACTGGGGAAAACCCAGATGATGACCCTATTATGCATTGGTATAACAGTCACATGAAAACATCTACATGGCAAGGCAGGGAAAAGCAAAGCAAGGCAAGGCAAGGAAGGGCAAGGTAAAGAAAGGTAAGGTAAGACAGGGGAAGGCAAGGCAAGGCAAGGAAGGGCAAGGTAAAGAAAGGTAAGGTAAGACAGGGGAAGGCAAGGCAAGGCAGGGCAAGGTAAAGTAAGGAAAGGTAAGACAGGGCAAGGCAAGGCAGGCAGGGCAGGGCAGGGCAGGGTAGAGCAAGGCAGGGCAAGGTAAAGTAAGGTAAGGTAAGACAGGGCAAGGCAAGGCAAGGCAAGGCAGGGCAGGGCAGGGCAGAGCAAGATAAATTAAGGTAAGGCAAGGCAGGGCAAGGTAAAGTAAGGTAAGGTAAGGCAGGGCAAGGCAAGGCAAGGCAAGGCAGGGCAGGGCAGGGCAGGGAAGGGTAGGTTAAGGCAAAACAAGGCAGGGCAAGGCAAAGGAAGACAAGGCAAGGCAAGACAGAGCAAGGTTCTGGTAAGTTTTTGAACCCACAACCTGCAATCTCAGGACCATTAAGATTAAAAATTCTGTCGTCTTAGCCACTTTGGGTTACTGCACTCGTTGCTTTGATCGTGCTCTTACATCGCTTACAAGTGTATCGGCTTTGAAACCAATATAGAAACTCATCTGCCGAAGGGGACAAAGCAGGAGACATTAAACAGAAATAGGCTGGCGTTCAAAGAGACGAACAGGTAGGGTTACAGGTAGACAGACAGGCAGAACCCCCCCCCCCCTCCCCCACAGAAATCGATACTAGCTCCTCATAAAGACAAGTGAACATACGAAATCAGATTAATCAGAAGTTTTGAAAGAGAGAGAGAAAGAGAGCGAGAGAGAGAGAGAGAGAGAGGGAGAGAGCAACTGACTGACCAACGAACAGATAGGCAAACAAGCAGCCAGGCTGACAGACAGAAAGCAAGCAGAAAAAAGAACTAAGAGACAGACAAAAGGGCAGAGAGAAGGACAAGCAGACATATGTACATACAGACGAACAGACAGACAGGCAGACACACAGACTGACAGGCAGGTAGGCAGGAAGACAGGCAGAGAGATAGCCCGATAGATAGATAGATAGACAGACAGAGAGATAGAGAGATAGACCGATAGATAGATATTTAGATAGATAAACACAGATAGATAGACACATAGACAGACAGATAGATAGACAGACAGACAGACAGATAGATAGATAGAGAGATATATATAGATGATAGATAGATAGATATCGATCGGTTAAAATAGAGAGACAGAGAAAAGAAGGGATTTAACACAGACAGACAGAAAGACCAACAGACAAACAGACTCAAATAAAAACAGAGCCTCAAATAAAGAGCGCACAATTAACTGACTAACCAGAATAGGCCATATGACTGCACCAAAAAACCCACCCAAGAAAGGTGTTCCCATAACCTATGCAGTCGTTGGAGAGCGAAGTTTCCTATCTAAAGGCCAACATCTTAAGGGCGGCGCCTGTCTCCTCTCCATCACTGCTTCGCCTTCCCTTACCCTAAAGAGCCAGTTACAGCTGGGTGAACTGGGAGGACTGTACTGAAGCCAAAGCGCTACGAACCAGTCCGAATATACTGTAATGGAAAAGTCTTGTGAAGGAAAGTGACGTCTGCAGTGCAGAACTCTCCTGAACAGGCAATGGATTTTTCTTCTTCATTTTTGGCGAGTGAGACAGCTGTACAAAAACTAAGTCAAGGGGGTGTTTCTCTGGTCTTTTCTATGCTTTCACTTGGTGACCGGGGATACAGTGGGGGGGGGGGGGGGCAGGAAAGCCTTGTGGTGAGAGCGTCACGCTCGCCATCTAAGGGCCTGGGTCCGACCCACCCCCAGGCATCCGTTTGAGGGGATTCATCCCCTTGAGTGAACATCAGTATTGACCCCAATCACCTAAAACTTCTTGGGATGAGACTATAAACTGAGGCCCTGTGTATGAATGTACGCAGAACATCTTGTGCTCACGTTGAAAGCCTATCTGTCTTTTGGAAGAGTATGCATTTCTTGCTGGTAGGAACGTATTTTGTATACAATTTTCCGTCAGGGCAGATTTCTCTGCATGAACTTCAGGCTGCTTTTTTCAGGAGAGAGTGCATCACCACAAGAGCATCCCCACACGTTTTTGTGTAATTTTCCTGTTTGCATGCATATTTGTTTCCCAATGGATAGCCTACATATCAATGGGAATGAAGCATATGAAACCTTGCAGGCCAACATGTAGACTTGTAATGGTAGTTTTATGCAGCATGTATTGATTGCAATTATAGGCCTGGCTATGAACCTATGTCAATAAAAGCTACTCTGATTGCTGAAGGCAAGAGAATGGATCAAAAAGGCAGAAAATAGACAAGAAGAAGATGACAGGAAGAAAAGCAGCAATGCAGGAACAAAGAGAGGGAGAGGAACAATATTTGCTGTGTGAGCGCTCAACAAAGAAGAATATGATGTAGGTACAGCAGATTACTGGACGGGGACGGGATAGCTCAGTGGTCGGAGCACTCGCTTTCCCCCAGCCAAGTTAAGCAGCGTCGAGCGTGGTTACCAGTTGGAAGGGTGACCGTTTGCACGCCTTGGCTTCAGTACAGTTCCCCCAGTTCACCCAGCTGTAAATGGGTACCTGCCCTCTTTAGGGTCAGGGAAGGTAAAGCAGCGAGGGAGAGGAGATGGGCGCCACCCTCAATATGCTGGCCCTAGAGAAGTGAGGTCTCTGATGCCTCGCTCCCCTACAACTTTATAGGTTATGGGACTCCTTTACCTTTTACAGCAGATTACTCTAACAGTTTACTGCAGCCCCCCAAAAGGACGTACCTTCAAGTACAGGATAAAGATCTTCCAGACAGATTAGAAGTACAAAAATCTGTATACCTTCAAGTACAGGATAAAGACCTTCAAGATAGAGTAGAAGTACAAAAATCTGTCAACATTTAGGCAAATAGTTTTCAAATAAATCTGCTGGTCTTGTGAGGGTTTTGTTCCCTGAATTGAATGATAGGTAAAGCCAATGACTGTTATACATATAATGCATCACACAGGCCATTGTCTAGAGAGCCCCACACAGGGTCATACATACATGCAGGACTGTGCTAAGGACTACCACGTTTCCCCCCAGGCCAGTAGTCAGCCCTCTGGGAATTGAGTGGATACAAAGCAGACACTGCTGACAGCAGTAAGCTGAAGAAGGCAGAGAGCAACTTTCCTTTCCTGTCATCTGGCACAAAGCCCTCTTTCTTCACAACACAGTGTGGGATGTGAAGAATGAAGACTGCTTCTGGGGGAGGAGATGATTGCGCTCACTTGAGAGAGAGAGAGAGAGAGAGAGAGAGAGAGAGAGAGAGAGAGAGAGAGAGAGAGAGAGAGAGAGAAAGAGAAGAGAGAGAGAGAGAAAAGAAAGAGAGAGAGAGAGGAGAGAGAGAGAGGAGAGAGAGAGAGAAAGAGGGAGGGAGGGAGGAAGGGAGAAGAGGTGAAAGGGGAGAAGTACCAGTTCTTATACTTCCCTTTCCTTTCCAGATCAGTGTCACAGCTAAAGGCTCCCTGTTGATAAAGAAGGTTGCTATCAGAGCTATGCATTGCCCCCAAGCTGACAAGGAGACCATTATGAGAGCGGCCAATTCCTGCAGTCTACATAATATGCCCCATGGGCAAAGGGGTGGGTTGGGGAGGTGGGGAGGTGAAGGGAGGATACCAGGTCTTATACTTCCCTTCCCTTTTCTAGATTAGAGTCACGGGTAAAGGCTCCCTGTTGACAAAGATGGCAGCTAGAGGAGCTATGGATTGCCCTCAAGTTGACAAGGAGGCTGTTTATGAGAGTACCAAATTCCTGTGGTCTAGATATCCCCTCCTCCCATGGGAATGCTGGGAGGGGAGGGGGGGCTGTCAGTATAAATAGTATCTCTACCTTGTGCAAATTCTGTGCTGAGATATCCCTCTTTTCTATCCCTCTCTTTGTTTCTGCTTTGTTTCTTTTCTTCCTGACACCTCCTTGTCTATTTTCTGCCTTCTTGGTCCCTCTCCTGCCTTCCAGAAAGACTTAAACTATCACAGTTCTCTCCCATACTGAAGTTGGATGTACTGGGCTTGACTTTTCGGGTGCTTAACATCAGCATAACACATTTTTGTTCATATGGCACACAATGATAGTTTTTTTGCTGAATCGAATGATAGGTGAAACTAGTGACTGTCATAAAAATAATGCATCCTGCCAGCCATTGTCTAGACAGCCCAGCACAGGGACATTGTCTACCAACGTACATACAGCACACTGCTAAGGACTGCCATGTTTCTTCCAGGCCAGTAGTCAGTCCTCTGGGGATTGAGCGGACACAAAGCAGACACTGCTGACAGCAGTAAACTGAAGAAGGCAGAGAGCAACTTTCCTTTCCTGTCATCTGGCACAAAGCGCTCTTTCTTCACAACACAGTGTGGGGTGTGAAGAATGAAGGCTGTTCTAGGGGGAGGAGATGGCTGCACTGACTTGAGAGAGGGGTGGGGGAATGGGAGGGAGGGAGAAAAGGTGAAAGGGGAGAAGTACCAGTTCTTGTACTTCCCTTTCCTTTCCAGATCAGTGTCACAGCTAAAGGCTCCCTGTTGATAAAGTAGGTTGCTATAAGAGCTATGCATTGCCCCCAAGCTGACAAGAAGGCCATTATGAGAGCAGCCAATTCCTGCAGTCTACATAATATCCCCCATGGGCAAAGGGGTGGGTTGGAGAGGTGGGAGGTGAAGGGAGGGTACCAGTTCTTATACTTCCCTTTCCTTTCTAGATTAGAGTCACGGGTAAAGGCTCCCTGTTGACAAAGATGGCAGCTAGAAGGACTATGGATTGCCCTCAATCTGACAAGGAGGCTATTTATGAGAGTACCAAATTCCTGTGGTCTAGATATCCCCTCCTCCCATGGGAATGCTGGAGAGGGAGGGGGGGGGGGGCTGTCAGTATAAATAATATCTTCACCTTGTGGAAGTTCTGTGCTGAGATATCCCTCTTTTCTATCCCTCTCTTTGTTTCTGCTTTGTTTCTTTTCTTCCTGTCACCTCCTTCTTGTCTATTTTCTGCCTTCTTGGTCCCTCTCTTGCCTTCCAGAAAGACTTAAACTATCACAGTTCTCTCTCATACTGAAGTTGGATGTGCTGGGCTTGACTTTTTGGGCACTTAACATCAGCGTAACACATTTTTGTACATATGGCACACAATTACAGTTTTTTAAAAAGATTTTGTTCACTGAATCGAATGATAAGTAAAACCAATGACTGCCATACATATAATGCACCATACAGGCCATTGTCTAGACAGCCTAGCACAGGGACATTGTCTACCTACGTACATACAGCACACTGCTAAGGACTGCCACGTTTCTTCCAGGCCAGTAGTCAGTCCTCTGGGGATTGAGCGGACACAAGGCAGACACTGCTTACAGCAGTAAGCTGAAGAAGGCAGAGAGCAACTTTCCTTTCCTGTCATCTGGCACAATGCCCTCTTTCTTCACAACACAGTGTGGGATGTGAAGAATGAAGACTGCTTCTTGGGGGAGGAGGTGGCTGCACTGACTTGAGAGTGGGGCGGGGACAGGGGAGGGAGGGAAAAGAGGTGAAGGGAGGGGGGGTACAGGTTCTTATACTTCCCTTTGCTTTACAGATAACTGTCACAGGTAAAGGCTCCCTGTTGACAAAGATAGCATTTAGAAGGGCTATGGATTGCCCTCAAGCTGACAAGGAGGCTTCTATGAGAGCACCCAATTCCTGCAGTCGAGATATATCCCCTGTGGGGATGCTGGGTGCCTGTCAGTATATAGATAGTATCTCCATCTTATGGAAATTGTGCTAGGAGTTCCCTCTTTTCTTTCCCTCTCTTTGTTTATATCTTGGTGTCTTTTCTTTCTTTCACCTCCTTTTTGTCTATTTTCTGCCTACTTAGTTCATTCTCCTGCTTTTTTTCTTCCCAAAAAGACTTAAAAGATAATAATTCTCTCCCACGCCAAAGTTAGATGCACTTGGCCTGATGTCAGGCACTTAATGGCAACACATTTTTGCTTATATGGCAGAAAACAATACATCAATAGTTGCTGTTTGAGCATTTGACGATAAAAAAGAAGATAACTGATCTTCTGCACTGTGTGTATACATGGAAAGGTGTACCACCAAAACTGCTGAAAAGTCAAGAACTCTTCTTAAAGAAAAGCCTCATAATGTGGTGAGAATGAGCCCAAACAAGACTGCAGAAAATGTTTTCAAATGCCACATTCATTGAACAGGTAAAAAGTTTTTTACTTGCCTGCCCACACACACACACACAGATACATGCCTGGCAATGACAGACTAAGACAGGAGAGGGATAAAGATGGAAAATGGAGGCAGAGAGATGGGAGAGAAGAGAAGAGAAGAAAAGAGAAAGACAGAGAAGGGTAGGAAGCACAAAGAGAAAAGTAGAGAGGGAGATAAAGAGACATAGCTACAGACACAACAGACAAATACACAAGCAGACACACAGATAAGACACAAAAACAGATTATCAAACTGAGAAAAGGAAGGTACTTCCTTTCACCACACACATGCACAAGAACAAAAAAGCAAGTGCTGTGCACAGCTAAACACCAGCCATTGGCCCCGAAAGAAGGAAGGAAGGCATCACCAGGCCAGCTCATTTCCCTGTGTGAAGGCAGAAGTCATGCCTTGTTATTTAATCAACACTTCACAAGGTCATTAACACAGGGCAAAAAAAAGCACACACACCGAAGGGACAGAGAGAACCCTCAGGTCAAACCTGAAACAAATTAGGGTTATCTGCCATATGAGACAAGAGTACAGGGGAAGAGGTGTGTGGAGGGAGGGGTGTGTTAAATGTAATAGAAAGGGGGTGGGTAGTTGAGGTAAAGGCTGGTCAATGCAATTAAGAGGAAGAGGGTCATTTTAGTGAGGAAGAAAAGCGGTCAAAGTTCATTTTGTAAGCTATGGCATTTCTGCTATCCCTCGAAATCTTGTTAAACTTCAAGCTCTGATTAGAGAGGATGGGATTGCCTAGCGGTTAGAACATTGTACTTGTGTTCTTTTGACCTGTGGTTGAGCCACAACAGACAAGCCTATTTCAAGGGATTTTACCCTGAAGTTAACATCAGTCCTGACTCTAATTCCTCAAAAGTCCTTCAGATTAGACTATAAATGAAGGTCCCATGTGCAAACACACAGAGAACATCTTGCACACACGTTAAAATCCTGTTCTGCTTTTCAGAAGAGTAGGACATTTTGTGCCAGTAAGAACGGATGACAAAATTTCAAAAACACATACACACAGGTGTCGTGTTTAGACAACAACCCCAAAGATGGAATGTGGCTAGCAAATTGTGGGGTGGGGTGTGGGGGGGGGGGAAATCAACTGCATATGCAAAAATATCACCATTGTGAACCTCAGAGCTCTAGCCAAGAAACCAAAATAATAATAGGTAAACGTTTTAGCTTGCTTGGCCACACAGATACACGCCTGGCTATGTCTCTTATTGTAATGACAGAGCAAAAGACAAGGAGAGTGAACAAGATGTAAAATAGAGGAGAGAGAGGTTGGAGAAAAGAAGAAGAAGAAGAAGAAAAAGTATGCAAAAAATGCAAAGAAGGAGGAGGAGGAGGAGGAGGAGGAGAAGACAGAGATCCAATCCAATCCTGTTGTTTATAGCCCTACCAACCACAGAGGCCATATCAGGGCTGTCACCTTGTCAACTTTTAAATCTCAGATTAAAACTGTATAGCTATATACAGATTAAAACAGGGTATAAAACCAACTCCTCTGTAGTTCCTTGCAGCAACGCCCTGACCAACCATAAGGCTCAACCCAAGACGGGAGCCGCGTTGTGGGAAAACCATATCAACCACACATAATTATAATGAGATAAAACCAAAACCAGATTCCTTGAAACGACCTTGCAAGAAGACAGACAGACAGACAGACAGAGAGCGAGAGAGAGAGAGAAAAGAGAGGAGAGAGAGAGAGAGGAGAAGGGGGTAGGGTGAGAAACACAAAAGAGAGAAGGGAGGGGGACAAGGAGGCATTGTTAAAGAAAAGGAAGACACTTCCCTCCAACACACACAACACACACAGACACAGACACATGTTTAAGAACAAACAAAGCACGTGCTCTGCACAGTCAAATGCCATCCCCCAGCCATGACCCCCAGAAGGAAGACAGACATCACCAGGCCAGCTCATTTCCCTCTGTGAGGGCAGTCAGTCGGGTTCCAGCATTTAATCAACAGTTCACAAGGTCATTTACACTGAGCAAAAAGCACGCACCCAAGGGACAAAACCCTCGGGTCAAAGTTGAAACAAATTAGCGTTATTTGCCTCAAGAGACATGAGTAGAGGGGAAAATGAGGGGGTGTTAAAAGTATGGAAAAGGGGGCTTTTGAAGGTGAGGTTGGTCATTAAGAGGAAAAGGATCACTTTCGTTAGGAGAAAGAAAAAAAAGCATTCAAAGTTCAATTTGAGGGAGGGCATTTTTGTTATCCCTCGAAAACTGTTAAAACTTCAAGCTTGATTAAAGGGGGTGTGGGATAGCTTAGCGGTAGAGCACAAGTTTAAATGCACTCTTTAACTACTGTAGTGCTATTTTTTATTGACATGAAAGGTTGTTTGTTCACAATTAGTCGCTTTACGATTGTTGGGGACAAGGAAGACTTCTTATTAAGCGTTTGATAGTTTTCTGCAAGATAGAGCGCTATATCATAAATTCCACATCATTATATTATCGTCACCATTGTCATCACATCGCCATCACTATGCCACAACACACCACCACCACAACCAAGTGTCATCATTGAAGTCTCATCCCCAGCATATCAGCGAGTGTCGTCTGGTTGCACCATCATCATCTTATCAGGCGTCGTCGTCGTCCGTCATTTCATCACATTCATAGTCACTACCACCACACACCACCACCACCAGCCAACACCACAATTACCACACCATCTCATCTCACCACACCACCACCACCAGGGAAATACGACCTCACCATCACACCACGACCATGGCATATCATCATCAAGCCACCTAAACCAAAACATCACCATTCACCACCACACACCAAACATCCAACCAATTACCACTACCACATTACACCACACCACCATCACCACCAACCAACCACCTACCAACAGGGGCGCGCGGGGGACCACCATCACCTCACCCTACCCACACATCCAACAGCCACCTACACCACCAACCCCACCCGCCACTCTATCCACCACCACACACCACTTTCAACATCCACCGCTTTACACCATCTGACACCACCACAATCACCACCACACACCACCATCGTTTGTTAACAATCAGTCTCAGCGCCACCATCCACACATATCACTCACCATCACCCCCAACACACCACTCACCACCACCCACCACACCACACCACCTCTACCACCACCACCACCAACCCACCACATCACTGCTCTCGTCACCACCATTTTAACATCATCTCACGCCAACACAACCATCGTTTTTCTCAGCTGATGAACTGAAGTGTGAACCTAGTGACACGGTCGCTGTGGTGCACAACATTGCTGCTCGATTCATTGCCAACCCTTGTTTGGCCGTAGGCAGGCTGTGCAGTGTGGAGGCGTGGCTTTGAGCACTGCTTTAAATAACCTTGTTTGCCTCTATTGTTGTTGTTGTTGCTGGCTGAGTTGTTGTATGTGGTTTGTGCTGTTGTTGTTATAGCTGCTGCTGCTCTATTGTTGTTGTTGCTGCTGCTGATGTTGTTGCTGCTGCTACTCCTGCTGTTGTTGTTGTTGCTCTTCTGTTGTTGTGTTTGTGTTGTTGTTGTTGTGCTGCTGTTGTTGTTGCTGCTGTTCTACTGCTGTTGCTGCTGCTGTACTCTGTCTGTTGTTGCTGCTGCTACTGCTGTGCTTCTGTGTTTTGCTGTTGTGTTGTTGCTTGCTGTTGTTTCTGCATCTACTGCTGCTGCTTCTATTGTTGTTGCTGCTGTTACTGCTGCTGTTGGTGCTGCTACTCCTGCTGCTGCTGCTGTTACTGCTGCTATTGCTGCTGTTGTTACTGCTGCTATTGCTGCTGTTGTTACTGCTGCTATTGCTGCTGTTGTTACTGCTGCTATTGCTGCTGTTGTTACTGCTTCTGTTACTGCTGCTATTGCTGCTGTTGTTACTCCTGCTGTTAATGCTTCTGCTACTGTTGCTACTGCTGTTGCTGCTGCTGCACAGATTAAAAAACACACAGGCTTTCTGCTTCTCTGCTTTCTTTCCATTTCCCCATCTGCCAGTTAGGCCAAGACATTATGTTTTTCAGCCCTCAGGCAGGCATTTAGGCAGGCAGGCAGGTAGACAGGCAGGCAGGCAGGCATGCTCGTATACACATACACACAAACACACAACACACACATATACGACACAACACACACACTGAAATATATCAACATATAAATATACTATAATATATATATGATTTTATGATATAATATATAATATATAATAATATAAATGCTGACACAAGCATGCACACACGTGGACGACAGACAGACTGCACACACGATTACACACAAACACGGTCGCGTGCGCGTCGCGACAGCATAATAATACACACCGAAAACCACACACAAACACACACACACACACCACACACACACACAACACACACCACACACACACACACACACACACACACACACGGGGACTGAAGTTTTTTAAAAAAACTACGTGAGTGTTATTCCATATCAGCGGAATGAAAGAATTAGATATGATAAAGAAACGCACACAACATAAAACAAACACAAAAAAATCCAAACACACATTACACTCTAACATCACCCACAACACACACACCACTACACACAGTTGCCTAAAAAAAACACCCAACCCAACTAACACACCATTATTGGATAAACAACTGCGTAACATTCTCAGCACCTCCAATACTTCAACAAAACCACAATCAAAACCGAAAAAAGTGTGCTGCTTAGCAGGTGGTTGTGTTTCTTTTAGCATCATCCCCCACCCCCACACACACACACCCACCACGCACGCACGTCACGCACACATACACTCACAACACCTCACACCCACACACCACACCCACACACACCACCACTAACCACACCCTACAACACAACGCACACACACACGTACCCCCACCCCCCCCCCCCCCCCACTCCACCCCCCCCCCCCCCCCACCCCCCCCACCCCCCCCCCACACACACACTCCTTTTATAATCCCTGACGACCTTTTCAATATCGTGTTGTTGTTGCACTCACACCATTCATACCAACAGCACACCAACGCAATCTGTCTGGCTGGTTCAGTGCACTGGGGGGTGATTCATTGCACGCAGGTCGTTCAGAACTAAACCAAAGGACATACCACAGGCAAAATTTGCAATTCTGAAGAAGAAGAAGAAAAAGAAAAAAAGATTTTCTCATTGCATTTACAAATAACCAGCATCAGGATATGAAACGCACCAGACCAACTCGACTGCAAATGCAGTCCATTCCCCACAGGGTATACAAAGGTTCAAGGCAAACAAACATTCTTTGTTGATATGTTTTCACCTGGAAAGAGAATGGCGAGCAACCATTAATTTGTTCAGTAGGGGAGATAGGGGGAGAGAGAAGGCAGAGAGGGGGAGTGAGAGAGAGAGAAAGAGAGAGACAAGGAGGCAGGGAGGGAGAGAGAGAGAAAGAGAGAGAGGGAGAGAGAGCATTACACACACATACACACGCGCGCGTGCTTGTACCCGCACACACACACAACACACACACACACACACACACACACACACACACACACACACACACACACACACACACACACACACACACACACACACACACACACACACACACACACACACACACATGCGCGCGCGCAACGAGCACAAACACATTTCTGTCTCGACAGACAGACAGACAGACAGACAGGCAGACAGACACACACACACCACACATATATATGTGTGTGTGTGTGTGTGTATATATATATATATATATATATATATTGTGTGTGTGTGTGTGTGTGTGTATGTGTGTGTGTGTGTGTGTGTGTGTGTGTGTGTGCGTGCGTGCGTGCGTGCGTGCGTGCGTGCGTGCGTGTGTGCGTGCGCGCGATCGCGTATGTGTTTGTACATAGTTTTCTACATTCCTTTTGATAATGGTTCAAGGTCTTTCCAATCAATTCTATTCCAGGATTCCTTTAATCACGTTATAAGCCCTCTCTCTATATAATGATGTATGTATGAACGAGTCTTTTCATCGGCTAGGATAAGGGGTATTCCAGCATCAGTCCATGATGGTCATGGTGGCTCTGATATCAGAGATCTGCACACGATCTCATCAACATTGGAATGGACCCTGAAATTATTGATAGTGACAGCTATAATACACAGTGCCGTAGAGTTAAACATGGTCGGTTCTTTTCTTCTTATCAATTTGAAAATAAGCATGTTAATGATGATGACTCATGCATACCCACACGCCCACATACACACACGCAAGCACGCACGCAGGCACGTGAGTCCACGCGCACACGTGTGCGTGCACACACACACAGAGAATCGGATTCGGATAGTTAATGCATTAGGCCATGGCCCCTCATGAAATGAAAACTACGCAAAAATCAAATAAATGAATCAATTTTTCATAATAGATTTGTAACAAAACATCATTACTATGATGTGGCGATTTCTCTAAACTTGAATACTTTAAACAGAAACAGAGACAAATTCGTACGTCCTTGTGTCTAACAGATGACAAGAGTAGACTTAGTTTGAAAACACATGGCTGTCGGTAATATTTTGGCATTATATATCTTTCTATAACAGCTTAATAAGCTGGCCAGCATAGCACAAAGTGTACTTCATCTTCCTTATCTGTTCTACATAATGGACAAATCAAATTATTTTCTTTTAAGTTTCTGTATCTAAAGTAATGCTTGGCCAGATCAGACACACCTAGCCTTAATCTGGTCATAATTATATCTAAAGTACAAATCTGTATAAAGTGTAAAATATAATTTCAATCATGTGAACTGAAAAATGTTCTATATAGACTCAATCGTTCACTAGTCTGAATGTGATCATCTCAATCTTGCCATCTGCTATCAATTAAGCGTTGACGAAAAACTAATGAATACGCTTAAACTACCAACACCTTGATTTAGCCACACATCACCAACGCCATGTTAGTATCTAATTTGTACAACAACATTTGTAGGCTTTAAAAGAAAATTTTGCTTCGCCCAATTTGTAAAAGTCTAAGCCAATAACGTACAGTTTGTACAGCAGAATGTATGTAAATTGTATATCTATTAGTTTCACCATACACAAAGATCGCAAGGAGTTGGCTATCACCACATAATAATGTCTTTAAAAAACACAAGTGCAAGGATTCACAATGACTTGCTGCATTACTCAACCCCAATTGGTTGTACCTGAGCATCAAACAATTTAAGAAATAACTTTAAAGACCTATTTTGTCAGGAAGACGGCCTTTTAATAATATCTTTCAATGCACGTTTTGCTTTACTTATGAGATCTTTACAAGCAGAAACAAAACTTAAACGTGTACAAAAATATATTCCTAAATACTTATCAACATTGACAACTGGCATTATAGTATTTCCATACACCCATCTTTCTTCTGTACTCAAATATCCCCCTTTCCTAAACACAATGATAATTATCACTTTTATTCATATTCACTTTTGGTTGAAGAGAAGTGGCAGCACGATGCAAGTTATTCAGTTTAGGTCTGTAAACCAGTAACAGTTTCATGTAACAAGACAACATCATCTGACAACACAAGAATGAAGAATTCTGAATCATCATAAGAGATTGTGGCATCATGTCTTTCATGGACAATAACTTCCGCAGCAAGTTCGTTGATGAAAAGAGAAAACAGCACAGGGCTACACACATCACCTTGTTTTACACCAGTAGTACAGTTAATACAGTCTGTCAGTTGTGCACCACTTCTAACTCTACATGTTACAGTCTCAGACATGCTTTGAGAGAGAGAGAGAGAGAGAGAGAGAGAGGAGAGAGGAGAGAGAGAGAGAGAGAGAGAGAGAGAGAGAGAGAGAGAGAGAGAGAGAGAGAGTCAGACAGACAGACAGACAGAGACAGAGAGACAGAGGGAGAGCCTCTTAGACTATTTTGAAGTCTCTTTGTCTCTTCTATGTATTATCTATCCCTTTGTCTGTCTGTCTTCCTGTCTGCTTCTGTCTGTTTGTCAGCCTCTCTCTCTCTCTTCTCTCTCTCTCTCTCCTCTCTCTCTCTCTCTCTTCTCTCTCTCTCTCTCTTCTCTCTCTCTCTGTTGAAAAAGTCCTTCATAAAAGTTGTACACACTGCACTAACCTACTTCCTCCCATTAAGGTCAATGATCTGTTCAATTTAATCAAACAGTCTAAAAAGTATGAAACGAAATTACTAGAAATTTATGTGAAGAAGATGTTGAGTGTATAAAGTTTATGTGTTGTGTGTGGTGTTGGTGTGTGTGTGATGTGTGTTGTGTGTGATGTGTGTGCGTGTGTGTGTACGTGTGTGCCCACGTGCACGTATTATAGTTGTATGCTTGCGTGCATGCCTACATGCGTATTTACGTGTGTGTGCGGTGCGTGCACACGGGATGTGTGTATGTGGTGAGTGCGTGCGTAGTATGTATGCGTGAGTGCGTGCGTGTGTGTATGTGTGTGTGTTTGCGCGTGCGTGCGTGTGTGTAGTGTATGTGTGTTCGTGTGATTGTATGTGTGTGTTGCTTGTGTGTTTGTGTGTCTGTCTGTGTGTGTTTGCGGCGCGCGCGAGCGTGCGTGCGTGCGTGTGTGCGTGTGTGTTTGCATGTGTGTGTGTGTGTGTGCGCGCGCGTGTATGCGTGCGTGCGCGTGCAAGTAATGCGTAGGGGTGGTGGTGGGGATCTAATTTAACTCTATGAAGAAAACATGACTTTTCTTCCTAGTAGTTCGGCCTTGTTTCACATCTTTACACATCATCCTTAATTAATTGAGAAGAGCAGACAGACAGACAGACCGTCTGAGACAGAGACAGACAGAGACACACAAACAAAGAGGGAGACAGAGAAAGAGAGAGACGGAGAAAGAGAGACACAGAGAGAGGCAGACAGACAAGACAGAAAGAGACAGAGACACAAACAAAGAGAACAGAAAAGAGAGAGAGACAGAGAGAAGAGAGGAAGACAGAGAAGAGCAGACAGACAACAGGGGAGACGAGAAGAGAGAGAAGAGAAAGACAGAGAGAGAGAGAAGAGAAGACAGGACAGAAAACACAACAAGGGAGCAGAGAAGAGAGAGAGAGAAGAGAGACAGAGAGGAGGCAGACAGCAGACAGAAAGAGAGAGAGAGAG
>CM054142.1:24325789-24328289 GCA_028751875.1 Rapana venosa | reverse complement strand
AAAAAGAAAGAAAGAACGAGCGTATCCAATATTACTATCTTAAACTCTGAGGATTACAGCACAAAGTCAAACTGACTTCAACAGACTCGTCATGTACCCAAACAATCAATCCGGGGCCCGTTGATGACAACAGAGCTGACAGGAAGAGGGGCACGCTGCACCAAACAGGGATCCGGAACCTCTGATACCTCTCCCATCATCAGTTCAAGCCTCCTGAAAGACGTAGGCTGGCATTGGTTTCTGCATCACAGAACGTAGCCCCACGTTCTGTCGACTGATAGACTCAGCAATATGGGCATAGTCGTTCCATGAGGGATACAATGCAACATAGTTGTGGTAAAAACACAGGTGATTTTTTACCTCATTTTTTTAGGGGGGGGGGGGGGGGGTGCAGTGAATAAGGTTATGGGGGTTAGGAGGCTGCATCAACGAAGATAAGATGACCTCTTGCGAAATCTTAAATCCAAAGCAGATCATCAGAGAAACGTAGCAGACAGATTTGAAGTGACCGCAATAGGAATAGAAAAAATATGGTTTTGATCATTGACAGTCATGAAGTAGTCACCCATATGAAGCACTAAAAGTGTTCGATCTTGCATTGCAAATTTCTCAACAGCTTTTTTTCTTCTCTGGTTTGGATATATAGTTATGTAAGGACACACAGGACATATGGTTATGTAAGGACACACAGGACAGATGGTTATGTAAGGACACACAGGACATATGGTTATGTAAGGACACACAGCAACATGTAAGGACACACAGGACATATGGTTATGTAAGGACACACAGCAACATGTAAGGACACACAGGACAAATGGTTATGTAAGGACACACAGCAACATGTAAGGACACACAGCAACATGTAAGGACACACAGGACAGATGGTTATGTAAGGACACACAGCAACATGTAAGGACACACAGGACAGATGGTTATGTAAGGACACACAGCAACATGTAAGGAAACACAGGACAAATGGTTATGTAAGGACACACAGCAACATGTAAGGACACACAGGACATATGGTTATGTAAGGACACATAGCAACATGTAAGGACACACAGCAACATGTAAGGACACACAGCAACATGTAAGGACACACAGGACATATGGTTATGTAAGGACACACAGCAACATGTAAGGACACACAGGACAGATGGTTATGTAAGGACACACAGCAACATGTAAGGACACACAGGACAGATGGTTATGTAAGGACACACAGCAACATGTAAGGACACACAGGACAGATGGTTATGTAAGGACACACAGCACCATGTAAGGACACACAGGACAGATGGTTATGTAAGGACACACAGCAACATGTAAGGACACACAGGACACATGGTTATGTAAGGACACACAGCAACATGTAAGGACACACAGGACACATGGTTATGTAAGGACACACAGCAGCATGTAAGGACACACAGGACACATGGTTATGTAAGGACACACAGCAACATGTAAGGACACACATGACACATGGTTATGTAAGGACACACAGCAACATGTAAGGACACACAGGACATATGATTATGTAAGGACACACAGCATACATGTAAGGACACACATGACAGATGGTTATGTAAGGACACACATCAACATGTAAGGACACACAGCAACATACCCAGAGAACTGTCTCCTCAAATCATGGTGTACTGACATCCAGCACAAAGAGCCATTGCTAGTGCACTCACGTCCTTCCCAGATGTAAACGTCTTGACCCTGGCGCGCCTATAAAACATCTCCCCTCCTCCCCCCACCCTTCCCCGCCCCAATACCCATCACATGCTGGCTGCAAGCTGGTACAGCTTCCGATCACAAGGGGTGATTTACTGGGAATCACCTGACCAATAGTCTGCCCCAAATGTCCTTTTTTTTCCCTGTGGATAGGCGAGAGCCGATATGTGTTAATGTATTTTTTATGAACTAGCAAACAAGGACAAGGTCATGCACATGTAACATGTGTCCGGATGAGACTATAAACCAAGGTCCCATGTGTCAACGCATAATAATAATAATAATAATAATAATAATAATGATAATAATAATGTATGGAATTTATATAGCGCTGAATCTTGTAAAGCAACAAATCAAAGCGTTCAGATGACTTTTTTTAAAAATGCGTGTGTATGCGGGTTTTTAAAATAATTTTGTCATCTGTTCCCACCGGCACACAATGGCCTACTCTTTCGAACAGCGGAACAGGATTTAAAGTGTGCGCAAGATGTTCTGCATGCGTTCGCACACAGGCCCTTGGTTTATAGTCTCATCCGAAGGCAGAACATCTTGCGCTCAAGCTAATTCCTGTTCTGCATTACATTTAGGAGTAGGCCATATGGAACAAATGACAAAATTTACCGAACCGCACACACACGGGAACTAGATGAAAACAAGGACACGAGTGTTTATTCGTTATCCTCGAAATAAAAAGCTTAAAATCAAAATTATATCAGTTAAAAATAGATACACATTATTGCCTTTACATCTTCAT
>CM054142.1:24305789-24320789 GCA_028751875.1 Rapana venosa | reverse complement strand
TATCCACAACACACACACACACACACACACACACACACACACACACACAACACACACACACACACACACACACACACACACACACACACACACACACACACACACTCAATGAAGGCAATATTGTCAGTAATGACGCAACGAATGTCTAGTATTTTTTAACGTTTTGTTCCTGTACCTTTTTATTACTATCTAAAGTATAAACGTGAAAGAATGGATGAAACAATAGGTGAAGTAATTTGTTTGTCCTAAAGTTTATGATTTTCTTTTTTAATTCTTAAAACATTATTTATTTAAATGTGTGTTTGGACGTGAGCGCGCACGCGCGCAGGTGTGTATGAGTATGTGTGTGCGTGTATATGTATATGTGGTAATTTGTATTTTCAATGTATTACGTTATCGATTTTCCTTTTTTTACTGGTTTAATTCAATGATAAAGGATGCAATAATGTAGTATTTCAGTATAATCGTTAAGAAATTTGTTCTTAGATGGCTTGATGAAAAAAAGCAAATGCATTGCTTATTCAATGTACAATCTGGAAATAAAATTTTGGCTTGACTTCACACACACACACACACACACACACACACACACACACACACACACACACACACACACACACACACACACACACACACACACACACACACACACACACACAGTAGAGAGCAGAGGAGAGAGAGAGCAGAGGAGAGCGACAGTAGAGAGCTGAGGAGAGCGACAGTAGAGAGCAGAGGAGAGCGACAGTAGAGAGCTGAGGAGAGCGACAGTAGAGAGCTGAGGAGAGCGACAGTAGAGAGCAGAGGAGAGCGACAGTAGAGAGCAGAGGAGAGAGAGAGCAGAGGAGAGCGACAGTAGAGAGCAGAGGAGAGCGACAGTAGAGAGCAGAGGAGAGCGACAGTAGAGAGCAGAGGAGAGCGACAGTAGAGAGCAGAGGAGAGCGACAGTAGAGAGCTGAGGAGAGCGACAGTAGAGAGCAGAGGAGAGCGACAGTAGAGAGCAGAGGAGAGCGACAGTAGAGAGCTGAGGAGAGCGACAGTAGAGAGCAGAGGAGAGAGAGAGCAGAGGAGAGCGACAGTTGAGAGCAGAGGAGAGCGACAGTAGAGAGCAGAGGAGAGCGACAGTAGAGAGCAGAGGAGAGCGACAGTAGAGAGCAGAGGAGAGCGACAATGCTCAATGAGCAAGACAGCGGATCAGGGGTCTACAGGTAACGCACCTGCCTAGAAAACGGAAAGTCCATGGGTCCAGGTTCAATACCCGCTTCCCCCCCCCCCCCCTCCTCCCCCATCCACTAGACCGTGAGTGGTGGTCTGGATGCTAGTCTTTTGGATGAGACAATAAACCGACGTCCTGTGTGTACCGCACATAAAAGAACCCCCAGCAACAAGAGAGTTGAAACTGGTAAGATTCTGTAGATAAAAGCCACTCTGATAGGGAAAAATACACATGCAGACAGGTGAAGAAGAAAAATAACAACAACGGGTGGCGCTGCTCTTGTGGCGACGCGCTCTCCCCAGGGGAGGGGGGGGGGGGAGCAAGCAGCTCGAATTTCACGCAGAGAAACCTGTTGTGATTTCAAAGTGGTATACAAACACAATACAAACACACGGACTTCATAATGTACAGCAGCAGTAACTCGGTCTACGTTTTCAACATGCAGCCACAACAGCACTAGTAGGCGCTAACCACAACTTACCACGAATCAACACTATGCACGAAGGGGTTGGGGTGGTGATGATAGCCTAGTGGTTAGGACGTTGTGCTCGTGATCTGAAGGCCCGGGTTCGAGCCACCACCGAGGCATCATGTTCAAGGGGTTAGTTAGGCCAGTTAGTGCTGGTAGGAACAGATGGCATTTAACAAATTGAATGCACAGCGGTGTCGTGTTTAGATACCATCCCAGAAGTCGGAATGCGTCTGCCTTAATGGTAGGTAAAAACGGTCGCATGCACAAAAAATTTCACCATTGGTGAACCTGGGAGCTCTGGCACAAGAACAACAAAAACCTCCAAAGCAGAACAAAACAACATGCAACAACAAAGAAATTAATTTCAACATGCAACAACAAAGATATTAATTTCAACATGCAACAACAAAGAAATTAATTTTAACATGCAACAACAAAGAAATTAATTTCCCAAATCTCTGAAGATATGAGGCACCTATTCCCCTTCCCCCCCTCCCCCCCCCCCCCCCCCCCCACACACACAATATGGCTGCACCTGTAACTCTTTTACAGAGTAGTTCTTTACCAATCAGGCTTGTAACAAGAGAGAGAGAGAGAGAGAGAGAGAGAGAGAGAGAGAGAGAGAGAGAGAGAGAGAGAGAGAGAGAGAGAGAACTCGAAAGATTTATTCACAAAAAGGCCATTGGCCCATACATGAAGGGGGGTTGCCAAACTGCTTAGTTGAGAGAGAGAGAGAGAGAGAGAGAGAGAGAGAGAGAGAGAGAGAGAGAGAGAGAGAGAGAGAGAGAGAGAGGAGAGAGAGAGAGAGAGAGAGAGAGAGAGAGAGAGAGAGAGAGAGAGGAGAGAGAGAGAGAGTGAGCGGCTCCTTGTTAATCAAACGTGAAAGTACTAAGATCCTTGCATAATTGTCAGACAACGTAACTGCTTACATTTTTTTAAAAAGTTGTAGCTTAGTGAAGTGAATGATAGCTGGCCGCGTAAAATTCCAATCACTTGACCAGGCTTTTTAGTACATTTACATGCAGAATGAGAAGTACCGTCATCATAATTATCATCATTCATCATAGTCTTCATCTTCACAATGGTCAGAATAAATATAACAAATGATCACAATCATAACCATCATCATCACAATAATTGGAATAATGCAAATGCTATAATGATGCTATGTGCTTGACGCGGATGGAAACTGTAAAGTTTTCAGCCTGGCATCTCCAAAGCTAATCACTGATTTGTGGCTGATCTCACAGATATAATTTTGAAATGAATCATGTCTGAATGCTTCCCTGCTGATATTGATATTGATGCTGATGTTGGTGACGCTGCTGTTTATAGCCCCACTGAGTTATGGTCACGTCATGGCTGTCAGCACTTAAAATCCATGAAACCCCATGTCAACCATAATTATCAATCTGGCTAAACTGTCATCTTCATCAACCTGCAAAAAAAGCCATTTTTAAGCATATCATCTGAACCGTGACACTCTCTCAGTGGGTCATGCTGTGGGCGTTAGACCTGCCACTTAAATTAATAGTCCTTAAAACACAAAGACAGGGGTATAAAGATTTTAATTCTACAAAATGTGAATGACGAAAATGGAAAGAAAAAGAAAAAGAGTACTTAAAATGCCACCGTTTTGGACAGAATCTCTAGAAAGTGGAAACAGTGCACTCACTGAAAGAACTCTGGGCACCCTCACAATAAGGAAACGGGTGAAAATCTATAAGGAAATATTAAATGACTGGAAGAAGACATTCTGTCTTTATCCACCTCCAAGATGAGAGAGAGGGAGTGTTTTTGTATCTGTACAAAAAGTCCGTGAGGACGGGATAGCTCAGTGGTTACAGCACTCGCTTTCCCCCAGCTAAGGTTAAGCAGCATCGAGCGTGGTTACCACTTGGATGGGTGACTGTTTGCGCGCCTTGGCTTCAGTGCAGTTCCCCCAGTTCACCTAGCTGTAAATGGGTACCTGCCCTCTTTAGGGTCAGAGAAGGTAAAGCAGCGAGGGAGAGATGGGCGCCGCCCACAAAATGCTGGTCCCTTGAGAAGTTGAGGTCTCTGACGTCTCTCTCCCCTACGACCACATAGGTTATGGGACACCTTTACCTTGGTATTTACAAAACCCAGCCTTTCTGCTGACTTTTTGTTACTCTGCACGCTATCTCTTGCTTTAAATGTAGGATGCTTGTTACAAAAACACACACACACACACACACACAAGATGGAGATGGAATGGAGTATATTTATGAAAAAGGAAAATGTAGGCTGTGGAAATGAGCACACCTGCTAGAGTAACCATTTCTCATGTAAGTCTAGCAGTTAATGCAAGGATACTGTTCAAAACCTGCAAACGAGAGTGACAAAATGCCTTTTGTCATACGCACACTTTGGACCCTCCTCTACAATACTGGTATGGGAAACACTATACTGGCCATCTGTTTCCCACTTAATTTGATACTTAAAGATATATGGCCGACTTATCATAGACCAAATGTAAACCTTCCCTAACCTACACCTGCCCTTCTCTCCCCTACTCTACCTCCTCTTCCTTCCCCTTAAACTACCCCAATACCTGCCCCTCCTCCCCCTATCCTACCTCCTGCCCCAAGCCTGTCCCCTCATTCCTCTCTAAACTACTACTTCCTTCCCCATATCTTCTCACTTCCTCCCTCCCCAACCTACCCCTCTTCCTCCTTGACTTCTCCCCTCCCCCTAACTTACTTCTCCACCTTTTTTACCCCCTCTTCGACCCTAAATTACCCCTCCCCAACCAACCTCCCCTCCCTTCCTCCCCTATTCTATCCCCTCCTCTACCTAACTTAAGCTCTTTTAAGATAAAATAGAAGCAAAGTTTCATCACGCAAACATAGCGTGTTTGCAAATCTAAACACACGTAAACAAGGTGCATGTGCATGTATAAGAATTCACAGCTTGAGGAAAGTTGTCACTGGCAAATTGCTGTAGTAGAAAATACCACTCTTATAATGAAACAACTGCACAGACAGGAACCAATATGATGAGAATTAAATTTCCCTGTGAGAGATGAATTAATCTTGTAATTGCTAAAGATAAGTGGCTGCAGTTCCTTCCTAACTCACCCACCTTAGTTAACTCCCCTTCCTATCCCCCCCCCTCCCCCCGGACTTACCCTCCCCACCCCTTATACTCTTACCCTCCCCCACCCCTTTTACCCCCCTCCCCTTCTTTACTCTTCCCTTTACCTATCCCTTCACCCCCCCCCCCCCCTTTAACTACCTATCTCTCCTCCCTCCCTCCCTACACCCAACTTCCCCCTCCCTAAGCTATCCTGCTCTCCTTCCCCACCAGC
Source organism: Rapana venosa (assembly GCA_028751875.1). Classification (NCBI taxonomy): domain Eukaryota; kingdom Metazoa; phylum Mollusca; class Gastropoda; order Neogastropoda; family Muricidae; genus Rapana; species Rapana venosa. The sequence goes on along the minus strand of CM054142.1, from coordinate 24,315,776 downwards.
TGCCCTCACTACCCCCTCCACCTATCTCCAAGCTACCCCTTCCTTCCCTATACCCACTATCCCCCTCCCAAGCTATCCCTCATGCTAAACTGCCCCCTCCTACCTACCTACCCATCCCCACTCCAAATTTAAAACAAACAAGACAAACTGTGTTATAAGAGACTCCCATAAATGACACATAGAAATGGGATAGAACCTTTTAAAAAACAACAACCCCAAAACAAAAAAACATTTTTTCATAGTAAAGACTGACATGCTAATAATGTTAACTAATATTTCCATCCTCTTTGACTGTGTCTTTAACTTGAAGAGGTTCAGTTTCAGTGTCTCAAAAAGGTTCATTGCGTCCAGAGTATTTTATTTATTATGAGTTACTTTTGTGACATTGTACAAAACAAATCCAACGCCAACCCCTTCTAAAAAGAACAAATTTTCACAAATGAAATTAAATGAGCACACCACCACAAATGCATCACGACCCAAGTGTTTGTTTTCTATTTTTGTTTATTTAGTTTGTACTGGGTGTATAAGTGTTTCACTTCAAGAGTGGCATTTTCTACAGAAACTTTTGCAAGTGACCACTGTCTTCAAGTTGTGAATTCTTTTACATGCATATGAACCTTGTTTACTTATGTTAAAACTTGCAAACATGCTGTGTATATGCTGATATTAACGTTGCTCAACTGTAATTAACATTTTTGACACATTTTATGTGTGTGATAAAACTTTCATTCTAGCTTATGGCAACATTACCTCCACTTCATAGGCTATCATAAACAGTTACATTCCTTTTTATTGTTTGAAATCACTCAGAAGTCCAGATAAAAGTTTGTATCTGATGGAAATGAAATAGCAATTTTTTTATATAAAATTGCAGACTCTACTGTTTACTTGTCTGAAACAAGGGCAGGGTTGGGGGGGGGGGGGTTGTAGGGCTAGCTGGGAGATACATAGGGGGAAGGGGGGGAGGCAGTAGGGGTACCTGATGGTAGCTGGGTTATGTAAGGGGGGAAGGGATAGCTTGGGGATTCGTAAGGGAAGGATACTAGGAGGGGATATGGGAGGGAGGGGGTAGGTGGAGGGGTGCTAGGTAAGGATGGGATGGAGGGGGGACCTGGCGTAGAGATGCTAGGGGGAGGGAGGGGTAGCTGGAGAGGGAGGGGGCAGTAAGGGAGGGGTGGTGGGGAACGTTAGGGGAGGGAAACATAGCTGGGGGGAGGTTAGGGGGATAGGGGAGTTATTAGGGGGAGAGGTAACTGTGTCCAATATATTTGATTTTATCAAGACTTATCTACATCAAACCGAAAGTGTCAAAAATGCCCATTCCCAGGAGTCTTGCACAACTTTATTGTTTTACCATAAATCACAGGGGGCACAGATCCATTGTTTCCCACACTGATATTGTTCACTATGGTAGTAAGTATGTCTATACAAACTTACTTTCTGTCACTCTTCGTGTCAGAATTTAACCCTTGGCGGTTGTGCTATTTAGATCTATTCTATACAAAAAATTCTTAAGGCTTTGAGATCACTGACTTCGTTACCGAATATGCGTCTGTGATCACACTCATAGGAAAAGTATTTTTTGTTTCTTTAATCACACGTCTGTTCTTCTGCCATAAGAAACTAGATACTGGGCAACCACACAACTGCATGCCTTCAATAACCCCCTCCCCCACACCTTTCATTTTATTTAAAAAGTAATAACTCTCAGTCTAAAACAACTTTGAAGAATGCGTTCTTTATTCTATGTTATAAAGGACACACATCACCTTATTCACTTAGCTACTGCGTCTGTCTAGAACCATTCAGACTAAATTCACACCGCCTCACACACCAGCCACAAATTCGCCAACAGAGACATGAGAAGGTACGTATCACTGAAACAGGGGAATGTCTGGCTACAACAACAGTACACGGGTAATTTCCAGGCTGTCTTTCTCAGCAGAAGATAGCAGCGTGTCTCACAGACAGATCACTGGCCCTGTGTAAACTCAAAACGTCGTCTTATCTGATGGGTACCGCATTTCTGAAGGTTTTTCAGTGTGATGTAGACTGTGTCACCAGGCTGTCTTTCCAAAGGCTTACTTTAAGACTGGTGTGTGGTGGCATCTAGCCTCATAGAGAGACAACCAGTTTGCACAGGCTGTTTCTGTCTCATAGAGGATTTTATTAGCAAGTGGTTAGTGTCTTTTGGTGTCTGTCAGTTTCTTTTGGAGGAGATGGTGTTGTACAGGGTTTCAGACATTCTATTTTTGTAGAGTGTGGTTATCCTGTGTGTTGCTGCCTAGGTCTGTGTGTGTTGGGTACTTGACCAGCGTTTTGTATAATTATAGATTAGGTCTAGATCTAGAAAAATGGGATTTGATGAGCTTAAGGATAACGTCCTCTGTCAAATTTTTGACATAGAATTATCATAGTCATTTTCTGTGCATTTTTTGCTTTGTAGTTTGTGTGTGTGTGTGTGTGTGTGTGTGTGTGTGTGTGTGTGTGTGTGTGTGTGTGTGTGTTGGTTTGTATGTTTTCGAGGGCGGGTTGTGTTTGGGGTGGGTTGTTTTTTTTTGGTTTTTTTTTTGGGGGGGGGGGGGGGGGCGGTTGAGTAGGGGTGTTGGTTTGTTAAAAAATGGCCCGTCATAGAAAGGAAAGATGTGTGTGTGTGTGTGTGTGTGTGTGTGTGTGGAGAGAGAGAGAGAGAGAGAGAGAGAGAGAGAGAGGAGTATGTGTGTGTGTGGTGGGTGTGTGTGTTTTGTGTGTGTGTTTTGTGTGTGTGGGGTGTGTGTGTGTGTGTGTGTGTTTTCAGGCTTGGGGTTGGTTGTGTTTTTTTGGCATGTCATGGCAAAGCCAATAGAACACGGCTTTTACAGACTAACATTCCTTTGTGTGCATTGTGTTGAGTTCTTTAGCTTTGGTGCATCATAGAGTAGACCTATATCGCCGTTTTCTGTCTGATGATGTTTCTATGTATGACCTAAAAGTTCCAAAGAGTCTTAGTCAAAAAGGACGTCATTGTCTGTACCTGCATTCCACTCTGTTCTCAGAATAGGCCTATTATTAAATTATTGTTTTTGTGGTTGGTAAAATGTTGTCATGAGTTCTCATCTGTATGCATAGGTATGCTATTTCATAATGCCCAAATATATTTTGTTACTTTTTCCTTTATTATGGTAGGCAAGACAAACGTAATTTTTTTGAGATTTTATAAGATACAAAAATGACAGCTGCTGTTTACTTTGAAATGAATCAGGAGAGAGGTTGAGTGTTTAAAGACTGCAACCATAGAGTGTGTGATCATAATTATGTATTTACTGTATTTTAAATGACTATTAGTGTTGGATTCTGAGCTGAAACATTCGTTTCAGAGTCAATTATCATTTGAAGAGTTTTGAATGACAGAATAAAAAAATCAAACTTGATACCTGAATACAGTTTTGTTAGGTCTGAATGCCATTCTTCAAGAAATAAGATCCAGGACTGGTTATCATTTTGATCAGAAAATGATGTGTAGGTAGTGTACTCCATGAAGAAGTTCTACATAAAATTTCCCCCAAATGACCAGTATCGCCAAGAATTGTGATGCTTAATACTTTTGAATATTTTTTAAAAAACTAACTTGTTGGAACAGGGAATTCTACGATGGAGAGTCAATGGAGAGTTATTGTATTTTCGTGATGCTACCCCTTAGGTTTTATAGTAGGTTTTGTCTAATCTGCCTCATGTTATAGCAGCCATTTGGAATTTTGACATAATGGAGTTATACAGTAATGTTATACAAATCTTGTATACAGTTTATCAATCATTCTTAAACAGAGAGTCTTTACATGGCTGTGAAAAGATCTTGCTACCAAAGATTAAAGCTGCCCATGGAGAGAGAGAGAGAGAGAGAGAGAGAGAGAGATGCCTACAACCTTGACTGGTCAGTGACCTCAATTAACATATCAATCACCAGAGGTTTACTGTCTACATAAAATTTCCCCCACAAATGACCAGTATCCCCCCACTACCAAACAGGCTGCAAACAGCTGTTCCTTCTTCCAGCGTTTCAAAGTAAGGACTTTTTCCCATCTCGCTTCTCACCCCCAAGACTTTCTAAGTAAGCCTACCAACCGATCCTTCCACATTAAAACACCGTTCCCACACTGATGGGCCAATCAAACAAGCACTGACCTGACCACGTGACAAGGACTAAAGTAGCAATTTGCCAGAGAGAGAAAAATGTCAACTGGTGGGAAGAAGGAAGGAGGAAGGAAGTGCAGCTATGAAGGGGAGAGAAGAGAAGAGGAGAGAGAGAGAGAGAGAGAGAGAGAGAGAGAGAGAGAGAGAGAGAGAGACACACACACACACACACACACACACACACACACAGACACAGAGAGAGAGAGAGATTTTACAATGTCAAGCTATTCAAAGAAAAGGCAAATTGTAGAGCTGTATAAGGAAAAGAAATGAATGATAGAGTCTTAGAGTAGTTCTTGTGGACTTAATGTATTATTGCTTGAGGCGTAAGCTAGTTGACATGGAGTTGGTTATAAGGAGAGAGAGAGAGATAGAGAGAGAGAGAGAGAGAGAGAGAGAGATAGAGAGAGAATTGAATTTCATTGCCCTTAAGTGATACAAGCCATTCAGAAAAGCACGGGGATTACATATGCTTCCAAGCAATGTCTATCATTGACATGGATACCACAGCAATGGCAATGCCTTATTAACTTTAATGAATTTATATGACGGGTATTTCGAAGAGCCAACAGTCACTGACACTCTGCTCTGCAGCCGGTATCCGGTCACATTCAGCCAAGGTAGAAACAGGGGATGTTATGGAGAGCGTGCAATTGGAGAGAGAGAGAGATAGAGAGAGAGAGACAGACAGACAGACAGAGAGAGACAGTGAGAGAGAGAGACAGAGAGAGAGTGAGAGACAGAGAGAGACAGAGAGAGACAGAGAGAGAGAGAGAGAGAGAAAGCAGGCAAAGGTCACAGCACGAGAGCTGCTAAAATTGGATGGACTAATTCGGAGCAAAATATCAATAGCCAGGGACAGACTAAATTGCTCTCTTCCTTCCTTCCCTTCTTCATTCCTATGTTTCCGATAGTACCTGCTGTAATTTACATGGCACATATACCACTCGAAGAAGAGCGAGAGAGAAAGAGAAAAGAGAGAGAGAGGGGGAGAGAGAGAGAGAGAGAGAGAGAGAGAGAGAGAAGAGAGAGAGAGAGAGAAGAGAGATAGAGAGAAAGAGAGGAGAGAGAGAGAGAAGGAGAGAGAGAGAAGAGACAATGACAATGACAATGACAAATTCTTTTATTTCGAGATAATGAATAAGCACACATGTGCTTTTTTACATCCAGTCCCCGTGAAGAGAGAGAGAGAGAGAAGAAGAGAGAGAGAAGAGAGAGAGAGAGAAGAGAGATAGAGAGAAAGAGAGGAGAGAGAGAGAGAGAAGGAGAGAGAGAGAAGAGACAATGACAATGACAATGACAAATTCTTTTATTTCGAGGATAATGAATAAGCACACATGTGCTTTTTTACATCCAGTCCCCGTGAGAGAGAGGAGAGAGAGAGAGAGAGAGAAGAGAGAGAGAAGAGAGAGAGAGAGAAGAGAAGAGAGAGAGAGAAGGAGAGAGAGAGAGAGAGACTGTTAAACCGTTTGGTGTTTTATTTCATTTTGTTTATCTTTTATTTCAAGTATAATGGAATATAAACACTCGGGTGCTTTTTTTAAAAAAAACATCCAGTCCCCGTGTGTATGCAGTTTTGTAAACTTTGTTGTCCATTCCCACTAGGACACAAATGGCCTGCCTACTCTTTCAGGTTTGAGCATGTGTGCAAGATGTTCTGCGTGCGTTCGCACTCGGCACCCTGGTTTATAGTCTCATCTGAAGGACTTTGGGGGAGTGGAGTCAATATTGATGCTAACTCCAGGGAAAAACATCGGCTTGAAGGGTATGGGTATCTCCCGGCTCGTGTAGTATGACTTCCCCATGGAGATGCGGGGTGGGGGTGGGGGGGGGGGGGTGTGGAGGAAGAGGGGCTGTCAGTATAAATAGCATCTCCACCTCTGGAAATTCTGTGCTTGGAATTCCCTCTTTTTTAACATATTAAATCTCTCTCTCTTTGTTTCTGCCTTGTTCCTTTTCTTGGTGTCACCTCCTTCTCGTCTATTTTCTGCCTTCTTGGTCCATTCTCCTGCCTTTTTTCCAGAAAGACTTCAAAGATAATTTTCTCCCAAACCAAAGTCGGATGTGCTGGGCCTGACTTGTCAGGCGCTTAACGGCAGTGCAACACATTTTCGCTCATATGACAGACAGCAATTGTTGTCGTCTTACCGTTTGATAAAGAAGAAGTGTAGTGAGGCAAAATGAGTTGGGTGTGTATGAAGAGATCGGAAAGAGTGGCGTGGAAGCAGCAGCACTGGCATGTCAGTGACTACACTCACCACGGCTTTGCAACCTGCCATTGCAGGAGGTGAAAAATTCAAAAGTAGGTTCACTGCAAGCCAGAACTACAAGGATTGATGATCTAGAGGTAACGCACCTGCCTAGAAAGTGAAAAGTCCCTGTCGGGATTGTGTGGTGGTTTGATCCTAGTTTGGACCAGAAACTCCATTTCCCCCCACCCCAATCCTTTAGACAATGACTGGGTGCTAGTCTTTCGGATGAGATGATAAACCGAGATCCTGTGCGTTACACATAATTATTTAGCGCCGTAAAAGTCTCCACGGTAACAAGAGAGTTGTCCCTGGCAAAATTCTGTGGGGAAAAAAAGCCACTCTGATATGGAATAAAATACAGTTGCAGAGAGGAAAAGACAACAAAAGAAAAATAATCGGTGGCGTTGCTCTTGTAGTGACACGCTCTCCACAGGAAGAGCATCGGAATGTCATGCAGAGAAATCTGCCGTGACTTAAAGTGGGAACGGAAGTTGAGACTTCAAAGACACTCTTGTTAAAACCTTTCCCCTTCCCACCTCAAAGATTTCTGATTACAGGAAGGTCACAGCTTTGTAACCCTGTTACTTTTCATTTCTTCTTTTATTGCCCCCTCCCCCCCTCTTTCTTTTTACTATCATAGCTACCTGACTGAAACGTTTGTCTTCAGTTCATATATCAGATATGAAGAAAAGAAACAATTGAAATACAGTTTTTGAGAGGATAACATAGTATGTTTTTTTAAAAGTAGGAATAATTCTGCATGCAGATGTTTTCATGTATGATATGTGCAAATTCTGTGTATATATACTGTATGTGTGTGTGTAGGGATGTGTGTGTATGTGTATGTGTGTGGTGAGAGAGAGAGTGAGAGAGAGAGATTAAATTTATTTTATTTTGAGGATAATGAATAAGAAACTTTTGTACTTTTTTTCTTACATCTTGTCCGAAGAGAGAGAGAGAGAGAGGAGAGAGAGGAGAGAGAGAGGAGAGAGAGAAAATTTTATTTATTTTATTTTAATTATTCTTTTATATCGAGGATAAGGGAATCAAATAAGCACTCATGTGCTTCTCTACATCCAGTCCCCGTGTGTATGCGGTTTTGTAAATTTTGTCATCTGTTTCCACCGGCACACAATGGCCTACTCTTCCGAAAAGCAGAACAGGATTTAACGTGTGCGCAAGATGTTTTGCATGCGTTTGGAACACGGGGCCTCAGTTTATAGTCTCATCCAAAGAAGAAGAAGAAGAAGAAGAAGAAGACGAGAAAAAGAAGAGAGAGAGAGAGAGAGAGAGAGGATTGAGGAGAGAGAGAGAGAGAGAGGAGAGAGAGAGGGTTATTTTATTTATTTCATTTTTATGTGTGTGTGTGTGTGCGCGCGCGCCGTAAGCAAGTGCAGATGTAGATGCCTGCCAGAGCATGAATGGCAGACAAGACAGTGTGCAGGAAAGATGGTTGGAAGGAGTGGGGGTCGGCAGGGGGGGGGGGGAAGGGGGGGGGGGGTCGGAAGTGTGAACAGTATGGATCCCAGAAGCAATAGGATTGTTCATTTCGTGTGACCTACAAAGAGGAGAAAGGTTGACGGGGGGGGGGGGGGGGAGGGGGGGGGGGGGGGGTCATCCGGAAGAGAGGGGGGGGGGGGGGGGGTAGGGGGGGGGGGGGGGGGGGGGAGGGGGAACAGGGGTGTTATTGATGATGCCAAATAATCCTGACCCCCATAATTTAACTCTCATCTCTCCACGTTTAAGCTGCCTGCAACACGATGGAAACACGTGAAGGAGTATATAGTATGTAAGGCACACCACTTGAAAACGGGATCGGATTCTCTTTGTAGCCTAAAATGTTGGCCAAGAGGACTGGAGTTTGGGTTGCAGGTTACAGTGGTAGAAGCTTTTTGAGTTATGGGGTAGATGTGGGGTTATTGTAGATGTGTTTGTGTGTGATTGTGTGTGTGTGTGTGTGTGTTTGTGTGTGTTCGTGTGTGTGTGTTATCTATTTATTTTATTCTTTTACATCGAGGATAATGGAATAAGCCCTTATGTACTTTTTTACATCCAGTCCCCGTGTGTATGCGGTTTTGTAAATTTTGTCATCTGTTCCCACCGGCACACAATGGCCTACTCTTACAAACAGCGGAACAGGGTTTAACGTGCCCACAAGATGTTCTGCATGTGTTCGCGCACGGGCCTCGGTTTATAGTCTCATCCGAAGGACTGTTGGGGAGAGTGGAGTCTGCATTGATGTTAACTCCAGGGGAAAATATCCCCTTGAACGGGAATCGAACGCGGGTGTGTGTGTGTGTGTGTGTGTGTGTGTGTGTGTGTGTGTGTGTGTGTGTGTGGCACACAGGAGAGAGAGAGAGAGAGAGAGGAGAGAGAGAGAGAGAGAGAGAGAGAGAGAGAGAGAGAGAGAGAAGACGTGCGCGTTGGTGTTTGTGTGTGTGTGTGTGTGCGTTAATGCATGCGTGAGTGTGTGCGTGCGTGCGCCTGTGTATGTGTGTGTGTGCGCGCGCGTATGTGCGTGCGTGTGCGTGCGTGTGTATGTGTGTGTGTGTGTGTGCGCACGCACGCGCGCGTGAGTGTGTACTTGGATGCATGTGTGCATGCATGAGCATGGATGTGCGCATGTGGTGCGTGCCAGGCCAAGAGGCAGCGCGCAAGATGGTGGTGACCAGAAGGAACCAGGAGTCTGAGACTGAAGCACCGGATCCAGGAACTCAGGAGATTGTCCATTTCCAATGTAGGGGGGACGGGACAGCCTGGTGGTTACAGTGATGTATTCGTGATCTGCTGACCCGGGTTCCATTCTCGTTCGAGAGGATTTTTTCCTCCGGAGTTAACCCCAGTGCTGACTCCACTCCTCCCTCAAAAGTCTTTCGGATGAGACTATAAACCGAGGTCCCGTGTGCGAACGCACGCAGAATATCTTGCGCACACGTTAAAACCGGTCCCGCTTTTCGGAAGAGTAGGCCATTGTTGTGCCAGTCGGAACGGATGACGAAGTTGACAAAACTGCATACACACGGGGACTGGATGGAAAAAAAGTACATGAGTGCTTATTCTATTATCCTCGAAATAAAAGAATAATACATATTTTGTAAAGAAGGGGGAGGGGAGGGGGGGGGGGGGTAGTCTAGTGGTTAGAGTGTTGGGCTAAGGGTTTGACGGCCGGAATCAAGTAATGCTCCTGACCAGACAGTGAGAAATAGGGGCTGATTCCCCATTTGAGCCCAAACTGTCCCCCCCCATCCCTACCTACCCCCTATCCAACTAGACTTTGAATTGTGGTCAGGGTGCTAGGCTTTTGGATGAGACAGTAAACCAAGGTAATGATGTGCAACAAGCATTCAGGTCATGTAAAAGAAGTCATGGTAAAAAGAGTTATCCCTGGCAAAATTCTGAAGCCAAAAAAGCCAGTTGCATAGAAAAGCAAATTTACACGCAGACACGAATTTTTTATTTAATGTGAAAGATTATAAGAGTGACAGCAATGTTTGTGATTTTACTTAGTAAAAAATTATGTTATGAGCCTTGTACTTTTCCGTCAGTGCCAGACATCTGTGAT
>CM054142.1:24290789-24300789 GCA_028751875.1 Rapana venosa | reverse complement strand
CCAATATTTTTCTGGTTGTGTATAATATACTTGCTCATCAATAAACTATGGTCTTTTTTTATTAAAAAAAAGAGAGACATGATTGGTATCAAAGTAACAATTCTCTATCTCCCATCTGTTCCATTAATTTAAGTGCTGTAAATGTAAAAAATATTGTTTTTGTGTGTGTGTGTCATCTAAAAGATGAGCATACAGAACACAACTCATGCTCCGGAACGGATGGGAAAAGTTTGGCTTCACGAAGGATGAAACCTGAGAACCTCTGGCGTTCAAGGCAGGTGCAGTATGTCTGGACCACCAACCCACCAGACCACTTTCAATCCCTTCCAAAGCCAGACTACTCTTCGCCACTCCCTCAGGCCTTGAGTGGTGCAGTGGTCAACGTGCAAGCCGTTCATACAAGATGATAAACCCAGGTCCCCCTGTGCAGCGCGCATTTAGTGAGACCACTCGTCGCGGGAACAAGAAAACTGCCCCCCCCCCCCCCCCCCTGGCAAAAATGATGTGGTTAAAACCTCCCACTCTCATAGACAAACACAACGTAATGCAAACAGAGTGGGGGGGGGGGGGGATACATTGAGGCAGTTGAAATGTTCTAAATGGGGAGAGCAATCCTAATATTTCACACAGGAATCTCTTTTGAGAATACAAATAATCATACGATGGTGCACAAAATACACAATCTGTCCTTTTTTCTTTTAAAAACGTTAAGCGAAGAATCCCAAAATCCTTTCTTTTTTCTTTTTACATCAAAGATAATAAACAATTCCTCACTGTTCCATATACGCGTAAAACAAAACAAGACTTAGTAAGCATCCAGTTTAAATAGAAAGCCAAATTATAAACATTACCTGTTCTTTTTCTCTTGTGAGACAAAACCACTCAGTATTCATCTTCCTTTTTACCTAAAAAAAAACTTGAAAAAGCCTCTCCTTTTTCCTCACTCAGTCAATAATCATCACGCCATTTCTCCTTTCTAAACTGTAAACCAAAACATGCTGTTAAATTCCCTCCCATTCAAGTGGTTAAGGCACAAGCAACTTCTGGTTTTCTGATTAGGACACATCAACCCAAAACAACACATATCTGCACGTGCCTAGTATATACACAAAGCCAGCAAGTAACCGGTCATTTCACTCTGACCCTTCATTGTTTTCATCTATCTATACACAGGAAATCAACTAAGAGCTCATATTCCTTATACCAACCCAAATCACCCATTTCTTAATTCATTTCCCGTACTGAAAGCCATTTGAGACCCCATATTTCCCCTCTCACACATGGAACCCTACTCAACCCTCCCACTGAAATATGTTAACAAAGAATCCCAACTAAATAACCTATCTTTCTTTTCCATTTACACACACACACACACACACACGCACACACACACACACACACACACACACACACACACACACACACACACACACACACCACACACACACACACACACACACACACACACATTTCTTCTTCTTCATGTGCCAGGTCTGTTGCAGACATCGGCGATCATGGCCTTCCATTCCTCTCTGTTGTCAGTTCTCCTGATGAGTTCATTGTTGGGGGATTCTTTCCTCGTTGCGGAGCTATTCAGACTGTCTGTGTATTTTGTGCGTTGTCTTCCTCTGTCTTTGGTACCACAAATCTTTCCACACATTTGCTTTTCTATTCCATCAGCTCTGTTTATGTGCCCAAAAAATTGTAGTTGTCTTTTTCTGATGGTTTTGAGTAGGGATCTTTTTTACCCGGCCATTTCCATTACTTCTTCGTTTGACTTCTTTTCAGTCCATGATATTCTCATAATTCTTCTGATATACCACATTTCTGCTGCTTCAAGTCTTCTGTCGAGGTCTTTTGTCAGCGTCCAGCATTCACATCCGCACAGAAGGATGGACCATATGTAGGCTTTCAGAGTGTTGATTTTGGTGCTGAGTCTCTGTTGGTAAAGATGGGCTTTATCTTGGTGAATGTGTCTTTAGACATAGCGATTCTCTTCTTTATTTCTGTGTCGCATCTGGCGTCTGGAGTTATTGTGAAGCCCAAGTATTTAAAGGTGCAAACTTGTTTTATTCTTTCCCCTTTGCATAAAAAGTTACATACAGGCATGAGATTACCATGCACTCAGTCTTCTTTGCATTCAGTTGGAGTCCTTTGTTTTCACTTTCGATTGTGACTGTTGTAAGGATATTTTGTAGTTTTTCCTCCGAGTCAGCAATTAGCACTGTGTCATCCGCATATCTTAGATTGTTTATATTGTGACCTCCTACTTTGACACCTTCATGTTGCTCTATGTTCCATAGAATCATTTCGCTGTAGATATTGAAGAGGTCTGGAGAAAAAACGCAGCCCTGTCTTACTCCCCTACAGATCGATCTGTACTCACTGCAGTCATTATCAACTCTTTTTGCAGCTTCTTGTTCCCAGTACAAGTTTCTGATCACTCTAAGATCTTTTCCATCACAGTTATGTCTTAGTAAAATGTTGAACATATATAAACCTCTAAATGTTCTTGTTTTCTGCACATGTTTTCATTGCATGTGGGAATCAAACTGACAATTAGGAATTCTTTTCTTTTGGTAACACAAACCAGTTAAGGTCTCATTAATTAGGAAACAATTGACAAAAGAGGCAACTTTTCTTTCTCCCCATTATTGTCTTGACTGGAATTAACTTGACTTTGTTAACTCCTTATATACGCATTGCCTTGATTGTCTGTTTACTTTACTTTTTCCTTCCGCTTGTACTCTGTGGCGTCGCGGGGAGATATAACTGTCTGCTGCAAGGCGGGTAGCTTGGAGGAGGGACAATCCATGGACTTTCAGTGTTTCTGCTACGAATCACTCCAGCGTCGCCTGGGTCTACCTCTGGCCCTCGTGCCAGAGTACCTCAAGTTGTAAGCACGCAAGGCTGGCTGGTTTGGCGGCATCCGTGTGAGGTGCCCGAACCACTTGGTTCGTTGTTGTTCAATATGGTGTAGGACGGGTGTGGCTCCTACCATGTCTCTGATCACCTCGTTTCTTATCTTGTCTCTCCTGGTCTTGAAGAAAATAAAGTCCTGGCCGAGGGCAAAGCTAACCATCCCTTGGTGCCATTCTCCTGCTGTGCTATTGTCTAACTTAATTAGTGATGTTTGTGTGGTTATCATACGGAATGTATTTACACCCATTAATGGGGACGGGGATAGCCAAGGGGTTAGAGCATTCAGCTAGTGATCTGACAACCCGGGATCAAGCCGTCACTGAGCTGCCTATTCGAGGGGATTTCCCCTGAAGTTAATATCAGCACCGATTCCACTCTCCCGAAAGTCTTTTGGATGAAACTATAAAACCAACCTCCCGCGTAGAACGCTCGCAGAACATCTTGCCAACACAAGAACACGTTCCGCCTTTCAGAAGAGTATACCATTTTGCACCAGATGACAATTTAAAAAAAAAATGCATCCTTTAGTACTAGTATCGCGTTTAGACATCATACCCGAAGTCGGAATGCGGCTACCTTAATGGTGGTTAAACGGTGGCGTACGCAAAATCTCACCATTGGTAAACCTTGGAGCTCTAGCCCAGGAACCAATAAAACCCAACAACTCCAACACCAGTCAATTACTGGCTGATGTGTGTGTGTGTGTGTGTGTATGTGTGTGTGTGTGTGTGTGTTGTGTTGTGTTGTGTTGTGTGTGTGTGTGTGTGTGTGTATGTGTGTGTGTGTGTGTATGTGTGTGTGTGTGTGTGTGTGTGTGTGTGTGTGTGTGTGTGTGTGTGTGTGTGTGTGTGTGTATCAAAGCCATGTACTTGGCCTGTTCTGAGACAAACAGTGCTTTCTTCTCTTGTTTACAGTTCACGGAATCATCTCCTGCCCTCACCACGGTGCTAATGACTTCATTACACGGACAATACTCCACCATTCAACCCCTCCACACTTCCCCTTGTTCACATAATACAGGTTTGACTTACCTGTCTGTCTGTCTGTCTGTCTGTCTGTGGGACTGTCTTAAGTCTGTCTGTCTTATCTGCCTGCCTGATTGCCTACCTGCCTGCCTGTCTGTTTGTCTGTCTCTCTGGTTACCTTCTCTCTCCCCCCCCCCCCCCCCACTGTCTCTCCCCCCCCCCTCTCTCTCTCTGTGTCTGTCTGACTCTCATAGTCATTTTACAGAACTGTCATCAGGTCAGACCCCTCTGTTTTCTTCCGAGTTTCTGCTAGGACTGATCGGATTTGGTCGTAGCAGTCGATGCGGTAATAGATGTTGTGTTGTATTGTATTGGAGTGTATTGTATTGTATGGGATTGCATAGTATCCAGCCATATCATATTGTCTTCTTTTGCATTGTATTCCATTTTCAGTCACAGCAACACAAAATTCTTTGCATGAAATCCAGACTACTTTACTCATAAAAAATACGTCGCCACAAGAGCAGCGCCACTCGTTTTAAAAACAAAAAGTCGTGAGCGCATAAATATTTGTTTCTCTACAAGAGTGGCTTTTTTTCCTACAGAATTTTGCCAGAGACAACTCTTTTGTTACCGTGGTTGTTTTTGGTTTTATTACGTGTGTGTCAGGCATGTTGCACACAGGATCCCAGTTTTATTGCTTCACCCAAAAAGACTAAAACCCAGACCATCCATTCATGGTTTAGCGGATAGGGTAAAGTTTGGGTTGAGGTGGAGGATCAAGCCCGCAACCTATTAGTATCTGCGCGGGTGCCTCACCTACAGACCACTGACTTACCTGTGCTGTGTTGCAGTCACCCTGAGTTGCCGAAGCTCAGCTGTCTGTAGAGCGTGTGATACAGTTTTAATAGGCAATACAACAACATACTGCTGAAGATGGGATGAGAGAAAGACAGAGAGAGAGAGAGAGAGAGAGAGAGAGAGAGAGAGAGAGAGACAGACAGACAGACAGAGAGACAGACTGACAGAGAGACAGACTGACAGAGAGAAAGAGAGAGACTGACAGACAGACAGACAAGACAGAGAGACTGACAGACAGAGAGACAGACAGACTGACAGACAGAGAGACAGACTGACAGACAGAGAGACAGACTGATAGACAAAACAGAGAGGCAGACAGACAAGACAGAGAGACAGACTGATAGACAAACAGGCAGACAGACAGAGAGACAGACAGACAGGCAGACAGGCAGAGAGACAGGCAGACAGACAGAGAGACAGAGAGAGAGACAGACAGACAGACAGACTGACAGACAGACAGACTGATAGACAGACAGACAGACAGGCAGACAGAGAGGCAGACAGAGAGGCAGACAGACAGGCAGACAAGACAGAGAGACAGACAGACAAAACAGAGAGACAGACTGACAGACAGACAGGCAGACAGACAGACAGACAGAGAGACAGACTGACAGACAGAGAGGCAGACAGACAGAGAGAGACTGACAGACAGGCAGACAAGACAGAGAGACAGACAGACAAAACAGAGAGACAGACATACAGACTGACAGACAGAGAGACAGACTGACAGACAGATAGAGAGACAGACAGACAAGACACAGAGAGAGAACTCGAACTCGAATATTTTAATG
Organism: Rapana venosa; assembly: GCA_028751875.1. Lineage (NCBI taxonomy): Eukaryota > Metazoa > Mollusca > Gastropoda > Neogastropoda > Muricidae > Rapana > Rapana venosa. The sequence goes on along the minus strand of CM054142.1, from coordinate 24,295,250 downwards.
AGGGTAATTGGAGAGAGAGAGAGAGAGAGAGAGAGAGAAGAGAGAGAGAGAGAGAGAGAGAGAGAGAACAGACATAAGACATATATACATGCATACAAACAGACAGACATAGACAGACAGAAACAGACAGACCGACCGACCGACAAAAACACAGAGACGTTTCAAACTGATGCCTTTCCGTTTGTGATCAATACAAAGAAAGAAGGGAAGTACTGACTGGGGAAGTGAAGAAAGGTGAAGAGCCGAGTACCACTTTCTGCCCCGCACACCACAGTCACCATAGTGGCCAAAGCTGGCCATCTTCCATTAGGGGGCTGGCCAAAGTCGTATCAGAGCCGGAGGGGAGTCCATGGTTTTGTCTGCAGTGAAACTCTTGAAGCAGATATGTCTTACCAAAACCCCCATTCGTCGCGGAAAGAAGGTAGAGGGTAAAGAAAGACAACACCAAACCCAAACAAACCCAGACAGTAAAGGCATTGACTTTCCGTTAGTGACAAGAGTTGTTGAGAGGAGGCAAGTGTTGTGTTAGTATACTTATAAAGACATGAATTACTAATCTGTTGGACAGGTGAGAGATATTGTCGGTTTCAGTTTTGCTCAGTGTGCAGAACTCTAAAGTTACCTTTTTTGTCCTCCCCCCCCCCCCCCTTCCTTGTTTTCTCTCTGTAAATAAAGTCACTTCTCATTAGAAGTACCTTCAATAGGGAGCAAACCAATTACCCTCTCTGCAGCTTTTGGTCCATCCGTTTTTCCCCCTCGAAAAATGACTCTATATCACAGTAAACAGTTTAACTAGTACTGACATAATACATTAACAAGTTATGGGAGTTGTGGCATCTGGTAAACTTTTTGCGATTCTGGCGTGCCTCTTTCTTTCAGAGTGGGGTGGTGATGGTGGCCATTGTCTCCCCTCACATTGCCTGGTCTAATGGCTGTCTTCGTGAGTCAACAGACTCTGGCAACAATGATGCCAAAGTACCTCATGCAGAGAAGGAGATGGGGAAAAAATGTAAAGTCAACAGGAGACCAGAGTACATAGAATCTAATACATAGTTTCTTTACAACGTGGGGATTGTGAGTTCAAACAATCGCTATTTCTTCCACAGTTGAGAAAAAAAAAACCTGGGTTATTTAATCCAAATGTTCTCAAGCGTTAAGTGGCCAGTTTCTAACTTCCCCTTTGTTTGGAAGATTGTTGAAAAACGTTTTCTAAAACAACTTCAGTTCCACTTGTCTTGTGAAACATCTTTGAATAAAACCAGCATACAGATAGTCATGGTACAGAAACCGCTGTACTCAGCGTCTTTGATGAACTCCTTACCATGGCAGATTAAAGGCTAGTTTCTTTCATAGCCGTGTTAGATCTAAGTGCAGCATTTGATACACAGGATCATTTTATCTTGCTTAAAAGGCCAAGGTTTACCTAACAGTTTTCATTCATGATCTAGTCCTGGATTGGTTTACATTCTATCTTGACGATCAATGTCAGTCAGGCCTTGCAGATGATATAAAATCAACTCCATGCCCCTTTGCATGTGGTGTACTGCAAGGTTCAGCGCTAGAACCAGTTATGTGCCATTCCCTCAAACATGTGTGATTGTTTCAAGTACGCTGATGGTCCTGAATTATGTAATAGTGTCTCTTGTGATGACTGCTGCACAACTGAAACGTGTATCCAGGCCTGCATTAACGAAGTCCTGCTTTGGATGACTAGTATCTAGCTCAAAATATATACCAATAAAATAGGGTAATGCCGTCGGAGTTCCTTCTTGTGTCTGGCAGGTTGCTACTGAATCAATTTATATTGGCAAAAATGACGTTTCTGTAGCCTGTAGCTTTGGGTGGTGGGTGGATAGTCCACCCTGGAGACTGTGTGTATGTGTGTGTGTGCGTGTGTGAGAGAGCCAGCCAGAGAGAGAGAGAGCGAGAGAGAGAGAGAGAGAGAGAGAGAGAGGGTCTCTAGCCTAAACTCTTTGGTATTGTGATGTTTGTCCAGCCTGGTGCCTTTTCTGTGAGGACTCTCCAACATGGAGTCTTTGGTGGGGGTCAGTCTTCTCCAACGCAGGCCCTTACGTGGCGTGAGGCTTTTCTAACATAAACCCCTTAGCTGTGTGAAATCTTTCTGTTTATTTTTTTAAATTCTTTTATTTCGAAGATAATGGAATAAGCACTTGTGTGATTTACAAAATCCAGTCCCCGTGTGTATGCAGTTTGAAAATGTCATCCGTTCCCACCCGGCACACAACAGCCCGCCCTTTAGAAAAGCGGAACAGGGTTTAACCTGTCCGCAAGATGTTCTGCGTGCGTTCGCATAAGGGGCCTCGGTTTATAGTCTCATCTGAAGGACTGTGTTAACTCTAGGGGGCAAAATCCCTTTGAATAGGATTCGAACCTGCATCATCATATCACGGGCGCAATGTTCAACGCTCTAACCACCAATTTATGAGCATCTTTTCTGCTTGTGCAGGATTTCTTCTGCCTGACGTCAATAGTGTGGGAAACATTCCAGCAACCAGAGTTAATTGCCAGCAAGCGACTGTCTCGACTGTAAACTGTGACTGTGTGTTTTGTTACTGTGTTCTGTTGTATAACACTCCACTATGTTGTTAGCCTTTACTGTCGCAGCCGTTCTGTTTGTGTGAAATCTGGGCTGCTTCTTTCCGAGAAAGTTAGATCAGTGGTCTAGAGGTAATGCTACTGTCTAGATAGCGAGAGGTTGTGGATTCAATCCCGAACTTTTTCCCAATAGACCTTAGATGGTAATCTTGGTGCTAGTCTTTCGGTAAGACCTGACGATAAATTGAGGTTCCATAATTATACAACACACGGAATGCTGAAAACGAGGAGTGAAGGAAACTGGCTGCAAAGTCTTCAGTGGTGCCCAACGATCGACGACCAGACAATGGGATAGATAAACCTGAAGGTAATACAACGCACATTTAACGCACGTAAAAGAAACTACGGCAACAAGAGAGTTGTTCCTGGCAAAATTCTCCCAAAACAAACGAAAATCAAAACAAAAAAACAAAAACCAGTCTCACAGGGGACCAACTATAAGTGCTGACAGGGAAAAAAAAACCCATAGCTGGCATTACATTACGCTTGTGGCAACGCGCTCTTCCCGGGGAGGGCAGCCCGAATTTCACGCAGAGAACTCCGCCATGACCTAAAGTGGTATTAAACACAATACAATAAAGTATGACGCTTTTATATATATATATATGTACATTAATGTTCTTTGCCAAAGGATCTGCAGACCAGACAACAGCTTGCGACTCTCGAGCTTCAGTACATAGTTGACCGTTGTTGTTGGTGTCGTTGTTGTGATAATATTTATGTCTCAGCGGAGATTTCCGACTTATACATAACTGATGGTTTTTGTTTGCTTGTTATCATATCTTAAAGGGGACAGGATAGCTCAGTGACCAGAGCTCTCGCTCTCCCCAAACGAAGGTTAAGCAGTATTGAGCGTGGTAACCTCGCGGATGGGTGACCGTTCTCAGCTTCAGTACAGTCCCCCAGTTCACCCAGCTGTAAATGGGTACCTGCCCTCTTTAGGGTCAGGGAAGGTAAAGCAGCGAGGGAGAGGAGATGGGCGCCGCCCTCAATATGCTAGCGCCTAGAGAAGCTGAGGTCTCTGACGTCACGCTCCCCCGAAATTACCACAAAGGTGATGGGAACACCTTTTCTTTCATACCTTGGGATGGTCGCTGATTTTGGCTTTTCACTGCAAACCACTTGCAACACTGTAAACTTTATTTTAGCGATCGAATCCATGTCAAACAAATATCTGTTGAATATGTGTGTCAGCATTTTGAATGATGTGAGTATGAGTTTCAAAGTTCAGTCTACTAAATCTTGACATTCCAATTTCAATTATACTTTTCAAAGGTACACTGCATGCATTCTTTCAAAGATTCATTCACAGTTTAAAAAATTTATTTTCTTCCGTTCACAGTTCGCAAATCAATCATATGAGCAAAGACAAAGTTCTTTTTCATGCTTAGAATTAAGCTGCCCGCAAAAATATCACATCTACATTTCATGCTCTGATCTTCTTCCTTTTTTTGAGGACTATGACAAGGATCATTTTGAGAAACAGCTAAGTTTTTAAAAGAATAAAACTATCTGGATCAATAATTCCAGTCACTTCAATTTTTGCCAAGTAATGACCGACTACTAAAAAAACCACCCCATTTTTTAACTAATCGTTCAAAAACTATAAAAAAAATTAAAATAAACCCAAACAAAACAAAACTTATCCACAAACCTATCAACTGCACATTAAAAATCCCCTCGCATCCCCATTAATTCACCAGATATCCCTGCCAAGATTCGAACCAAGGACTTCATGGCCCTGGCATGGGCTGTAAGTTAAACGTTCTGTCCACTCAGCTATAATGTTCGTCCTACTTGTTACGATTTGTTTGAAAATGGAAAGAAAAAGACTAAGTTCAGCCA
>CM054142.1:24283289-24288289 GCA_028751875.1 Rapana venosa | reverse complement strand
TCTGAAAATAAAAGTTTCATTTAACTGGACTTGACACACACACGCGCATGATGGCAATGATTATTATACGGTAGGCTTTCCTCATGTTCTTTAGAAAAACAAATCAATGGATAAAGCACTTCCTAATGACATAAAGTTCTTCAGGCAAAAAAAATCAAGGAATAAAGATCCAATAGGTTCTTGATGGTCATTCTCTCTAAATCATAACGCATGAAAGCATATATACATACATACTGATATACATTCATTTATATGCAGAAACGCATTTTCCCATTGGTTTAATGTTTATTCACTTCTAAATCACCTCGTAGTGATTAGACATTAAACCAAGGGAAAACAAACAAACAAACAAAAACAACAACAAAAACGCATAGGCACGTAAGCGCACCACTCATATACACGAACATATGTAGGTTCATAATTATGCAACTGACAGTATTACCAGACACAGAAACTTGAAGTTTGCATAGCCTAATGAATATTGTTCAGGATCGAACATCCTCTATGCCCATTTCTTTAGATATTGCTATAATCTCTGCCCTTTTCCCTTAGGAAATGTTATTTCCTCACAGTTATGAATGAATGAAGAAAGCAGTTTATATTGCTATAATTTCTACCGTTTTCCCTTAAGAAAATATTATTTCCTCATAGTTATGAATAAATGAAGAAAGCAGTTTATATTGCTATATTTTCTACCGTTTTCCCTTAGGAAACACTTTCTCTCCCTTAGGAAATTATTTTTTCCTCATAGTTATGAATGAATGAAGAAAGCAGTTTGTACTGCTATAATTTCTACTGTTTTCCCTTAAGAAATATTCTTTCTTCATTGCTATAAATGAATGAAGGAAGCGTTTGTTTTGCTATAATTTCTACTGTTCTCCCTTAAGGAAATATTGTGTCCTCATAGTTATGAATGAATGAAGGAAGCGTTTGTTTTGCTATAATTTCTACTGTTTTTCCCTTAAGAAAATATTCTTTCCTCCTAGTTATGAATAACGGAAGGAAGCAGTTTATATTGCTATAATTTCTACTGTTTTCGCTTAAGAAAAAAATATTCTTTCCTCCTAGTTATGAATAACGGAAGGAAGCAGCTTACTCTGACGGAAGATAGAAAACACTGGGCCCCTTCGCCTGTTAGTTTTCACCACTAGTCGTAAGACTTTCTTTTAAAACAGTATTTTATTTTTTCTGCCATACATACTTTTTCTATAAAACCCTCAAACCTATTAGGCCACAGTTTATCAGAAGCGACATGCGCCATTGTGTTGACAACGTCAGCACAGCCCCCACATACCACAAAACAAGCTGTAATTTACCCTACCACCACCACAGGTTCTAAAAGGATCAGTGAACTTTGGAACACGAAAATGTGTTACCTCACAGGATACACAGTTAAACAAGAACCCCATCCCCACCCCCGCCCAAATCCTAAGCCCTCCATACTCATTTCCATCACTTCAGCCTCTACCCATCTTTTTCCATGAAAAACCAGAATTCGGTGACAGGAATTAGGTGAAAAGTCAGAAACAAGGGGAACCTAAGACAACAAGAAACGGATGACCCCGAGCATAGAAAAAGATGGTTAGGATCCACTTCTTCCTTTACAACACGTCAGGATCCGTTTCTTCCTTTACAACGCGTTAGGATTCTTTTCTTCCTTTACAACGCGTTAGGATCCGTTTCTTCCTTTACAACACGTTAGGATCCACTTCTTCCTTTACAACACGTCATGATCCACTCATTCCTTTACAACACGTCAGGATCCGTTTCTTCCTTTACAACACGTCAGGATCCACTTCTTCCTTTACAACACGTTACGATACACTCATTCCTTTACAACACTATAATTGGACCAGTACGCAACAAGCTGCCAGGACAATGCTGACTTTTGCCAACAAAACTATTTAGGCTTTAAAAAAAACTTGGGAGAGGGGGGCCTGGGTGAACTGTTTAAAGACACCCACCCCCCTCCACCGTAAATTCTAAGATATGCAACCTGCAATCAACAATAATTTTTCTGGCAATAAAACATCTTGGTTTGATATGCAAACATTATCAATCCCCCCTGCTCTCTCTCTCTCTGTGTCTCTCTCTCACACACACACACACATTATATTGACAAACTGGAATTGCAGACTAATGATACAAACCAGAGGCTGATTTGATTGTGGGATCGGAGGGTGGGGGAGAAAGTGTGTGTGTGTGTGTGTGTGTGTGTGTGTGTGTGTGTGTGTGTGTGTGTGTGTGTGGTGTGTGTGTGTGTGAGTGTGTGTGTGGTGTGTGTGTGGATGTGTGTGTGTGTGTGTAGTGGGGTGGTAGTATGTGAGTGTGTGTGATGTGTGTGTGTGTAGTGTGTGGTGTGTGTGTAGTATATGTGTGTGCGTGTGTAGTGTTGTGTGTGGTGTGTGTGTGTGGTGTGTGTGGTGGTGGTTTTGTGTGTGGTGTGTGTAGTGTCTGTGTGTGGTGTGTGTGTAGTGTGTGTGCAGTGTGCGTGGGTGCAGTGTGTGTGTGTGTGTGTAGTGTGTGCAGTGTGTGGTGAATGTGGTAGTGTGAGTGGTGTGGTGTGTGCAGTGTGTGGTGTGTGGAGTGGTGTGTGTGGTGTGGGTGTGTAGTGTGTGGAGTGTGTGTGTAGTGTTTGGCAGTGTGTGTAGTGTGTGTGCGTGTGTGTGTAGTGTGAGTGTGTGTAGTGTGGTGTGTGTGTGTAGTGGTGTGTGGGGGGGGGGGGGGGCGGGGAGTGGGGTGGAGGGGTGGATATAGCGGGTACATGGTCACTGACCTGGTTCCCGGCTGAAGGAAAGGCAGGGGCGGGCGAGAAGAGGGAGACTTTCCTGGGCTGCTTCATCACTATCATCTTCACACACCCCAGGTCCTCCAGAATCTGACACAAAGAAACACACACACACACAACCACACCACACCACACCACACACACACACACAACATACACACACCACACCACACACATACACACACCACCCCACACACCACACACACACCACCATACCACACCATACACACACACACCATACCACACCATACACACACACACACACACCATACACACACACACACACACACACACACACACACACACACACACACACACACACACACCACACACACACCAATTGATTTAATACTGTATACGATGTTTTTGCCACCATGATTTCTCTAGATATTGCTATAAGTATAATCTCTACTCGCTTTCCCCAAGTCAAGTTAAGCAGCATCCAGCATGTTACCACTTGGATGGGTGGCCGTTTGCGCACCTTGGCTTCAGTACAGTCCCCCAGTTCACCCAGCTGTGATTAGTACCTGCCCTCATTTAGGGTCAGGGAAGGTAACGCAGCGAGGATGAGGAGATGGGCGCCGCCCTCAATATGCTGGCTCCTTGAGAAGTTGAGGTCTCTGACGCCTCGCTCCCCTACGACCTTTTATGTTATAGGACACCTTTACCTTTTTATAATCTCTACGTTTTTTCTTACTACACATATATTTTTTTGGCAGTAATACACAATATTGGTTAATATTCGAGATACGTAAAAAAAAAAATGGTGCTGCTCTTGTGGCGACGCACTCTTCCCGGGGAAAAAACCAGCCTCGAATTTCACACAAGAGAAATCTATATGTGACATTAAGTAGTATACAATACACTGAATACGATCCACGACAGGATACACTACAATAAAACACAAATCGATATTGAATCGAATCGACCTGAATCAATACCATTCTTAGTCACGGCAGATTTCTAGCGTGAAATTTGAGATGATCTCCCAGGATGTGTCGCCACAAGAGCAGCGCCACTCATTTTTTAAATTTCGATTTTCCTGGTTTTGCAAGCGTATTTTGGTTTCCACTATCAGAGTGACTTTTTTTTCAAAAAATTTTGCCAGGGACAACTTTCCTGCTACCGTGTGTTCCTTTACTTTAACGTGCGCTGAATAGCGTACTGCACACAGGACCTCGGTTTAACGACTCGTCCAAAAGACTAGCAACAACCAGACCCCCATTCCTGGCCTAGAGGATTGTGAGTAAAGGCTGGCAGCCTTCAGTCTCGGAAGACTACAGAGTTGCGCCCACAGGTGTTAGTTAATTCTGACACAGCGTTCTTCTGAGCGCAAAGCCTGGGTAAGTCAGTATGGAGGGCAAGCTGTTACCCATGCAGCAGACAACCCTCCCCTTTCTCCACGTCGCTGGAATGGTCCATTGGAAAGGCAATCGTCGATACACATGGTTCCAGTGCCGTCGCAGGAGTTGCCAGAACAATGCTGCATTCAGCCTCGGACTGCCTTGGGGACTCGGACTCCCGATGTTTCAAGGACTCAGGATTCGACCCCCGAAGCCTTTCCTATGAGTAGGTATGGCCGTAAGGCAGCTGAGGTTTGAAACCAGAGTTTTCCTTCTCCTAGATGAACTGTCTTCCCAGACTGATGAGCTCCCATCTACCCACACGACGCAGGTAGTACTGGCATACATGGTTACCAGCAGCAGAGGTGACCTCTGACCTGACCAATAAGTGTGTGTGTGTGTGTGTGTGTGTGTGCGTGCGCGTGCGTGCGTGCGCGTGCGTGCGTGTGTTGTGTGTGTGTTGTGTGTGTGTGTGTGTGTGTGTCTGTGTGTCTAAGTACAACGCAAAACAACACAACAACAACACCACACACAAGTCTTCACAGCCTCTGCCACCAACCCTCCAACCCTGCCTCCCTCTCTGCCTCACCTTCAGCAGGTCTCTGAGGTCGACAAGGGAGAAGAGCATGCCGTAGTGCTTGCTCAGGGAGCGGAGGGAGCAGCCCGGCCTGTGGAGCAGGTGGAAGAGGAGGGAGCGCAGGTAGGCAGAGATCACCGGCCCGTTCAGGCCCCCCTCCGGCCGACGCCAAGCCCGACACTGCAGTCGGATCTTTTCGTAGGTGCTGTGTGTGTGTGGGGCACGGGAGAGGAAAGAGAGCATGCAAGATGTTGAGTCAGCCCCAAGCAGGACTGGGGAGAGAGAGAGAGAG
>CM054142.1:24265789-24278289 GCA_028751875.1 Rapana venosa | reverse complement strand
GGGGGTAGGTAGGTAGGTGGGTAGGTAGGTAGGTGGTTAGGTAGATAGGTGGGTAGGTAGGGTAGGTAGGTTTAGGTAGATAGTGGGTAGGTAGGTGGGTAGGTAGGTAGGTGGGTAGGTAGGTAGTGTAGGTAGGTAGGTGGGTAGGTAGGTAGTTAGTAGGTGGTGGGTAGGTAGGTAGGTAGGTAGGTGGGTAGGTAGGTAGGTAGTTAGGTAGGTAGGTGGGTAGGTAGGTAGCTAGGTGGTGTGGTGTAGGTAGGTAGGTAGGTTGGTAGGTAGGTGGGTGGTAGGTAGTAGGTGGTTAGGTAGGTAGGTGGTAGGTAGGTAGGTAGGTAGGTGGGTGGTAGGTGGTAGGTGGGTGGTAGGTAGGTGGGTAGGTAGGTAGGTGGGGGTAGGTAGGTGGGTAGGTGGTAGGTGGTGGGTAGGTAGGTGGGTAGGTAGGTAGGTAGGTAGGGTAGGTAGGTGGTAGGTAGGTAGGTAGGTGGTAGGTAGGTAGTAGGTAGTAGGTGGGTAGGTAGGTAGGTGGGTAGGTGGAGGTAGGTGGGTAGGTAGGTGGGTAGGTAGGTGGGGTATGGTAGGTGGGTAGGTAAGGTAGGTGGTAGGTAGGTGGGTAGATAGGGTCGGTAGCTAGGCGGTGCCACCGTGCGGGTCGGGAACGGTGCCCCTGCCTCTGGTGTTCTTCCAGGTGTGGATCAGCCACAGCCGTGCCTTGCACTGGCTGACATAGCGGTACGCCCTCACCCCCACCCTCACCACCTGCCTCCACACACACACACACACACAACACACATGCACCATCACACATACACACAGACAACACACACACACACAACACAACAAACCACACACACAAATACACACATGCACGCGCGCAACACACACAGACCACACACTCACACACACACAAATGTACACATGCACGCACGCACACACACACACACACATGTATGCACACATGCGCACACGCCCACACACAATCACGCAAGCACACACATGCACGCAATCACACACACACACACACACACACACACACACACCACACACACACACACAAAACACACACACACACACACACGCACACACACACACACACACACGAGAAAAGATTAGGATTCAGTCCATGTAAAGCTCGCAGATCAACAGAAACACGTGGGATAAGGAATATTTATATATACATAGGTAACAGGCACGAAACGACTGTGCAAGCACACACATAATTATGCACGTGCGCAGACAGGGGGTGAGAGAGAGAGAGAGAGAGAGAGAGAGAGAGAGAGAGAGAGAGAGAGAGAGACAGACAGACAGACAGGAGAGAGAGAGAGGACATAGAGAGACAGAGAGGGAGGAGGACGAAAGAACACACAAAACATACACTCACACACACACACACACACACTCTCTCTCTCTCTCTCAAAACCGCACTCAAACAAATAAACACAAACCCTTCAAAATTTTTTTTTCTTCTAAAAATGGATTTATTGTTAGAATTACAGCATTTGCACAATAAACAAACTCTTCAAAACTTTGTGGGTTTTTTTTCCAATGAATTTTATTGTCAAAAGTGCAGCATTTCTACAATGACCTTTGTTGGTTTTTTTATTCGTTTTGTTTGTTTGTTTTTTTGCCTCGGTAAGAGCTCTCCCAGGTTCACCAATGGTGAGATTTTCTTTTGCATATGCGACCGTTTGTGCCCACCATTAAAAGGTAGCCACACTCCGACTTCGGGAATAAACTTTGTGTTAATACAGTATGCAGTTCTTGGCTTGGTTGAAGTTTTCTGTCTGTACCAGCTTCATCCATGAACTTCGCCAAGGTTAAGGGTTGCGTCAATAATAATAATAATAATAACAACAATAATAATAATGATAATAATAACTATGATGATAATAATGATGATGATGAAAATGATGTTAATGATGATGATAATTATAAAAATAATGATATGATAATAACTATGATAATGAAGATGATAATCATGTCGATAATGATGATGATACTGATGATTATGATGATTGTTGCTGTTTTTCTTCAAAGAGTCCAGACGAAAGTTAGGGCCCTATCATAGAACTTTCCCTATTGCAAATTCAAAGTTCATCCATGTTAATCCTCGCAGTCTTCGTCAAAAACAGACGATGTCACTCACTGTCATCGATCTCCTCTTAGCACTCCACTCAGTCACCCTGCAAAGGAACACACTGCAGGACCATTTCTGTCTCTCCACCAGCGGAATCCTTCAGGCAAACAACACTAGACCCAACTAAGGACGGTACCTAGCTAGCCACTCCATCTGATTTATCAAGTTCAGAATTTACACACACACACACCCTAAACATATTTACAAATACATTAGGTAATTAGAAACAGAGAAGACACCCCATATACAGGCAAATACCATTGCCAAAAGGACAGCCTCTGATCTGCCCGCCCCAGTGTTTGCAGTGTTGATACCTAGGAACAAGATTCAACAGCTAAGACAAACATCACAGACTTTGCGGGGGGGGGGGGGGGGGGGGGGGGGGGGGGGGGGGGGGGGGGGGGGGGGGGGGGGGGGGGGGGGGGGGGGGGGGGGGGGGGGGGGGGGGGGGACCGGGGGGGGAAGATAATAAAGGCTAGTTTAATTTAAAGGAAAAGACAAACCAAACGCAAGACTTGGTTGCTAGTGTTTGTTTCTTGTCATCCATTTTCTTCTTCTCCGCCTTCTTCGTCGACTTCTTCCTCGTCTTCATCGTCGAACGCTAAGACAGCAACTATTGTCTGTCATATGAGCGAAAATGTGTCGCGCTGCCGTTAAGCGCCTGGCAAGTCACGCCCAGCGCATCCGACTTCAGCGTGTGAGAGAAATTCTTGTCTTTTAAGTCTTTCTGGGGGGAAAAAAGGCGGGAGAATAAAAGTTTAACTGGCACGTGGTGGGCTACTCTTCCTTATAAGGATGGAAGAGGATGTGACATGCGTGTGAAGCTGCTTACGCGTAAGTTCATGCACGGGAACTTGGCTTAAGCGTCGTCCACAGAAACACAGGTGGACTGGATTGTGTGCACATTTTGGCTCTGATGAGGAAAGTCTCTTGTGATTGACCTTGTGGATGACTGAACATAGAGCCCGTGTTTTGGGACTGAGCATCCAATGTCTTATTACAGAGCCAATTGGAACCTTGTGTGTCCATGACCCAATACCAAGATATGAGACGAGTCTGTGGTGTGAGCTTAGCTGGGCCTTTACCTGCACACGAATATTTTTCTAAAATTTGAAAAAATCTAAAATGATAATGGTTTTTTTTTTAAATTTAAAAAGCTACCCCATTGGAACGGGGCTTTCAAAAAAAGAATACCTACAGGCATGAGTAATCAGAAAAAAAAGAGAAATCCTACACATTCAGTATTATGCTTACATAGGGGAGAGGAGTGGGGGAAGGTGGTCAGGGAAGAGGTCTATCAAGAGAAGGGGGTTGGGTGGGGAGACAGCATTCACTATTTTCACTGCCACACCAAACAGTGAAAGAATTCCTCGCCTCCGACAGGAGCGGGGGTTGTTGTGACTGTCGGGCCCTGTACAAACAAGCTTAGGACAACAAACACCGCCGACATTTCCAGAGTCCTCTTGACAAGAAACAGGCCGAATCCAAATGATCTAAACCACGAGTACTTTGACTGTCAACAGCTAGATCGATCTTGTCCTCAAGTCTCCAGCCAAAGGTGATGTGGAACCATTGCGGTTTGCTGGACACACACTTGGACCGGCATTTCCACCTGGGCACAGTGGGTGGTAAACACAGCGCTGCTATTCTTCCCTCCTCTTACACACGCCTTGCTAGACCCGCCACTCAACACCAACACACACACACACTGCGCGCGCGCGCGCGCACACACACACACACACACCACGCACGCACACCACACACACACACACACGCAGAGAAACTGTACTCGTCTTCAGAGTACCCTCAACAACTTAATGGCGAGATAGAAGTGATAGCCAATCAGACACGCTGAAGTTTCCAAACAAACAGTGGGAAAATACCAAAATAACGTTCTGGTACTTTTGCCGCTGTCTAGAACGAATTTCATTGGTTTTAAAGTAAAGCCACTTCAGCCAGCCATCTTGATAAACTAGAGACGACTGTATTTCATTTTTCCCTATACAAGAGGCAGATATGGGATGCAGCGCTGTATACCTCTGCTTGTTAAATACCATTTTATTTTTCCCTTTCGATAGAGCTGTCTCGCGTATTCTAGGGCGTCTGAGAGCATCTGAGCTTTCAGAATTTTGACTATTTAAATTCTGCTTCATGAGGTAGACGTATTACGTTTGTGGGAAGCTGTACTCTAGCTCCATGTTAATGTTTGCACAGCCATAAAATGCAAATAAGAGCTAAATCTTCTATGTGCAAGGCGTCCTCTGGTGGTGTTTAAACAAACGCATTATAGCACTCAGCATTTAAAAAAACAACCGCAGGTATATTTTCTTGTTGACCTATTTAGTTTCATTGGTCAAAACCAGTTCCACACAGAAACCATACCTCAGACATAGGTGAAGCATTGTTTTATATGCGCGTTAGGTTTTTGTTTTGGATTCTCTCGTTGTTGTTGTTGTTTTGCTTATGAGTAAAGGGATCCTTAGGTACGGAAGATTCCACTTATGCAGCATCAAACTTGTCAACAGAATCTTTTTTTTTAAAGGAGATACTTGATTAATTGAATTACTCAATCCTGTAGTAAAGCGCCAGGAGCATGCTTCATACTTTTGTGTTTCTGCAACAAGTCAAACACTAGACTTTCAACATATATAATTATAATATGATCTTCTGTCATGAATGCATACATGAAACAGACCAAGCCCTTTTAAGGTCTGCACAAAGGCTGACCCAGAAGATCATTTAAAAAAAAATCCTATTTCCACTCCAACATGCACTGCCAAGATTTGAACCCGTGAATCATAATTTCCAGACCACTCGGACAAATGCAGTAGGTTACCCATTTACTCAGGCATCTTCACGTTTTGAAAGATGTGTAGCACGTATGCATTTTCCCTATACTCCGACATCTGTTTTTTTTCGTTTCTTGACTATAGCTCCGAGGTTCACCAATGGTCAGATTTTTGCGTATCCGACCGTTACCTCCACCCACCCCCCACCATTTAGGTAGTCGCATTCCGACTTCAGGGATATGACATCTTAAAGTGGATCGAAGGTCTAGAGGTAACGCGCCTGTCTAGAAAGCGAAAAGTCTGGGTCGGAAGTGTGCGGTGGTTCGAATCCCGTTTGGGCCCGAAACTTTTCCCCCATCCATTAGACCATGAGTGGTGGTCTGGGCGCCAGTCTTTCGGATGAGACGATAAACCGAGGTCCCGTGTGTTACACATAATTATTCAGCGCACGTAAAAGAGCCCACGGCAACAAGAGAGTTGTCCCTAGCAAAATTCTTTGAAAAAAGCCACTCTGATAGGGAAACAAAATAGAGTTGCAGACAAAAAAACACACACAAAAAGGGTGGCGCTGCTCATGTAGTGACGCGCTCTCCCCGAGGAGAGCAGCCCGAATTTCAAGCAGAGAAATCTCGTGACTTAAAGTGGTATAAATAAATAAATAAACGCAGTAAAAAAGAAAAAAAGATTGAAAGTGCGTGGCCTTATCCAATCCGGCACTGGTCTGACTAAAAAACAACAACAAAACAAAAACTAAGGCGCCTAAAGTTCCCCCTGTTTCCCTACATCAGTCAGAACCACGTCCACACACAGACACACAGCAGGGTGGAACCACTGAGAAGGGAGAAGACTGTCTGGCAACAGCAGTCCACAGCAGGCTAGGCAATTTCCAGGCTGCCCTCCTTTTCTCAGCGGATGATGGCAGACAGTTCCACAGACAAGGCAGACCACGACCCGGTGTAAACATCACACCGTCGCCTTCCTTACCTGATGGGCGCTGTCCTTCCACGGGGTTGACGTCTCCAGTTTTGGTGTGGAACCTGTCTCCTTGAAGAGGCAGATCCCCCCCCCCCCCCCCCCCCCTCTCTCAACCATGTATTATGGCCTCGAGATACATTAAATTTCTGAGTTCTGAGTTCTCTCTCTGTGTGTTGTGTGTGTGTGTGTGTGGTGTGTGTGTGTTGTGTGTGTGTGTGTGTCTCTGTGTGTGTATGTGTGTCTGTCTGTCTGTCTCTGTCTGTCTGTCTGTCTGTATCTATCTGTCTGTCTGTCTGTCTGTCTGTCTGTCTGTCTGTCTCTCTCTCTCTCTCTCTCTCTCTCTCTCTCTCCTCTCTCTCTCTCTCTCTCTCTCTCTCCCTCTGTGTCTGAATGTGACCCGGGATAGTCGCTGCGAAGCACAGTGTCAGAGACAGTTCGCTCTTTGAAATACCGTCATATAACTTCATTAAAAAATAATAAGGCATTGCCATTGCTGTGGTATCCATGTCAGTGATAAGATATCGCGTCGAAGCATATGTAATGCCGCGCTTTGGTGTATAGCTTAAAGGCAATCAATTCAATTCAATTCAGTTCTCTCTCTCTCTCTTGTTGTTTGAAAGTCTCTGGATTCTTTGTTTCGTCCCTGACCCTCTATCTATTCTATTCTTCTTTTTTTCTTCTATCTATGCTTTTATATCGAGAATAATGGAAAAAGCACTGATGTGCTTTTTACATCCAGTCCCCACGTGCATGCGGATTTGTGAATTCTGTCATCTGTTCCAACCGGCACAGAGTGGCCTACTCTTCCGAAAAGCGGAACAGGATTTAACGTGTGCGCAAGATGTTCTGCATGCGTTCGCACACGGGGCCTCGGTATATGTACGGCATACGGCATTAAATACAAACTGTACTGACGTGGTTTCATTTTCTAGTGTTTGCGTCACATATTAGTTTTGTACATGACGTAAATTTAGAAGAAAAAATTCCCCCACAAAAACCCCAACAAAACGCAATATCAATAACTCAAGCGACGTGCTACTGAATGGATTATAAAGCTTTAACAACAATAAAACAATATTGTTCACTGTTCTCTCTCTCTCTGAAAAAACACAGTCATTATAGCTTACAATATCTATGTTTGTTGCAGCTGTTTTAAACCACGGCATGGAATTCATGGCATGATGAATACTCCGGCTGTTGTGGAATGTTTCTTGTTCTTCTTAAGTTAAATATGTGTTTCGTGCCCAACTGTCCCCTGTCTCGTGTAAACGGTATCTGGGGGAATGGAGTAGGTTCTGACGTTAACTCCAGGGAAAAATTCACCTCGAACGGGCGTCTGGGTGATGGCTTGAACCCGGGCCGTCAGATCGCGAACTCCACGCTCTAACCACTGGGCGACCTTGTCCCCAAATCGTCATATCGTTACGAACCGTTTTGTGTGCCTTTTTGTTGATTGATAGAATTTTTTTTTGATTCTCAGATTCTCAAAGAAAAGGGAATGTCACAGAGAGAGAGAGAGAGAGAGAGAGAGAGAGAGAGAGAGAGAGACAGACAGACAGACATACAGAGAGACAGACAGAGAGATGTTTACAAAGCCCTGCAACCTTGATTGGGTACTCAGAGAAAGAAACAGAGACTGAGAGACAGACAGAGATGTTTACAAAACCGTGCAACTTTGGTTACTCAGAGAAAGAGACAGAGACAGACAGACAGAGACAGACAGAGAGAGATATTTACAAAGCCCTGCAACCTTGATTGGTTACTCAGAGAAAGAGACAGAGACTGAGAGACAGACATAGAGATGTTTACAAAGCCGTGCAATCTTGATTGGTTACTCAGAGAAAGAGACAGAGACTGAGAGACAGAGATGTTTACAAAGCTCTGCAACCTTGATTGGTTACTCAGAGAAAGAGACAGAGACAGACAGAGACAGACAGAGATGTTTACAAAGCCCTGCAACCTTGATTGGTTACTCAGAGAAAGAGACAGAGACAGACAGACAGAGAGAGATGTTTACAAAGCCCTGCAACCTTGATTGGTTACTCAGAGAAAGAGACAGAGACAGACAGAGACAGATGTTTACAAAGCCGTGCCATCTTGATTGGTTACTCAGAGAAAGAGACAAAGACTGAGAGACAGACAGAGATGTTTACAAAGCTGTACAACCTTGACTGGTTGTTGACCCCCCCCCCCCCACCCCACCCCCCAACTGATTAACATATTAATGACCAGCACGTTTACCGCCCACATAAAACAGCCTCCCCCCAATGACCAATATCCCCCTCTCATTACCAGTTTCCAGTCATCAAGCATGGGAACACTTTTCTCCCTCGCCACTACTAAACAGGCTGCAAAACAGCTGTTCCTTCTTCCAGCTTTTCAAAGAAAGGACTTTTCCCCATCTCGCTTCTCACCCCCAAGACTTTCTAAGTAAGCCTGCCAACCGATCCTTCCTTCCGCATTAAAACACTGTTCCCACAGTGATGGGCCAATCAAACAAGCGCTGACCTGACCACGTGACAAAAGAGACTAAAAATAGAGAAAGGGCAAGATTAAAATTTTAAAAAAAAAGGATGTCAACTAGTGCAACGAACACACACAGAGAATTTTTATTGCAAGAAAGCCTTGGTGTCTTTGAGAGAGTCTTATTTCAAGAGAGTAAGATCTTAAAGCAGAGAGAGAGAGAGAGGAGAGAGAGAAGAGAGAGGAGAGAGAGAGAGAGAAGAGAGAGAGAGGAGAGGAGAGAGAAGAGAGAGAGAGGAAGAGAGAAAGAGAGAGAGAGAGAGAGGAGAAGAGAGAGAGAGAAGAGAGAGAGAGAGAGAGAGAGAGAGAGAGAGAAGAAAGAGAGAGAGAGAGAGAGGAGAGAGAGAGAGAGAGAGAGAGAGAAGAAAGACAGAGAAAAGAAAGAAAGATAGAGAGAGAGAGAGAGAGAGAGAGAGAGAGAGAGAGAGAGAGAGAGAGAGAGAGAGAAGACACAGACAGAGAGAGAAAGATAAAGAAAGAATAGGAGAGGGAGGGAGAGAGAGAAGAGAAGAGAGAGAGAGAGAGAGAGATATTGTTTAAAGAAAGAGAGAGAGAGAGACAAGACAGAGAAGAGAATAGATTAGCAGAGGAGGAGCTGAAGTAGGAGGAGGGAGGAGAGGAGAGAGGAGAGAAGAGAAAGAGAGAGAAGAGAGAGAGAGAAATTATGATAAATGATGTTGAAGACATATATAGTATACTAATAGAATGGAGAGAGAAGAGAGAGAGGGGGAGAGAAGAGGAGAAGAGAGAGAAGAGAGAGAGAGAGAGAGAGGGAGGAGGAGAAGGAGAGGGGAGGAGGAGAGAGTTAAGTTCCAAGGGTCAGACGGACCAAGGGAAAGCCAATATTGCGGCGTTTAAAGGAAAGAAGGACCCTGAGTAATTTTTCGTTGTCACAATGCACTGCTGCATAGAAGGCACACAATACTGACGTGTACTGGGAGGGGGGCGGGAGAGAGAGAAGAGAGAGGGGTGAACGAGAGAGAGAAGAGAGAGAGGGGGGGAGAGAGAAGGAGGGGAGAGAGAGAGAGGGAGGGAGAGGAAGAGAGAGAGAGAGGAGGGAGAGAGAGAGAGGAGGGTGGGAAAGGGAAGATAGTAGTAGAGAGAGAGAGGGGGGGGGAGGAGATAGAGAGAGAGAGAGAGAAGGGAGAGAGGAGAAGAGAGAGAGAGAGAGAGAGAAGAGAGAGAGAGAGAGAGAGAGAGAGAAGAGAAGAGAGAGCAGCCTCGCAAAACAAAGGGTATAATTGGGTGGACAGGTTTCCAAGAAGATATGAATGGCCATGTCTTTCCCTCCCTTCGTTCCTGGTTTTTCCTGCTCCTCCTCCAAATCACAAGGCCCACACATCTGGAAGGCGAAAAGGGAAGAGAGGAGTATGTTCTATTCCCCTGAGGTTAGGTCAATGTGACGTCATATGCAACATTCACATTTTTTGTTCCTGTCCATGGTGGGGGGGGGGGGGGGGGGAGCTCACCGATGCTCAGGTAAAAAGACAGAGTTCATGTATGTAGTCTTTTTTTCAGTGAAAGACCAAAAACTACACATTTTCCTGTTGAAAACCCAAAACAACTGGGTATTGCAGTTGACGTCACACTAACCTAACTTAAGGACTGAACATACACCAAGAAGAAGAAGAATGTTGTTTACAATGGACTGCACTATGCAGTGCTTGTACATCTTTGTACAGGTACGTTGTACCAGCAGACAAACAAGCTGGAAAGAAATCATTAAAGCTGTGTGTCCCCCCCCCCCCCCCCCCAAAAAAATAAAGAAAGAAGAAAAGCCCCTGTGAAGCCAACATAAGGTTAAGTTAAAGGTGTCCGATAACCTATAAGGTCGTAGGGGAGCAAGGCGTCAGAGACCTCACTTCTCTAGGGGCCAGCATAATGAGGGCGGCGCCCATCTCCTCTCCCTCGCTGCTTTACCTTCCCTGACCCTAAAAAGGGCAGGTACCCATTTACAGCGGGGTGAACTGGGGGGACTGTACTGAAGCCAAGGCGCGCAAACGGTCACCCATCTAAGTGGTAACCACGCTCGACGCTGCTTGACATGGCTGGGGGAAAGCGAGTGCTCCGACCACTGAGCTATCCCGTTCTCCTGGTAAAATTATGTTAAAAAGTGCCACCGTTAGGGAAACAAATACAGGTGCAGACAGAAAAATAGAATAATGATGGGTGGCGCTGCTCTTGTGGCGACGCACTCTCCCCCAGGAGAGCAGCCCGAATTTCACGCAGAGAAGTCTGCCGTGACATTAAAGTGAGATACAATACAGTACAACGAAAAGCTAACCTACAGAGGGAGAAGACCCAACACATCACACATGACATTCCTGGTCATTTCCCTCCCTGACATGGTCAGTCTTTAGCCTAGACCTGCAAGTGCAACAGGCAAACAAGCTGGCTGCCTACAGTGAAAATATATATATAGAGAGAGCAGCGTTGGAGTGGCAGCATAGGCACCTCGCAGAAGATACAACCACTGAAATGGTCATGCCTACACCAGCTCTTTCCAGGGGACGGGATAGCTCAGTGGTCGGAGCACTCGCTTTCCCCCAGCCAAGCTAAGCAGCGTCGAGCGTGGTTACCACTTGGATGGGTGACCGTTTACGCGCCTTGGCTTCGGTACAGTTCCCCCAGTTCACCCAGCTGTAAATGGGTACCTGCCCTCTTTAGGGTCAGGGAAGGTAAAGCAGCGAGGGAGAGGAGATGGGCACCGCCCTCAATATGCTGGCCCTAGAGAAGTGAGGTCTCTGACGCCTCGCTCCCCTACGACCTTATAGGTTATGGGACTCCTTTACCTTTACCTTTTACACCAGCCCTAGTTCTTCACGGTTAACAGGCGCTAGCTAGGCCATGGGCATGGGGGGAAAAAGAAGAGGTGGGAACGAAGCTCACAGTGAATCAATGCTACAAGAAAAACAATCTGAGCCTGGAATAGAACATCTCCATACCCCTACCCTCCTTTCTCCCTCAAGAATGGCTCACTGTAACAAGGTGTCGGCATCCTAGCCTCTGCTGCCCTTTCTATAGCGGCGATTGCCATCTGGACAAAACTGCCTCCAGGTCCTATCCAAAATTTAGGGGGGGGAAACCCCAATGCACAGTATGCCTGCAGGAAGATGCATTTATGGATGCTTGAGCAAAATGCTATATGTCGTAAGTGGGATTGCATGGGTGAGGGGGTGGTGAGGGAGGGAGGGAGGGAGGAGGGAGGGAGAGAGAGAGAGAGAGAGAGAGAGAGAGAGAGAGAGAGAGAGAGACAGACAGACAGACAGACAGACAGACAGAGACATAGAGAGAACTCTGAAGAAAGAGCACAAACGCATGCGAACGCGAGCGCGCGAGCATAATGTGGACGAGTGCAAGTCGTAGCAATTCCTAGCACAGAAGCATACATGCCAGGACTAGCTAGCATGTACACGAGTGACAAGTGGAGAGGAGGGGTGGGGGCGGAAATCCGAGACAGCAGTAGTGGATCCCGGAAGCCGGAAGATTGTCTATTTCCTATGTGGCAGGGAAGGGAAGGGAAGGGAGGAAGAGGAGGAGGGAAGGAGGGGGGGGGGGGGGGAGGGGGGGGGGAGGAGGGTGCCCCCCAAAAACTGCCATAGCCCACCTCACCCCCAGTCCTCATCCTCATCTTACATGCACATGGCTGGCAGCACGTACAAGGTCAGCAGGACTGGTGGACAGGGTGGGATTTAAATTTGAGCCGGAGTTCTAGTCCGAGTGTCTGCTGGAGTGCAGGTTATAGAAACAGACCTCTTTGTAACAATAGCAATGATGGTTTAGTCAATTGTTGCAGGCCTCATACAGCCATACGAACAGGATATATTCATTCACAGGAGAATGCCAATGCTTGGATTTTTTGTTTGCTTTACAAGAGTCAGCACCATATAAATACCATACATTCTTCTTCTTCTTCTGATCATCACCATTATCAACATTATTATTTATCATATCTGGTAATACTATACGGTTAGTAGCTAAGGTTGTAAAAAATGTACATAAGTGCTTATTCCACTATCCTCGATATCAATCAATCAATCAACCAACCAACCAACCAAGTTACATGACAACAGAATTCT
>CM054142.1:24258289-24260789 GCA_028751875.1 Rapana venosa | reverse complement strand
AGACTATAAATCGAGCTTCCCTACGCATGCAGACCATTTTGCGCACATGTTAAAACCTGTTCCACCTTTCGGAAGAGTAGGCCATTGAGTGCCGATGGGAACGGATGACAAAATGAACAAAACTGTATGCACACGGGAACTGGATTTTTAAAGATTAAAGCACATCAGCGCTTATCCCATTACTCTCGAAATAAAAGAAATTAAATTAAAATCTAACGCCATTAAAAAAACAACTATGTCTATGTGTATGTGTGTCTGAGTGTGTGTGTCTGAGTGTGTGTGTGTGTGTGTGTGTGTATGTGTGTGTGTGCATGTCTGTGTGTCTGTCTGCCTACCTGTGTGTGTGTGTGTGTGTGTGTGTGTGTGTGTGTGTGTGTGTGTGTGTGTGTGTGTGTGTGTGTGTGTGTCTCTCTCTTACAAATGAAAGCAATCACGGGTTTCTTTGGCCCTCCCTCATTCAAACACGCAGCCCAGAAAACCCCTTTTTACTTCTGTGTTGTACAGGGTACTGCAATCGATTCACTTCCATTCCCACGCAAATACTTGAGTAAAACACTCCAATCTTCGTTTGCTCATCAAGTGAGTCTTGGCTGTCCTAGAAATTTACCCACCCACGAAAGAACTGCACAGGTCCGTGGGTTTGAACAACTTGTGATGTGTTGTAGTGTATTGATGTTGTGGTGTGCTGCGTTTGTAGTACATACAACTAGCAGTAACTACGTGATGTTCAGGCTGCACTCCCCTAAGAAGAACACGTTGACATACATGCAACGCCATCCCTTTTTAAAGGTTTATTTTTCCTTTCTTTGTGTCGTTTTGTTTCTCTATCAAAGTGGCTTCTCTCTCCAAAAAGAAAGTTAATCTTCTTGCCGTGGGCTCTTTTCCGTGAAGAAAGTCTTTGTTACACACTGGACCTTGCTTTAGTGTCAGACAAGCACAAGTGGTCAGAAGACCGACTGGATGGGAGAAAAATCCAGATTTTAGGTAAGATCCAAACAGCAACCCTTTGCTATCTTACACAAACACTTTACCACTAGACTTGTGATCCAATAGACCACTTTCAATCCCTTCCACAGCCAGACTACTCTTCGCCACTCCCTCAGACCTTGAGTGGTGCAGTGGTCTACGTGCAAGCCCTTCACACAAGATGATCAACCCAGGTCCCCCTGTGCAGCGCGCATTTAGTGAGACCACTCGTCGCGGGAACAATAAAACTGCCCCCCCTGGTAAAAACGATGTGGCTAAAACCTCCCACTCTCATAGACAAACACGCAGACAGGGACACACACACACACACACACACACACACACACACACACACACACACACACACACACACACACACACACACACACACAAAGTGAGAGGAATGGTTCAGTGATGTATCGGGGCAAGGGCGCTGTGTTTGTGGAAAGCAGCCAGAATTTCTCATTGACAATTCTCTTGTGACAAGGCCATATAAAATACTACACAGCCTACATATTCTGCCTTTACAAATCGTTAGGGAAACCAGCCTTCAGTTCTTTTTCTTGTTTACACACAAAAAGCTGATAAGTGGTCCACATCTTGTCCTTGCATTCAAAACCCACAACAGCTCTTGTACTGTACATATCAAATTTACTTAGACTGGCACCCATCATTTCGTTTCCTTTGGACAGACCTGAAACACAGTTCTAAATGTTCTTTTATTTGAGAAGCTGACAGACTAATAACCGGCCATTTGCCACTATTGTCCCTGCTAAAGAAAAACCATTCCTCGAAGCTTTCCTCTGTACACAGAAAACCTACAAACAGCGAACCATTTCCCAACCCCCCTCTTGCAAACATAAACTTTTTGTAGGTCTCACCCTTAATGAAATCAGTTATCGCTGAAACCCAACAAATGATCCTTTATTTTCTTCTCTCTCTCTCACATACACATGTCTATCTATCTATCTATCTATCTATCTATCTTATCTATCTATCTATCTATTTATTGTACTATATAATATATAATGTAATATGATCTGATCTGATATGATAAAATGTAATGATATGATATAATATAACATAATATAACATAATATAATATAATACTCCGTAAGTCTTTAAATCCTAACGTTTTACATATAAAGCTTTAAAAAAATCACACCCGAAAACCCCCTAAAACATCACTGCTTGTTGCACACGGAAAGTCAAACCAGCATTAAGACCCGAATTTCTGACAACAATCAAAACCACTACTTATTTAGAAAACGAGCACCCCCCCCAAAAAAAGTGGAGACCTGCCAGAGCCTTAACTCCCTTCGTGTGTATGTACACATACAGAAGATCAAAATACGCACATTAAAGATCCCGTAATTCATGTCAGCCTTCAGCCGACTACAGAAACATACCCAGCAGACATCCCCGAAGTCGGAATGTAGCTACCTTCATGGTGGGCAAAAAAACCCGCCGAAACCGGTCGCATTCGCAAAATTTCACCATTGGTGAATCTAGGAGCTCTAGCCGATAAACGAAA
>CM054142.1:24240789-24253289 GCA_028751875.1 Rapana venosa | reverse complement strand
ACCGAGGCCCCGTGTACGAACGCACGCAGAACATCTTGCGCACGCGTTTATACCCGTTCCGCTTTTCGTAAGAGTAGGCCATTGTGTGGCAGTGGGAAGGGATGACAAAATTTACAAAACTGCATACACACACACACAGAGGGTGCGAAAGTGAAGATTAAATACCTGGTTATAAAGAATGAGAGAGAGAGAGAGAGAGAGAGAGAGAGAGAGAGAGAGAGAGAGAGAGAGAGAGACAGACAGACAGACAGACAGACAGAAAGACAGAGACTGAGAGGCTGAGAGAGAGACTGGCAGACAGACAGAGACAGGGAAATAGAGACAAAGATAGATATATAGATAGATCGATAAATAGACATATAGAACGATAGATCAATATAGATACTGATAAATTGAGAGAGAGAGAGAGAGAGAGGAGAGAGAGAGAGAGAGAGAGAGAGAGAGAGAGAGAGAGAGAGCGAGAAAGAGAGAGAGGAGAGAGAGAGAGAGAGAGAGAGCGAGAAAGAGGAGAGAGAGAGAGAGAGAGAGAGAGAGAGAGAGAGAGAGAGAGAGGAGCGACAGAGAGATAGACAGAGAAAGGGAAATAGAGACAAAGATAGATATATAGATAGATAGATGGGACGACAGATAGACATATAGAACGATAGATCAATATAGATACCGATAACTTGAAGAGAGAAAGAGGAGAGAGAGAGAGAGAGAGAGAGAGAGAGAGAGAGAGAGAGAGAGAGAGAGAGAGAGAGAGAGAGAGAGAGAGGCAGACAGACAGACAGACAGAAATGATTTTATTTATTTATTTATTTATTTTTATATCGAGGATAATGGAATAAGCACTTACGTGCTATTTTACATCCAGTCCCCGTGTGTATGTGGTTTTGTAAATTCTGTCATCTGTTCCCACAAGCACACAATGGCCTACTCTTACGAAAAGCGGAACAGGATTTCACGTGTGCGCAAGATGTTCTGCGTGCGTACGCACACGGGGCCTCGGTTTATAGTCTCATCCGAAGGACTTTTGGGGAGAGTGGAGTCTGCACTGATGTTAACTCCAGGGAAAAATATCACCTAGAAAGGGAATCGAACAGATTGCGAGCGCAGTGTTCTAACCACTAAAGAGAGAGAGAGAGAGAGAGAGAGAGAGAGAGGAAGAGAGAGAGAGAGAGAGAGAGGAGAGAGAGAGAGAGAGAGAGAGAGAGAGAGACAGACAGACAGACAGACAGACAAACAGAGACAGGCAGACAGACACACATAGACAGACTGAAACTGCAAATGCACTTCCACCCACACTGCCTTCGGTACCAGTCAGTGTTTCTGTTAGCATTCCATGATGATGTGTACAAAGATCGATTCCTTCTCTCTCTCTCTCTCTCTCTCTCTCTCTCTCTCTCTCTCTCTCTCTCTCTCTCTCTCTCTAGCTCTCTCTTTCCTCAGAGTTCAGAGTTCTCTCTGCCTCTGTCACACACACAGACACACAAAGACACACACAGACACAGACACAGACACACACACACACACAGAGATAGAGAGAGAGAAAGAACTGAAGGGAACGTCTCAATCCACACTTTTTGTTGTTGAAAACTTTGCCTTCATGAATAAACAGTCACAGTCATTCAAACTTAATTCTCAAGTCACAACCATTCGATTCAAAGGCAACTGCTGACTTTTCAGCGTCTTCTCAAGCAGAACATCTTGCGCACACGTTAAAACACGTTCCGCTTTTTCGGAAGAGTAGGCCATTGTGTGCCGGTGGGAACGGATGACAAAATTTTACAGAAAACTGCATACACACAGGGACTGGATGAAAAAAACACAACCCACGTGAGTGCTTATTCCATTATCCGAGAAAAAAGAGAAAAATATATAATATATATATAATATATATATATATATATATATATATATATATATATATATATATATATATATAATAATAAACACACACGCACAGAGTTGAAGGGAACGTCTCAATCCAAACTTTTGTGTTCTTGTTGACAACTTTGCCCTTCATGAATAACCAGTCACAGTCATTCAAACTAAACCTTCAAGTCACACAGTCGATTCCGAGGCGTCTGACATTTCAGCGCCTTCTCAGTAGACACGTAAAAAAAAACAACAACCCCTCTCCCATCACTTGCTGCCTTTTGTGTGCGTGTGTGTTGGGGGAGGGGGGCGGAGTGTGGGTGCGCATGATGAGAAGACATACAGCCACCCACACAGGAAAAAAGGGGAGAGAGAGTGGGGGGGAGGGGGAGAGAGAGAGACAGGGACAAGGGGGAGAGAGAGGGACAAGGGGGAGAGAGAGAGAGAGAGAGAGAGAGAGAGAGAGAGAGAGAGAGAGAGAGAGAGGGACAAGGGAGGGAGAGAGAGAGGAGGGACGAGGGAGAGAGAGGGACGAGGGAGAGAGAGAGGACGAGGGAGAGAGAGAGAGAGAGAGGGACGAGGGAGAGAGAGAGAGAGAGAGGGACGAGGGAGAGAGAGAAAGAGAGAGACAAGGGAGAGAGAGAGAGAGAGAGAGAGAGAGAGAGAGAGAGAGAGGACAAGGGAGAGAGAGAGAGGAAAGGGACGAGAGGGAGAGAGAGAGAGAGAGAGAGAGAGAGGAAGAGAGAGAGAGAGAGAGAGAGGAGCAAGGGAGAGAGAGAGGCAGAGAGAGAGAGAGAGAGAGAGAGAGGACAAGGGAGAGAGAGAGAGGGACAAGGAGAGAGAGAGAGAGAGAGAGAGAAGAGAAGTAGAGAGAGAGAAGAAAAGAGAGAGTGAGAGAGAGAACAGGGACAGAGACTGAGAGCCAGCCAGCCAGACAGAAAGAAGGGTACACAGACAGAGACACACACATACACACAGACAGAACAGAGACAGACAAAGTCAGAGACATAGATATAGAGAGAAACAAAACCACAGCGTTATAGCAGGATAACCCTTTCAACACCAACAGTTCCTATTCGGAATTCCAATCGCCCGAAACTAAAAGCGGATTCATCTTAGAAAGCGTTCAAAATGGCGTTCAACGAAAAGGGGACAGAATCCCAACCTCAACCCCTACCCCACCACACTTCAGCCCATCTCCACCCCTACACTTCTCAAAAAAGATCATCCTTGTAGACAAAATCAGAAAAGAACGACATGACATATTATATACAAATCTCTCTCTCTCTCTCTCTCTCTCTCTCTCTCTCTCTCTCTCTCTCTCCTCTTCTAGTCAATGGTTTTTTGGGTTTTTTTAAAAATAAAAACATTGTGTCCACAATTGATGTGTGTGTGCGTGTGTATATATGTATGTGTATGTGTGTGTGCTCATGCGCGCGTGTGTGTTTGTGTTGTGTGTGTGGTGTGTGTGTGTGTGTGTGTGGGTGTTCGTGACATTTTTATTTGAAGTCATTTTGGAATGTTTTAACCAATATGAAATATAGCTTTTTTGTGTCTTTGAGATTTTTTATGCGTATCAATCTGCCTGTCAGTATTGTAATTGCCCTTCATGGGATGATTAAAGTGTTTTTGACTTGACTTGACGTGACTTGACTCTATCTCCTTTCCCCTACCCCCTGCAATTTTTTCCTATCCTACGAGGAATATCCCACAAGACCACAATGATAGCGGGAGACGACAATCATGACAAAGCTGAATAGTAGGAGACGATGAAGACTACTTAAATCCATAGGCTAACCTCACAGAGTTTTTGGTGTTTTTTTGTTGTAAACACTGAGCCTCCCTCTCTCACAGTCCCTAACTAGGAAATATCCGCTGGGACTGAAATGTTAATCAAAACAGTTACAACAACAACAACAACAACAAATCAGAATTCCAATCACCCAAACTAAAACCGGACTACTGATCGGAGGTCTAGAGGTAACGCACCTGCCTAGAAAGCGAAAAGTCCGGGTCGGAAGTTTGCAGTGGTTCGATTCCCGTTTGGGCCCAAAATTTCTCCCCCCCCCCCCTCCCCGAATCCATTAGACCACGGTGGTCTAAGTGCTAGTCTTTCGGATGAGACGGACGAAAAACCGAAGCCCCGCGTGTTACATATAATTATTTAGCGCACGTAAAAGAAGCCACGGCAACAAGAGAGTCGTCCCTGGTAAAATTCTGTAGAAAAAAACTACTCCGATAGAGAAACAAATACAGTGACAGACAGGAAAAGAAAAAAAATAATAATGGGTTGCGCTGCTCTTGTGGCGATGCGCTCTCCCCGGGAAGAGCAGGCTGAATTTCACGCAGAGAAATCTGCCGTGACTTTAAGTGGTATGAACAACACCAGACACTAAACCTCCTTCTCTCTCTCTCAGTTCCTACCTCGGAAATCTCCACTGGGACGTAAATATAATCACATTAGTAACAACAACAACAACAACACAGCCAGACGCTTAGCCTCCTTTCACAGTTCCTAAATCGGAAACATCCGCTGGGACATATAAATATAATGGCACCAGTAACAACAACAACAACAACAAAACTAGACACTAAATCTTCCCTCTCTCACAATTTCTAAAATCGGAAATCTCCGCTGGGACGTAAAAATATAATCACACACACAACAACACAACACAC
The DNA here is from genome assembly GCA_028751875.1 of Rapana venosa. NCBI lineage: Eukaryota > Metazoa > Mollusca > Gastropoda > Neogastropoda > Muricidae > Rapana > Rapana venosa. The sequence continues at coordinate 24,248,750 of CM054142.1, read as the reverse complement.
ACACACACACACACGCACCACACACACAGCACACACACACACACACACACACACCACACACACACACACACACACACACACGCACACACACACACACACACTAAGCCTCCTTTTTGTCAAAGTCCCTAACTCGGAAATCTCCGCTGGGATGTAAAAATATAATCACACCAGTAACAACAACAACAACAACAGCTACAACAACAACAACAACAACAGAAGATGAATACAGAAAGAGAAGATGGCGTTGGCTGGGTGTTGTGGTCAGTACACTGGAACGTGTAAAAAAAGACTACATACAAGACGGGGACTTTGGCCCCATACAAGCGATACCTAAGCTTTGGATTTGTAGCCAGCTTAAGTCACTTTTATCGAGAAGTAGGCAGGTTCAAGCAACTCTTTTTGGAGGGAGAGATTGCCACACAAATGGTTCTGGGGGGGGTGGGGAGGATTGCATGCGGGGGGGGGGGGGGGGGGGGGGGGGTTGTGGGGGTGATGATGGATTAGGTCTTGAAGTAGTGTTCAATAGCTTTATTGATGTACGCGATTGACACTTTTTGTCAAGGACGAAGCGCGATGCATATGGACTAGTAGTAGAAGTAGCGGTGGTGTGCGGTTGTGAGAAGTAGTAGTAGAGAAGAAAAGTAGTGGAAGTAGCATAGCAGTAGTCGTAGTAGTAGTCGTTGAGTAGTAAAGTCAGCCATCGTGCAGCAGCAGAGTTGCAGTAGCAGCAGCGAGTAGCAAGAGCAGCAGAGCGTGTAGTAGAGTATGTAGTAGTAGCAGTAGCACTAGTAATAATAGTAGTAGTAGTAGTAGTCGTCGCGGTAGTAGAAAGTCAGTCATCGTGTAGCAACAGTAGTAGAAGTAGTAGTGTAGTAGTAGTAGTAGTAGTAGTAGAAGTAGTTTAGAATAGTAGCGAGCGTTCATAGTCGAGGTAAATAGTAGCAGGAGTGGCGATGGTGGTGGTAGCAGTACCAGTAGTAGTAGTAGTTATCGAAGAAGTTGCAGAAATAGAAATAGTAGTAGTGGTGGTGGTGGTGGTAGCAGAATGAGGGAGAGTGTTGGTGGTGGTAGCAGCAGCAGCAGCAACAGCAGCAGCAGCAGCAGAAGCAGCAGCAGCAGTAACAGTAATCGTCAGTAGTCGTCAACGTTGTTATCTTCGATGGAATCTATATCGACCTGATAAATCACTTGCATCTCTTTACATCATTTTAGACTGGAACGCCATGACCGTCCTCAGTTACGGTTGACCAGGGTGTGAATACGAGGAACGAGAGTGGAGTTGGTTTTGAGCCCTGTTTTAATCTGTATACAGCTGCACAGTTTTCATCTTGAGATTTCAAATTTCACGAGGTGACAGCCCCTAATATAATATATTCTCTGTGGTCGGCGGGACTATAAACAACATGACTGGATTGGACTGACTGGACATCTCACTCAGCTAAGGTCATTAACTCACTCAGCTAAGGTCATTACCTCACTCAGCTCAGGTCATTAACTCACTCAGCTCAGGTCATTAACTCACTCAGCTCAGGTCATTAACTCACTCAGCTCAGGTCATTAACTCGCTCGGCTCAGGTCATTAACTCGCTCGGCTAAGGTCATTAACTCGCTCGGCTAAGGTCATTAACTCGCTCAGCTAACCAGCCGCCATGGCGCAGTGGTTAGCGCCTTGGGTTACGGACTGGAAGGTCGCGGGTTCGAATCCCATAAGAGTCATAGGGATTTTTCGGACTCCGGCCGGCTCCTACCCAGAGTGAGTGTGCTGTGGGCTCAGTGGGAAGACTGGGACCACACAGTCGAGCTTCATCCACTTAACGGATGCGAGTTTGAGAGTGTTGCTCAAATTACCTGACCAACACTGCAGGTGTCTGTATCTCTCGGGCCCGGTTGACGCCGGGATATATTATGATAGTAAGCGTAGAGTACATCCCTGTCAAGTAGTCTCAAAGCATATGCACTTCCACAGCAGCATAATTACGTCATCCTCATTGTCATTGATCATCATGCAATTAAAAAAAATTGCCTCTGATTCGGTGGTTCCAGTTTCTCTGGTCTCATGGTGGCCTCAGATTCGGTTTGCCCATACACTTCTGTGCCTGTGGTGAGTTTGTGTCAAAGCCTTTGGGGTTGGAGGTTTGCAGGGGACGGTTGTTGGAGGGACGTTGTGGTGGTTGCTACCTCGGGTGGGCAACTCACTCAGTCTGGCTCCGCGACTGAGCTAATACTGTCGTTAGTAGGGGGTTTAGTAGGTGGTGTCCTGCGTATGTTAGCTCAGAACAGGCACCACTGAACACCGCCAAAGTGACCCAGCAGCAGTGCAGGGCCCTCTGGCTGGTGGCCCCACGGCGGCTGATAGTGATTGGCTCCTGTGGACCTCCGACTCTGAGGATGAGACATAACAAACCTGGGTATGGTTGTGGCGGGGAGATTGAATGACGGCTGTGGGAACAGCAGACGGGGGACGTCACAGAAGATGAGGCAGAAAAAAAAAAAAAAAAAAAAAAAAAAAAACTCGCTCAGCTAAGGTCATCAACTCACTCAGCTAAGGTCATCAACTCACTCAGCTAAGGTCATTAACTCACTCGGCTAAGGTCATTAACTCACTCGGCTAAGGTCATTAACTCACTCGGCTAAGGTCATCAACTCACTCAGCTAAGGTCATCAACTCACTCAGCTAAGGTCATTAAATAAACAAACAGGTGTCGACAGGAGATGGTTTTAGTATCTAATGCAATACATTTATCCGATCCGACACCTCGGAATAGCATTACTGTGATCCTGCCACTGTGCAGGACTTTCAGGGGGAAGCGGATGGTGAGATAAATACCTCCCTGTGGACCGCTGGCTTTGCGAGCACGGCAAAGGAAATCCCCGAGTGTGGATGAGAGTGGAGAGGTCGTACTAAGTACCACGAGAGTAGTATCACCGAAACACAAGAAGAAGAAGAATGCGAAGAAGAAAAATGTGAAGGAAAATGCGAAGAGGAATGCGAAGAATGAGAAGAAGAAGAAGAAGAAGAAGAAGAAGGAGGAGGAGGAGCGGGAGGAGAAGGAGGAGGAGGAAGAGGAACAGCAGAAGCAGGAATCGAATTAAATTAAACAATGCTACAAGTAAAGCCTTCTACTTTTACATCTTCTGCGAATGCAGCTTTCTACTGCAGCGAACACACAAATCCACAATAAACCTACCTCATCTTAATTAAAGGTGGAATTGATCTCCCGCGTGCGTATACACACGAACGGAATCAAGACACTGGCAGATCGGCACTTGAACTTGACCCAGCAGATTGTACAACTCCTCAACCTTAATTCACCAGACGCCGCTGGCGGGTTCGAACCTATGACTTCACGAATCCACCGGATGAAAGTCAAACGCTTTATCTTTTAGCTATAGGGTCTCTCTCTCTCTCTCTCTCTCATCTCTCTCTCTCTCTCTCTCTCTCTCTCTCTCTCCTCTCTCTCTCTCTCTCTTGTTCTGTCTGTCTGTCTGCTGCTGTCTGTCTCTCGATTTCTAACAATTCATGTACCTTGAATGTAGCTGGGCCTAACACAAAGTTAGTCTTCTTTTTCGAAGACATTTTATATCTTCCAAAGACAGTCGTATTTTACCTACAACTTTCCTTGGTCTTTAAGTTTAGTCATTTTAGTGGCAGAAAAATTTTGGTATAGCTGAAAGGAAGGTTAGGGTTTTCATAGACGTTTCTCCTCACCTCACCTATCCCCTTGGACCGTGGGGGCACTAATGAAGATTTTTGAAACCAGCTTCCTCCATTCCCATTTCTAGCCGATCAGACTATATACTTTCCAAAGAACAATTTCTGCTCGCGCATTAGACTATATACTTTCCAAAGACCGTACTTTCACCTCTCGTTTTGAAAATAAGTTTTGAAGTCATCTTAAGCTACAGCTGGGTTGAATAATACGTCAGAAGATTTTGCATTCTATCCTATTAATAGTGAAGGATATGAAATATTATAATATCCCACACCTCCCTCTCCTCTCAAACACACCCTCTATATCGTGCACGCCCCTTACACACTCAAAACAGTTGTTCAACGTCATCAACAATTTGAAATGACGTTTATTTCAATTCAAACCAACACGGTACGTCACTGGCCGCATAAATAGAGCAAACTCAAACGATAAATTTTCTTCTTTGATAGTTTACACTATACAGATTCAGCCTCATGAGACCTCCTGTCGCCAAACGTTTTAACACGACAGTGCTACAAAGCTGATGATGTGAGAGCTCTTGTGAAGTCAGAGTTGAAAAACAACTAACAGGAAATCGTGAAGATGATCACAACCACTGGTCCCCCCCCCCCCCCCCCCCCCCCCCCCCCCCCACCACCACTTCTGTATGAATCAATCAACTGATTTGAGAGACTGGAGTCTCTCAGCAAGGCGAAGATCGTAGAAAGGCAAAAAGGGGTGGAGCAGAGCAGAGCAGAGCAGAGCAGCCACAAGGTTGCAGGCCAAAGCTTGACACAACAACAGGTACAGAACTTCTTCAATGTCAGAATAACGATAGTGCAGATGAAAAACGGTTCTCCATGGCCTCACCTCCCGCCTCTCGTCAACAAGTATATCACGTAACACTCTTCTTTCACATCAAACAACACACTATGGGTTCACAATAAGAATAATTTTTTTTTTTATCATTCAACGCTTCATCTAGAAAGACAGAGCTATTTCTGTATCTTTGCTTTATACTTTCAACTTGAATTACGCCCCGTTTCATTCCACACAACGATTATCTTTGACAGTAGGATTTTTTTTGTCAACCATCGTGGGTGCATATCATTCAACACGCAGTGACTTTGTCATGATAACGAAGTGGCACTCAGGGTTCTGTGTAAAGTATACGTATCTTTGGGTACTAGTCTTATGAAGATACGCGCTTGTTCAAAATGGCACGCGTGCTCGTTGCCATCAGGTATCAAGTTTTCATTTCGGTATGGTTCTCACCTTGGCTTTTTCACCAACAGCAGATGTTAATCTGAAACTCGATGGGGGGAAAACGAAAAAACAGAAACGGATTGCAACTCACAAGAAGGAAACCAAGCGTCAATCACGGTCAGAAAACGGTAGGAGGAAAGACCCAGCACAAATCACCGTGCAATAACCAATCATCAGAGGCCGGTATGGGGGCCCGTGTCATGGCCCGTCACCGTCACCTGCACGCGCTGAGTACACGCGGTCCTGTCGTCAGGGTAGCTGCAGGCGGGGTGGCCGTTGGCCTTGCTGACCACACAGGGGTCCGGCACCAGCAGGAGGTCCGGGGGACTGCTGCTCCGGTGACTGTCCCTGTGGTGGACGCTCTGCTCCATCAGAGGCGTGTCCATGCTGCCGTGATGCTGGGCAGTGCAGCTGAAGCCTCGGCCCTGACCCCCGCCCCCTGAGGTGTAGGCGGTGAAGCCGTTGAGCTCGTAGTTGTTGCTGTTGCTACTGCCGCGCCGGCCCGGGTCTATGGACAGGCTGAAGGTGCGCGTCATGCGGCGCAGCTCGTCGCGGTCGAAGAGGCAGCCGCAGAAGAGGTTCCAGAACTCGTTGCGGAACTTCTTGCCGAAGAAGTAGTAGGGCACGATGTTGATGGCCGAGTTGAGGATGACCAGGAAGTTGGCCACCTCGTTCAGCGTGAAGTCGGCCCGCGAGATGCGCTCCACGGGCTTGAAGGCGTAGATCATGCGCGAGACCAGGGCCGGGCCCTGGCAGATGAGGAAGATGACGATGACGCCGATGAGCATGATGGTGGTGTCGTTGCGGTGCTTCTCGCGGGCGTTGAGCTCCTTCCCTTTCAGGCGGGACATGTGCACGGCGTGGATGAGGAAGGCGTTGAGCACCACCAGCGTCAGGAAGGGGAGGCCGCACACGCAGATCAGGTACATCCACGAGTGCACGATCTCCCGGAACACCTCGTTCTTGCCGATGTCCGTCAGCTCGATGACGTAGATGACCTCCGTGGAGTTCATCAAGGTCAGCTCGTACTTCTTGGTGGAGTACTCCAGGAACTTGGGCACGCAGAACACCAGGCCGGCCGCGTACAGCGCCGCCACCACCTTGCGGGCCCGGCTGCGGCGACACATGGTCTCGGCCCTGAAGGGGTGGCAGATCATGATGTAGCGGTCCACCGTGAAGCCCAGCGTCAGCCAGATGGAGGTCACCTGGAAGACGATGGCCGTGGGGTGGACGTAAGGGAAGTACAGGCTGTAGGTGCGCTCCAGGGTGCCGGTGGCGTCGTGGGACTTGACGTCCTTCATGACCAGCAGCACGGTGAAGACCAGCACCAGCGTGTCGCACACGGCCAGCGCCGTCAGGTAGGTGTAGGTGGAGGAGCGGAAGGCGCGGCGCGTCAGCACGGCCACCGAGAGGCCGTTGGCCACCACCCCCAGGCTGCACACCACCAGGCCCCCGATGCCCATCAGGTAGTACAGGAACTTCTGCTGGTACACGCTGTCCAGGTGGTTGTAACTGCCCGAGGCGGCAGGCACGTAGTCGTCGTAGTTGTTGTTGTTGTTGTTGTTGTTGTTGTTGCTGCTGTCTGACTCGTTCAGGTCCAGGGTCAGCCACGGGTTGCTGTCTTCCATTGTTGCTGATTTTAGTGTGTGTGTGTTGATTTTAGTGTGTGTGTGTTGATTTTAGTGTGTGTGTGTGTGTGTGTTGTTGATTTTAGTGTGTGTGCTGATTTTAGTGTATGTGTGTCTGCCGATTTAACTTCCTACACACTTCACTAGCGTGTCTCCAGACGTGGTGTATTTTCTCGTTTTCGTTTGAAAAACAAATTTACCACGCACAACTTTCAGAAAACGTAAAATCTTCCAAAAATATGTTCCCAGGCAGAATAAACTTCAATACAACACACAATCGATGAGCAATACCCAACAAAAAGCGTACTGTGACACACACACACACACACAACGCTGTGAAAAAAACAACTGGCCAAAACTTGTGTTCGTTGCTTGGTGAAGATCCTGGCTGTGTGTGGACAAAAATATCCTTCCCACAACAACAACTCCTCCTCAAGGTGGTTGTTGATCTTTTCAGTCAGACAAATAAAGTGACCATCAACAACACTAACTGATTCCGTCTCTGTTCCTGAAGAAAGCCAGCACAACGTGGCCTAAGAACTGCTGACAGAAGACAGTAAAGCGCCGATTCCATCGCTCCATGAACGCTGTTGATTGATACCAAGTCTGGATGGAGCTGAAGAAGATAGCGTTACCCGTCACTGGCGTTCCACGGTGACGTTAAAACAGTCCGCACAAAACAACTTGTAAAAGTACACCGCCGCTGTTAACAGAATCCACACTGAACAAAGTTCGCTGAATCTTTTTTTTCTTTTTTTTTTTCAGTTTGACATTTTGCGTCGATGCCGCTCGAATATCTTTTATGGTTCAACACGTGGCATATTTCGTTTCTTTCTCTTCTGGCAGTGAAATTTTTTTTAGCACGAAGTGTCCTTGTTTATTTGTTGTTACTGTTTTGTTTGCTTGGGGGGTTTTTTCTTCTCAAATTTCAACCCCAAGCTTTCATTCAGTATTTTCCAGCACAAGGTTTAGTCTCCAACACCTGAACAACACTGTAAAACAAAAGTTGCTCAAGTCTACACCAACTTTTCTAGAGCAAACCAACAAAAAAAAGTACTTCTCTCGCCTGTCTTTTAGTCACTTGTATCCCTCTTTTAACAGTGAGTTTACACACGACCTACACTTCTATCCTTCTTTCAGAAAGTGATTTTTTACATGACAAAACACCAGTATCCTTCTTTCAACAGGTGAGCCTTCACACGACAGTCAACGACCACCCGATAAAGGAAAAAAAAAGAAAAAAAAAGTTACTTCACAAAACAAATAATCGACGACTTAACAAGAATCAAAGGTACACCCACACACACCCACACCTTTACGAAGCTGCCCCTCCTTCAAGGCTGAAAAGCTCAGGGGGGAAAAAAGAGTGATCTCT
>CM054142.1:24225789-24228289 GCA_028751875.1 Rapana venosa | reverse complement strand
GTGGGAACAGATGACAGAATTTACAAAACCGCATACACACGGGGACTGGATGTAAAAAAAAAGCACGTAAGTGCTTATTCCATTATGCTCGATATTTAAATTAAAAAAATAGGCGGAAGGTAAAAAAAACAAATCATTAGGGTACGACCTGAACAGTCCTTTTAATCAGCTGTTTCCCGAAGACCTTGTCCAGCTAGCAAGGGAGGTAACAGATCGTAGGGTCGAAGGGAGTGAACACAGCAGCCGCGACCTGACTGGACCCTCTGATGTATTATTACATCACTGTGATTGTCAGGCGATACAGGAGTCTCTGCCTTTATCAACTGTCCATGAGTATCGTTATCAGGACTCGCTCAAAGAGAGTGGACGAGATAGGCTGGAATACAAGGCAAATAGTAAGTTTGTCTTGAGCTATGTTCTCCCTGTCAGACGAGGGTTGCTCTGTTCGTTTAGTGTATAATTATAAACTATATTACAAGATATTATTTAAGTTTGGAAATGCCACTACAGTCACAGGTTCTATCATATTTTTTTGTTGGATTGTCTGTCTCCTTTATGTGGTTTTTAGGCTAAGGGGTTCTTGAGGCCAGATATGGCCAGGCATAGCAACGATGCCGATAAAGCTGCCCAAGATCTGCTATACTATCACATTTGCAAGACAACTACGATTCTCGAAATTTATGGCAACATTATGGAGCAACAAAAAAATTCTTGCTTAAGGCGCCTGCTGCAGCTTGTGTGCAATGGGCTTTACAATGGCAAACTATGGTGATGCAGGTGAGATAAGCATGGTAGCGTAACGTTCGTTTATTAGATTGTTTTATCACAGGAGCAGAGAGATACCCGCTCAGTGTGTCTTCACATCTTCACCTTCACCTATCACGTAGTTTAGTAAACCGTTGGGGCACCACTTAAGATTTTGCAACCACTTCGTCCAGTCATCACGGTTCTTAGCTTTTCCGTAGTATGTCGTTCAACCCAAGGCAAACCGCTTGGTATCTTACACAGATATCACATAACTAACAAAGAAGTGAAAACCAGATATGAAAATGCCACACGAAGAGCTCCTGACTTCAGTGGAAAGAAAACGCAAACTGAAGTGGTAGGGGCACGTCACACGAACATCTGGACTGGCCAACTCTGTCCTATAGGGAACAGTACAAGGAGGAAGACGAAGAGGCAGGACAGAGAAAAAACGATGGAAAGACAACACCAGAGAGTGGACTGGCCTGGAGTGGAATGACACAGTGTGTGCTTATGACTATGCAAACCAAGGAGCCATACGGCGGTATCATACTGGAGTTTGAATCGGTAAATCAAACTCTTACAAAACAACAACTAAAAAGCTCCATCAAAATTGAAATGGTCGACATCGACAAACATGAAGTATTTCTCGTTTTAAATTGTAACCGATGATTTCTAGTGATACAAAATCATATCAACTCATCACTGCAATGCCTGACAAAGACGGCGAAAACTGCATGGACACTGACACTGGGGAGAATTCCACCACTTCAAAGGGCATTAATTTCCCCCAAAAAACCCATTCCCTTTCTGGCAAGAGTTGCGCATCTATCTGCTTGAAAAATCAATCTGACAATAAACCAAGATTCTAGCTTTCGGTTTTCATGTCTTCTTTTTTATGATGTCGTTTTATCACACGAATCAGAAGACACATGCTCCGCGTTGTTTTCATGCCCCAACAAAAACCATCGCTTTACAGCTTCTTTTCATGTAAGCTGTAGCAGCAAAAGCACAAGAAACAAACAAACAAAATGATGCCCACAATCAGAAAACATGTGTTGTCACGACTGTGTTGCAGGATGAAATATTCCCAGACATGCTCGCTTTTGTTGCCAGGCTTTTCTGAGCAACGAAAATGGCAAAGAAGAAAAGGGGGATAAAGCAAAAAGGGGGGTAAGCTACGTTTCACTTGGAAAATATGATATGACGTTTTGCAGAGTTTCCTGTAAGCAACACGTTTCGGGACGAGAAAGGGATTCCAACTCGTTTTAAATAAAATTTACTTATCTATCCATCTATTTATTTATTTCTGTTGTGATGTTGTGCTATAACAACTTGCCGTGATGTCAACAGGCAGGTCTCGGATGTTCCTCTACAGGAATTTATGTTTAAGTGGGTGCCTTGTGATTTGTTGTTGTTTGTTTGTTTGTTTTTGGTGGGGGTTGTTTTCTTTCATTTATTTGATTTTTTTAGTCTGTTTTCGTTCCTCGGCTAGAGGTCCGGGGTTGACCAATACAGAGATGTAGCAAATGCCACCGTTTTTACCCGCCGTTAAGGTAGCCACATCCCGACTTCGGGATGGTGTCCAAACACGACACCCGTGTGGTTGTTTTTGTATATGGTCATCCATCCCTACCGGCACAAACTGGCCTACTCTTCTGAAAGGCGAAATGACTTCCAGTGCAGGCCTATCAGCGTCTTCATTCTCCTCGTGCATGCACACATGTAGAAGATGGAATAGGCGTGTTAAAGATCC
>CM054142.1:24198289-24215789 GCA_028751875.1 Rapana venosa | reverse complement strand
TATGTCCCTGCCATTAATTAAGAACTTCCTCTCACGGTATGTTTTGTTTACTGCCATACTTAATTTTTGAAGGGAAAAAGTCATCTTGATACATCATCTGTAAAAAAAAAAAATAAATAAAAAAAAAAGAAAGAAAGAGAAAGAAAAAAAGCACCTGTTCTTTTACAGTAAACAGGAGGAGCTCTTTGTTCTCCCATTTTGGGGAATCAAAAGTCATTCAAGTACACCATTAGTTCCTACAGACCATGATTACTGACCCGCTCCTCACTGTCTTGCATACGATTCCACAATATGGCACGGCCTTTCAAAATGGATACGGTATACACCTACTACTACTTTTTCTTTTTTTAGAGGTGGGGGTTGGGTGGTATTTTCTTATTTCTACAATTGCTAATGTTAATGTCTATCATCTTCATCGCCACAACTTTCATAATGTTCCTCCACCTTTTTGATTTCTTTTTTTAAGTACTTTGATTTCTTTTTGCAAGATATAGCGCTATATAAATTCCATTTATCATCATCATCATCATCATCACTATCGCCATCATGTTACTGATCACCACCCCCTCTCCCCCCCCCCCCCCTTCGCTTGATCCTCTAATCTGTGTATGCACTGCAAATGACAAAACATTGTTACACACAGTGCAGAGATAAAAACGTGACCACAAAGGCAAACTCCATATCTCAATTAGGGAGGAGGACAAGCTGGCCGATCCGTCATCCTCCCGCTGAGTGTTCGCACGCCCTTTCCTCACCCCGCCAGGCTACCAATTACCCCGCTCCACTCCATCATCCTAATCCCTCACATCATCGCCCAGTCATCGAACACACACAGAGAGAAAGAGAGACAGCCTGATAGTTTCTAAATGCAGCTCCCCCTTTTTTTCCTCTACAGATTGTTTTGCTCTGAAAACAGTCCTGCTCCCCGCCTCATGTGATGGAAACCATGTATGTTAGACAGACAGACAGACTCTACAGATGGCCCGGGTGGTGAGGAGAGTTGGTAGGGATGATGGATTGTTCAGTGTCAGATTGCGTGTATGGACACTCTGGTCTGGCCAGAGGGAAACATGATGACTAGTGCACTACACGCATGCACTCGCATGCAACAATCCAGAACAACGATATATCGGCATATTATGCATACAATGTATGATGTACCATGGATACATAGAGCATGAATAAACTGGTTGGAGGTCAATAATCTAGTTTTACTGTTTCAACTGGTCTCCAACCGCAACCCCCCCCCCCCCCCCCCCCACACACCAGATCATTGTTAGTGGTATATGAAATCTTCTTGTGGCTCTAACAGTCACTAGCTTGAATAGAAGAAAGAGTAGACTTCGACTAGTCCAGTCTTTGAGGAGGGTTTTTTGGTTTCTTTTTTGTTGGTTTGTTGTTTTTAAAGCACTCTCCGTTATACATAAAACATGCTCTTTTAACTCAGATCCCAAGATTATAACAGAAAAATAACTATGTTTTATATTTTTTAAAAAGTACTTGTGATCAGACTGATTTTTTTTAAAAACCACTTGTGATTAAGACATATATAATTATTTTCAATTTAAAGGGAAAAAAATCCATATGTTATCAGTGTGGTCAACTCTGAAAATGTATTTGACACAGCACATCATCTTAACTACATGTTGTCTTTCAGGTAAGGCAGAGAAGTGTTAGAATCCTTTCCCAACGAGGTGGGATTATTCCCTTCGGCAAACATCAACAGCGGGCATTAACGTCACATGTAAATAAACAAGCAGACGTTTGGTTGGAGGGGGGGGGGGGTGGATGTTAGGTTATAAAGGGGAGATCAATAAGCCATCCGCAATGCATTGCTTGGCAAATGCACATCTCCTTCCTGAAGCCACAGAGTGGATTAGAGGACATTAGATTCTGTTCCACTTCCTTCCTGTCTTCGGCAATCTTCAGGAAGGGAACTCTTGCAAGACCGAAATTATCTAACTTTCTGTTTGAATCCTTCCCCGCTCAAACTCGTTTCTTTCTTTGCAATTCAACGCTGGAGAGAGAGAGAGAGAGAGAGAGAGAGAGAGAGAGAGAGAGAGAGAGAGAGGGAGAGAGAGAGAAGAGAGAGAGAGAGAGGGGGGGAGAGAGAGAGAGAGAGAGAGAGAGAGAGAGAGAGAGAGAGAGAGAGAGAGAGAGAAGAGAGAGAAAGAGAGAGAGAGAAAGAAGAACCAGGAGCTTATAACATAACGCGCGGCTCTTAAAAACGATTGCCTTTCACAGCTGCAAAATCGCACGTTTCGTTTGTAAAGTTTCCATCTTTTGTGGTGATTCTAACGTCTGCAACTCCCCAAACCATTCATTCCAGTTTCACAATGCAGGCAGAGCCACTCTTTCTACTGCTTCCAGGGAGCCAGTGTTCTATAAGGAGCTATCAAGAGTTAAGCCTCCGTGAGGCCACTAATCAACAGATGCCCTGCACTTCTGCTGAGTTTCTTTGGCGATGTTCGGTTTTGCCTATTCAAGTCCTTTATCAAGTTTCTTCAGCCTTTTTCTTTAAAAAATGTCTTGACTTCTCTCTCTCTCTCTCTCTCTCTCTCTCTCTCTCTCTCTCTCCTCTCTTCTCTCTCTCTCTCTCATTTTCGTATTTTTTATTTCTTTTCTGAATCCTTTTTCAAACAGATTGCATGTGCTTAAGTGTTATCTTTTTATTTCCCTTTGAGTGCTGGATGGAGAAAAAAAAAGTCCCCGAACTTACTCTATTACCGTTAGAAAATGAACATTCATTTCATTCTGTTTGTTCTCTCTCTCCTCCCCCTCCCCCCTCAGCCCCCCCCCCCCCCCCCCCCCCCCCCACATGCGTGCTTGTGCGTGCGTACGTGCCTGCACGCACGCACGCTCCCCTGTATCTTTTCCCTTATTCTTCTTTAATTGTTTTTTATGTTTGGCATGTTTGTGACGTCGTGTTTACATTTCTGCTTCCTGAATCCAATCCTCCCCCCCCCCCCCCCCCCCCCCCCTCACCCCCACCCTCCCCTCCTCCGGCAAAAAAAACACACGCCCTGCTGTCCAGTCATTGAGAAGTCCACGCTATGTCGTCTGTTTGGTGCACGGCCCGGTCACGTAGGGCCTACAGGTCAACAGTGCCGTCACACACACACACACTGTCACGTTCGCCCTACACTTTGATTCGGCCGGTCACACGCGACCCGGCAGCCTCTTTTGCAGTCAGCCCTACCTCTCCTAAAACCTAAAAAGCGAGCAACACTTTGCTTAATAATCTGGGTCGGTTTTGTTTTGTTTTGTTTGTTTGTTGTTGAAGGGTGTGTGTCTGTCATACACACACTCTCTCTCTCTCTCCTCTCTCTCCTCTCTCTCTCCTCTCTGGGGGCGGGTGTGTGTGTGTGTGTTGTGTGTGTGTGTGTGTGTGTGTGTGGTGTGTGTGTGCGTGCGTGCATGTGGGGGGGAGTGAGTATGAGTATGTGTGTAAGTGTGTAAATGTGTGGTGTGATGTGTGTGAGAGAATGTGTGTAAATATGTGTGTGTGTGTGTGAGTGAGTGAATGAGAGAGTGAGCGAGTGTGTGTGTGTGTGTGTGTGTGTGTGTGTGTGTGTGTGTGTGTGTGTGTGTGTGTGTGTGTGTGTTGTGGAGGGCAGGGGATGGGGGGTTCTTTGAGTTTTGTTGTTGTTGGGGTTTTTTGCTGGTTGGTTAGGTGGTGCAGATTTTTTTCATTTTTGTGAGAAAGGCCAGGGGTATTTGTGTTTGTCATAGTTTGCCACACACACACACACACACACACACACACACACACTTCTTCTTCCAACACAAACAAGCAAACAAACAAGAAATTCGACCACACACACAAAAACTAAGGATTGCGTTTGGGTTTCAGCCTGTTTGTTTCTGGTTTACAGTTTTTTGTGTGTTTGCCTTCATTTGTCTGTTATCCCCCCCCCCTCCTCTCTCTCTCTCTCTCTCTCTCTCTCTCTCTCTCTCTCTCTCTCTCTCTCTCTCTCTCTCTCTTGTGTGTGTGTGTTTCGTGGGTTTTCTTCACAATGATAAATCATAATTATAGCGTTGGATAATTATATGATTTGTTTTTTACAAGATATAGCGCTGTATAAATTCCATGTATTATTATTACCATTATTATTTTATTATTATTATTATAATGATACAAGGAAAATAAACAGACAGATTTATGAAATAACGAAGAGAGATCTAGATAATTTAAGAAATCGTTTGCGTGAAGCCTCAAATGCATGCTAGGCATATCTGTGTAATCCATACCAACAGCCATATTAGGCCTAGTCCTCCATGAACAATGGATGTGTTTTTAACGTACTATAAGCAGGTTTATATATCTACCTGTAAATGAGGAGGAAGCAGAGGAGGAGAAAGAAGGAAGGAAGAAAGAAAGACAGAGAGAAAGAAGGAGGACGAGAACGAGGAGGAGGAGGAATGCGAAGAAGAAGGAGAAGGAGAAGAAGAAGAAAGATGAAGAAAGAAGAAGAATGCGAAGAATGCGAAGATGAAGAAAAATGCGAAGATGAAGAAGAATGCGAAGATGACGGAGAATGCGAAGATGAAGAAGAATGCGAAGGCGAAGAAGAATGCGAAGAAGAATTGCGAAGAAGAATTAAGAGGAAGAATTAAGAAAAAGAAGGAAGCAAGCAAAGAAGGAAGGAAGCAAGAAAGGAAAAATAAGAAGAATTGCAAAGAAGAATTGCGAAGAAGAATGAAGAGGAAGAATTATGAATTAAAAAGAAGAAGAAGGAAGCAAAGAAGGAAGGAAGAAAGAAAGGAAAAATAAGAAGAAGAATTGCAAAGAAGAAGATGAATGCAAAGAAGAATTGCGAAGAAGAATTGCGAAGAAGAAGAATTGCGAAGAAGAATTGCGAAGAAGAAGAATTGCAAAGAAGATGAACGCTAAAGAAGAACTGCGAAGAAGAAGTACAAGAACAACAACCAAAAACAACAACCAAAAACAAGAAGAACAACGACAAATAACAAGCACGACTGCAGGACAAACGAAAGCAGGGAGACACAGGGTATCAGCCAATGCTCCAGCACTTCGTTCCCCTTAGCGTCGTCACGGGCAGGCAGGGCAACCGTGCCACACCCACCCATTCACGATCAAGTTTCACTTAAAGTCCTTCGGATGAGACTATAAACCGAGGCCCCGTGTGCGAACGCATGCAGAACATCTTGCGCACACGTTAAATCCTGTTCCGCTTTTCGAAAGAGTAGGCCATTGTGTGCCGGTGGGAACAGATGACAAAATTTACAAAACCGCATACACACGGGGACTGGATGTAAAAAAAAAAAGCACATGAGTGCTTACTCCATTGTCCTCGATATTTATTTTTTTAAAAAGTCATCTGAGCGCTTTGATTTGTTGCTTTACAAGATTCAGCGCTATATAAATTCCATACATTATTATTGTTGTTATTATTATTATTATTATTATTATTATCATTATTATTATTATTATTAACATAACCGTTTCTTCTCTCCTCTCCCCCACTCTCCTCTCCTAGAAGTTTTACGCCAAGACGCGAGATATGTTACTGCGTCTAAAAAAAACCCCCATTCTTCGCTACTTCATAACTTCAGAGTCACACACAGTGAGAAAAAAAATTCATGGTAAACCTCAAGTTAGAATTTCAAAAGTAAAACGAACAAAGAAAAAAGATCCAAAAAACAACAACACCAACCAAACAAAACAACAACACCCCACAACAATAAAATCTATATAAAAAGGGTGGTCAGAAAAGACTCACAGACTACACCACCCCACAACACTAATAAAATCTATATCAAAAAGGTGGTCAGAAAAGACTCACAGACTACACCACCCCACAACACTAATAAAATCTACATAAAAAAGGTGTTCAGAAAAGACTCACAAACTAAGCGTTAACATGCCTGTTTTATGGATAGATTCGACGCAATGGTTCGATCTCGGGTTTGCATCTGTACTATTATATAAGTGTGTGCTGAGCGTAGGTGCCTGCTGCACCTGCATATTATATATATATATATACACATACACACACATACATACATACATACATACACACACACACACACACACACACACATATATATATATATATATATATATATATATATATATATATATATATATATATATATATATATATATATATATATATATAATATATAAATATTACGTACACACATACACACACGCACGCACACACGCGCGCGATGTTCCCCACTCCTTCCTCCAATCTCTCCTCCACCCTTTCAATAATCTTATTCTCCCTTACAAGTCACAGAAAAATATTGCTGTCTCTTCCTCTTCCGTTCCCTTTCCTATCATTCCGCTTTTGATCTCACCACCACCGCCACCACCACCACCACCACCACTGTCCAGTCGGTCAGCTGGTCAGCCCTCTTCTGCCTCTGTCTGACCACCCCCCTCCCCCTCTCCCCTATCATACTTCAAAGAATACGCCGCGTACCTTACTGCCAACAAGCATCCTCCCCCCTCCTTTTGTGACCCTCCCCCGGCGATATTTCCTTGAAATTCAGGCCAAGCATATCCGACATCGGCTTGGGAGAGACAAGTGTTAGATTTTTAAATCTTTCTGGGAGGAAAAAACCAACAACAATAGGGGAATAGACCAAACAGGCAGAAAATAGACAAAGAAGGAGGTAGTGTGACAGGCAAAGAAAAGGAACAAGGCAGAAAACACAAAGAGAGGGATAGAAAAGAGGGAATTCCTAGCCCAGAAGGTGGGGGATGCTATCATTCTATACTGACAGGGCCGGCCCCCTGGTACCCTCAACAGGAGGGAGGTGTGCGGGGGAATGAAGAATGTCTTCTTCGTAGCTTACTGCAGGCAGATACTGCGTGGCCGGCTGTGGTTTGTTTACCTGCGACGATAACACTGGGGGGGAGGGGGGGGGGGGGTGTAAGGCCCACAGGTTTCCCCATGATAGTCCATTCTGGCTTGCGCTTGCCGGTGGGAACAGATGACAAGAATTCACAAAACCGCATACACACGGGGACTGGATGTAAAAGAGCACATAAGTGCTTATTCCATTATCCTCGATATAAAATTAAAAAAAATTAAAATAAATTATTCCCAAACTTTACGAACTTATCCTGGAAGATGTGGATTTAGTGGTGGTGGTGGTTGGGAATGGTGGTGGGTGGTGGTGGTAGTAGTGATGGGTGGTGGGGTGGTGATGGGGATGGACATGCGCCAGATTTAGTCCCCAGACTAACAATTGCGCAGAGGAGAGAGAGAGAGAGAGAGGGAGAGAGAGAGGGAGAGAGAGGGAGAGAGAGAGGGAGAGAGAGGGAGAGAGAGAGGGAGAGAGAGAGAGACAGACAGACAGAGAGAGAGAGACAGACAGCAGGCAGGCAGAAAGAGAGAGAGACAGACGGACAGAGAGAGGGAAAAGAAACAAAGAGAGGAGGGAGCGAGAGACAGTGAGAGAGAGCACTCCAGAGACAGAGACAGATGTATGCAAGATGTATTCCTTATGAGGGGAACGAGTCTCACTCTGGTGGTCAGTTAAAGTTTTCCTTAGGCGCAAAATCAACTTTTTGCTTTTTTTCTAAAAACACCTTTAATATTTTTTTCAAGCTATTTTGATATAAAAAAGACGATACATACAATTACGCACGCGCGCACGCGCGCGCGCGCGCACGCACGCACGCACGCACGCACGCACACACACACACACCTTGACCACTTATGTTTCATGCCATGTTAAATTTCGAGAGTTTGGTTTGTTTTTGTGGGGTGGGTTTTTTGTTGTTTTTTGGGGTGTGTGTTTTTTTTTGTTTTTTTTTGGGGGGGGATGACTTTACGGGGCTTACACCGCCGAAGATGGCCAAGGACACAGAGAGAGAAGTGAAGCGGTGTTAATTTGGTCCTCAAATCACAGGTCCTATATCGATGACTAGAAACCGGACTTCTGCTTCGTTTCACTGTTCCTTGGCCAATTATCCACCCACTTCTGCAGACATGAGAAAAAGAGGGGAAAGAGAGTAGGCAGATGGGATGGAGCAGAGCAAGTAAAAATTATCATCATTATCCTCCTCTTCCTCCTCCTCCTCATCATTGTCGTCGTCATCATCATCATCATCATCATCGTCATCATTTGTCATTACTATCAGTCAGAAAATCGGTCACTCCTTTCTTGTGAGTGGGTGTTTTTTGCCAAGGGCAGCTCAATGAAAAAGTCTAGTTCTTAGGTAGAAACGATGATTAGTCTGGAAACCAGTTTTTGTGACTATATTCTAAACCATGATGATAATAATCATGACAATTATGACCACCACGACGATAATGGTGATGATAATGATAACGGCGACGACGACGATGATGACGACGATGACGATGGTGACGATGATCCTGACGGCTCAGACCATATCTAATCTAGGCTTATATCACGTTAATTGAAAGCAAACCATGTTGTTCATATCAACCCCACTCCCCCCAAAAACCCAACAATAACAAACTGATACAACAATGCTGATGCACTCCACCACTGGACTCCCCTCAGCAGGCCAAAGAACACAGTGTATGACATAAGTTTTTCTTTACCACGAGATTCCTTGAGGTCAGGTTTGCGCTTGAGGATACCAACCATTCCCTTTAATTTATCATTTCCACGTTCTTTTTCCGGGATGGGAGAGTTGCAGGCAAAACCTGCCTATAAGCCGATTATTAATTAAGAAAAAAAAAGGAACATCACCAAAAGTGCTTTTTAAGATTAAAAAAAAAGAAATTCATTGAAAGTTTGTTTGTTTTTTATAAATCTCCACGATTCCGTTAAAATCATAATTCTCAACCCTGCCCTCTACTTCAAACTTGTCAAAAAGCCAGGTGAATGACACTGCCGAGCAGGTAGGGTGCAGTACAGGCCCTCCATGACTGTGTGTGTACTCCTTCTGCCTCATTGCCCAGCCGGCAGTCACCAGACAGACCTCCACTGGAGGGTCCCTCACCTCCTTCCCTCCCTCCCTTTTCTCCTCTGGCCTTCATTCAGTGCTGCCCCGGCCCTGGCCCCAAGGCAATCAGCTGACGAACTCAGCCCCTACCACCTTGACTTCACTGCCAGCCAAGTTCCATTCACGACACCACTGCTCATCACGTCTTAGAGAGTACACATACACACACGCGCGCATGGATACACACGCACGCACACACTGCACACACACACACACACACGCGCGCACACACCCGCGCGCACACACACCACACGCACTACACACAAAACGCGCGCACACACACACCGCGCTAATACGACACAACACACACACAACCCCACACACACACACAACACAACACAACACACACAAAACAACACCACAACACACACACACAACACACACACACACACACCCTCAAATACACAACACACAAGACACACAATCTGTCAAAACTTGGGACATTTTTGCAAAAGGTCTTCGAAGAAGATTCCCTGAGAAAAAATGCTGGGCGGAAAAAAACCGAAAAGGCGTGGGGGTGTGAGTGGACTCCACTTGCCTGACAGATACATCCTTAACACACATATGCACACCATCGTCCTCGCTCATTCATTCCAAAAACTCTTCTAAGCCTCCTTTCTTACCTACTGCCTCTTCTCTCCCAAACATGCCCAGCAAAAGGGAAAAAAGCTGTCTCCGGTGATGCCTGTTGACCGTCCAGCCTAGCGCTGTAGGCATTGGTTAGCCTGGTCAACACGAACCTCAATGGCCAGTGGCAGATGGAAAGCCGCCACCTCATCACAAGTGTCTACATCATTCGTCGCCTGCCCTCTTTCCACCCCCCCACCCCCTCATACCTCCTCCTCCCTGTATGTATGTGTGTGTGTATGTCTATATATTCGTGTGTGTATGTATTATATATGCGTGTATGTTGTTGCATGATGTATGTATGTATGTATGGTATGTATGTTGTGATGTATTGTGTATGTTGTATGTATGTATGTATATGTTGTGTGATGTATGATGTGTATGATGTATGTATGTACGTATGCATGTTGTATGAGCCTGTAATGTTGGTGGGGGGTAAAATGAAATCATGGCACGCCTGTACTCTCACTCCCTATCTACTCCGATGTGCGTTGGATTAACTTAAAGAATACATCTAAGAGAACATTGAGTAAGTTGTTATAATCACCCTAAGTGTCTCATTCTCTCTGTCTCTGTCTGTCTGTCTGTCTGTCTCTCAACGGAGAGAGGTCACTTTAGTGTCGCTCAGTTCGTGTTTGACTTTCATCTCACACTATCAACACAAAGCTGGATACTCTGCATTACCACACACACACACACACACACACACACACACACACACACACACACACACACACACACACACACACACACACACACACCTTTTCCTTCATCTTTCTGTCTTTCCTTTTGGTGTGCAAAAAAAAAAAAAAAGAAAAGAAAAGACTGTGATCAGCAGTAACTAAAGGGACAGACACTACAGGTAGAACACAACTCACATCATATTTCCGTGGGTTCTTTTACGTGCGATAATCATGAGCTGCAGACAGGACCTAGGTTTCTTGTCTCATCAAAAAACCAGCACCCACACCACCCCTTAAGATCCAGAAGATGCAGCAGGGAGAAGTTCGGATTCAACTGAGGATCGAACCAGAAACTTTTCTCGCTTTCCATACAGGGTGTATAACCTCTAGACAAGCCATTTACAGTCATTAGCACTCTTCTGGTTCTTCTTTACACAACAATACTCAATACTTCTTTTTGCGTGGCTCTTTCGCACCTGTATTAGCCTTCTGTACACAATAATACCCCATACTACTCTTTGCTCAGCTCTTTCGTGCAAGTTCTTCTTTCCACAATAATACTCCCTTCTCCTTTGCTCGGCTCTTTCACGCCAGTTCTTCCTTACACAACAATACTCCCTACTTCTTCACTCAGTGCTATCATGTCAGTTCTTCCTTCCACAATATTATTCTTATGTGCTATCCACTTTTAACACGAGATTCCACTGCGTTGAATTCGGGCTCCGTGCTTCTCCAAATATCTACTATTTCACTGTCTTTCACGTCAGTTTTCCTTACACACTAATACTTCCTACACTTTTCACTTGTCTTTCACGTCAGTTCTTCCTCACACACTAATACTCCCTACATTACTCTTCACGTTGGTTCTTTTCACCCCATTTCTTCCTTACCAGCAACAATAATACTCCCTATTACTATTTACTTGGTTCTTTCACGTCAGTTCTTCCTCACACACTAATACTCCCTACAACTCTTCACTTGGCTCTTTCACGCCAGTTCTTCATTACACAATAACACTCCCTGCTAATCCTTCGCTTGCCCTGTTCTTTAACGCTATTTCTTCCAGACACACGATAATACTCCATACTCTTCGCTCTTTCGCGCCAGTTCTTCATTACACAATAACACTCCCTACTACTCTTTGCTAAGCTAATTCACGCCAGTTCTTCATTACACAATAACACTCCCTACTACTCTTTGCTAAGCTAATTCACGCCAGTCTTAATTACACAATAATACTCCCTACTAATCTTCACTTGGCCATTTCATGCCAGTTCTTCATTACACAATAATAGAATCCAGTTCTTCGTTACACAATAATACTCCCTACAATTCTTCACTTGGCCATTTCACGCCAGTTCTTCATTACACAATAATGAAATCCAGTCCTTCGTTACACAATAATAAAATCCAGTTCTTCATTACACAATAATACTCCCTACAACTCTTCACTTGGCCATTTCATGCCAGTTCTTCATTACACAATAATACTCCCTACTCCTCTTGGTAAGGCTCTTTCTTTGCACAGTTCTTCCTAACACAATAGTAGTCCTACTCTTTCCTCGGCTCTTTCGCACCTCACGATTAGACTAAGAGTGCGACAGTGAGGTGGAATAAATGAAAAAGGCAACCCAATTGTCCCAATTTCCCTTCAGCCCCCCCCCCCCCCCCACCCCCCCAAATTCCTATGCGACCTACGAAAACGTTGGCTAGGGAGAAAGGAATAAGGAAGTTAAGTCTATCTATCTTCTTCCTTTCTGCCTTTAATCAATCAAAAAGAGATAAGACTACAGTTGTACGGTTTTAAAAAAAAATGTAACTATGGAGGGTAGGAAAAATTGAAGAGATGGGCAGGTGGTGGTGGGGAGAGAGAGAGAGAGAGAGAGAGAGAGAGAGAGAGAGAGAGAGAGAGAGAGAGAGAGAGAGAGAGAGTGTACGTGAGTGAGTGAGTGAGTGAGTGAGTGAGTGAGTGTGGTGTGTGTGTGTGTGTGTGTGTGTGTGTGTGTGTGTGGTGTGTGTTGTCGCTTGCACCCACAAGCACACAGGTTGTGTTTGCAGCTTAATCTAGCAGTGGTGACTAGTCTCAGAGAACGGGAAAGGTACTATGCTTTAGTCTTCTCATTCACTGCACTGTACTGCATCCTTCCTAGCAAACACACACACACACACACACACACACACACACACACACACACACACACACACACACACACACACACACACTCTCTCTCTCTCTCTCTCTCTCTCTCTCTCTCTCTCTCTCTCTCTCTCTCTCTCTCTCTCCCTTAAAAAGAGCAGTAGTTTTCGTCTCCCACCTCCAAAGTTAGAAAGTTTAAATTGTTGTGGGATGAACAGCAATACTACCACCACCACTACCACCCTTCACACACACATAACACTACACCACACACACACAACACTACACCACACACACACACACTCTACACACACACACACAACACTACACCACACACACAAACACTATACTGCAAACACACACACACACACACACACTACACACACACACACACACACACACTACCTCTGTGCCGTCTGCCACACCCGAGGAGGGCATTATCTTCAACTTCAACAGTAACTTCTCTTTTACCAGCTGAAGTTCCAGGTATAATAGGGATATCAACGGAAAGCGACTTGTGGGAGAAGGGGGGGGGGGGGAGGCGGGGAGTGGGGTATTGGAGGGGTACCCAGTTGGCGGGTGGTGGTGGTGTGACCAGTTGAATTCCAAACCCTTTGCACACAAACTTGCTGCCTGATGTAATGATGCTTTTTCGCAGTTTTCGAAATAACGAACGATTTTTTTTTAAAAAGAAAGTTTTATTTTATGCCTTTGATATGTGGTATAGTTAGAGGGGGGGGGGGGGGGGGAGGGGAAATAGAAGCTTTACTGAAATGAGTGGTGGTTTGTTATTTATTGTTTTTAAAAAGAAACAGTTTTCTGATTCCCGAATGTATTATGGGGTGTGTGTGTGTGTGTGTGTGTGTGTGTGTGTGTGTGTGTGTGTGTGTGTGTGTGTGTGTGTGTTTGCTATATGGGCAAAAAAAGTGTATTCTAAAATCCTCAACTGTAGACTTTGAAAACTCTCTCTCTCTCTCTCTCTCTCTCTCTCTCTCTCTCTCTCTCTCTCTCTCTCTCTCTTCTTCTTCTTCTCTCTTCTCTCTCTTCTTCTTCTTCTTCTTCTTCTATTCTCCTCCTCCTCCTGTCCAAAAAAGCACCCTTAGTCAGACTGAAGATTGTTCACAATCACGCTTCTTGTCTCACCTTCGAGCCAAAAGCAGGACAGATCACGACTCCTCTCTCTCTCTCTCTCTCCCCCCCCCCCCTCTCTCTCCCTCCTCCCTCCCCCCCTCTCTCTCTCCACTGGCTTCCTATCCAAGAGTCACTCACTAACAAAAAAGTTTCTTCTTGTAGGGTTCCCATTCTTTTGGCTGCCACGCACGGCCGGGCCCTCAATACCAAAGCAACAAGTCAAGACTTCCTCTCTTTGTACACAACCGTCGTCCAACCCACCCCCCACCCCCCAGTCCCCCCACGACTCCTGCTTTTCAGCCGACGCATGCCTTTCCGACACTCTCTACCTTAAAGAGAAGAATCCAGACTGGGCCGGGGCTACTGCTACTACTTCAGGGTCTGAGTGGAGTGACTGAACAGTCTTCTCCTGGTTTCTGGAGGAAGGTCCCGACATCCTGGCCGTCTTTGAAATCCGATCCAAATGGTCGTGTCTTTCAGTTCCTGAAACTCTCAGTGTTCTTCCAGTGTTCAATCGCTGGGTGGAAGCCCTGGCACAGTCCGAAACTTCCGAGATGAAAGAGAAGAGAATGTAGTAGTAGTGTAGGAGGAGGAGGAGGAGTAGTAGGAGTAATAGTAGATAGTAGTAGTAGTAGTAGTAGTATGTAGTAGTAGTGTAGTATAGTACTAGTAGTGGTAGTAGTAGCGTGTAGTAGTAGTAGAGTAGTAGTATAGTAGTGGTGGTGGTGGTGGTGTGGTAGTGTGTAGTAGTAGTAGTAGTAGTAGTAGTAGGAGGAGGAGGAGGAGGAGGAGGAGTAAAGTAGTCTGTGCCCTGGCTCTTACGCTGTGTCTTTTACTTTTGGCCCATTTCTTTTTCTTTCTTTGTTATATTTTTTAAGAAAAGACAAACCCGACATGTCCTAAGTTAATATATATACACAAAACTTTCAGAAAATGAAAACAGGCGGAAGAAAAGTTTTTCAAGACAGCCAAAAAAACCCATGATTCTGCGTGTGTTAAAAACAATAACACGGCCATTTCTGTTCTGAAATATCACATTTGTGGAAGAGGCGTTCAAATGAAATCGAACAGCTTTTTTTTTTTGGAGGCGAATGACATTATGAAAAAGAGAAAAACATCAAAGAAGTCTGTACTAAGCATTGCTTTGGTTGTTGCTGAAGCCATTTCAGGGGGAGGCAATGAAGAATAATCCCTGCCTCTGCTGGAATAGCAAGCTAAACAAACATAAAACTTGATTTCGTGAACAAACTTGAAAATTAAGAACTATTTCTTCCAGCAACTTCTGAAGTGCACTTTTCCTTCTACTATAGAAAGGAAAAAAATTACTCCTAGGATTTTCCTTGACTCGATTTCTTATGTATGCGTCTTTTGTGTGGCTGTTCTTTATACTGTAATCACGATTTGTCTGATGAATTTGTTGTTTATCTCGCTAAAAAAAAACACCCCAAAAACATACATAACAGTTTCAAATCCTTTATTTTTTTCTCTGTGCAGTTCTTAAACACACTCATACAGCCTTCGATCTTTTTAACTACCGAACTTTGTATGCTGCAAAAATGGTTGAAGTTCACATGGTTTTTTTTACTTCCAAATTAATCTGTATTTGCTTGGGTTTCTTTGTTTTGTTTGGTTGGTCAGACACATTTTTCAGTTCTCTCTCTCTCTCTCTCTCTCTCTCTCTCTCTCTCTCTCTCTCTCTCTCTCTCTCTCTCTCTCTCTCCGCGCGAGTTTGTCCATTAGTGCACGCATGCATGATTACGTATGTGTGTGCACGTGAGTGTCTTCACCAGGCGCCCACCACAGGCGCACTCGTACAGGTCTGTGTGTTGGTGAAATGATTGATGTGTTGAGATGTAGTGGGTTAAACAGCTGACTGAAACAGACCATCATTCTACTCTGCCTCTTCACTCACAATCTAAGATGACAGTTATCTCCCCTAAGAGCATTGAATCCTCTCGAACTCGACAGACAATCTACCAGACTTTTCTTGTATGGCTTTTGGGTTTTGTTTTGTTTGTTTTAAAGTTTTGTTTTGGCTTGGTTATTTCTTTTAGGAAGGGGTAGGGGGGGGGGTGGAGAGGAAGAGAGAGGTGGCAGGGAGAAAGGATGGGAGAGATAGTTTGGGGGGGGGGGGGCGGACAGAGACAGACAGAGGCAGCGTGGACTGGCCAGGAGAGAGAGAGAGCGAGAGAGGAGAGAGAGAGAGAGAGAGAGAGAGAGAGAGAGAGAGAGGAGAGAGAGAGAGAGAGAGAGAGAGCAGACAGACAGACACACACACACACACACACACACACACACACACACACACAGAGTGACAAAGACAGAAAGAGACATAAACAAAGGCAAAGACACAGACAGACGGACGGTCAGACAGACAGCAGGAGAAGGGGGAAACAAAACGTGACTGACAGCCAGGCAATTTCGCTAAATGTCCCAGCCACAGGTGACGCGGCCTCAGGCCAAATCTGCGGTCTTCAAAAAGAAATCACCCCCCATCCGGCAGTCAATCCCTCCCTCCCTCCCGCAGACTCCAGTTATGAAGGAAGGTCTTTTCAGATCAGTCCATTACAGCGCCCAGTCCCCGCGCCATCTTATTTAGAAAGCTGCCAACTTGGCTTTTCTGCCACTCCGCACTACTGTCCCCTTTAGGGGGGGGGGGGGGGGGGATCTTTTTTTTTGTTTGTGGTCGAACCCTCCTCGCCTCCCTCCGAAATATTAGTGTCAAACTGGGTATTGACCGAAGAGAATCGACCACCAGCCTCTCTGTTGACATTGAGGGACTGGTACGTGTAGAGTGTCGCCGGCGATCCTGTTGTAGTTGCAGGGTTGAGTCTTCGCAATTTCGTGGCTGTGGACTTTTGGTGTTAAATGTTCTAATACACTGCGTGTAAATCCAGCATAATTCAGTCAAGGGTCCAGGGCCCAGTGTTAAAATTAGTTCTTTCCTTTTACCAAGACAAAGTGTGGTCAGTTCCTGCTATAATTAGCACCAGCTGGGATGGAATGGATAGCAGCTGAGAGTAGCTGAAAGCAGGAGAAACTGGCAGCTGTGAATATCTAGCAAAAAATCATATTGTTTTTATGGCTATCTGTTTGAAAATGTTGAAATGTCTTGTGCAAGTAACACAAGGATTCAGAGTGTTTCGTTTTTCTATGTGATCAATACGCGTGATAGCAAGCAGACGTCTCACTGCACTGCCAAATTACTGATCGACTCCTTACTTCCTCATTACACGTATGACAGTGGGCCTGACTCACTTTCTGTGACGGTGATACACAATATAAGTATGTCAGTAATACTTACTACTGCCTCCGTGGACATGTACAGACAAACCATTTTCCAGAAATGTCCGGATTCTTATATTTTAACACTCTTCAATAACTCATCTCCATCCACAATGGGTAAATGCTTTTCGAAAAACAAAATATGATATGATAAAACTATAACTTTTAATTAGTGCCGCTTTCCATTGCGTCACTTTGAAATAATCTTTCTGAGTAAAGTCCATACTGTATTTGCTGTTTGTCGTCTGTTTCTTGTGGGTTTTCTATAAACTCGTAAAGGCTAGAATTATCAGGTCTTTCAAATGTAAGCCAAATGGGAAACCACTTGAAATCGTACAAAAATGCAAACATGGGCCCATCAGTCTGACCTGACTGGGCGTTGTAAAATCAACGTACCTTATGAGGAAAGAAAAGTTTGAAAGTAAGGAGAAACACATGAAAGGGTGACGGCCGGACACTTCACTGTGGGCTTCTATCGTGTTGATAGTTGGTTTTGTGTCTAGCCACCGTTTCGTTCACCTTTCACTTGATACCTTTCAATCAGACAGTCAGGGGTATCATCATATTTTATCATGCCCACAAGTTACACCAAGTTCCCAAAGGGCTAATGCCACAAAGTCAGCAAAAGACACCACACAGACCTAACGTCTTATCAATGATAACACACACACAGTCAGA
>CM054142.1:24170789-24195789 GCA_028751875.1 Rapana venosa | reverse complement strand
AAGCGCAATGAATGAATACTTTTTGTCAGGGTGCACAGATAAGACTTCTTGAAAATGTTGGCAAATTCTGATCGTTTTTCAAGTAAGGAAGCACATTTATTTCAATGTCCAATCACTAAAAGCTCATTTCCTTGTGTCGGTTTGACTACGTTCGATTGCAACTGATATGTATAATATAT
Source organism: Rapana venosa (assembly GCA_028751875.1). Classification (NCBI taxonomy): domain Eukaryota; kingdom Metazoa; phylum Mollusca; class Gastropoda; order Neogastropoda; family Muricidae; genus Rapana; species Rapana venosa. Next base: position 24,195,610 of record CM054142.1, on the reverse strand, counting down.
ATATTATATTATATATATATATACACTATCTCTCTCTCTCTCTCTCTCTCTCTCTCTCTCTCTCTTTTCTTTGTCTTGGCCTGCAGTGTGCTTGCTATGTCAACAGTCGCTGATCTAGTTCTTGGAGTTCCACCAAAGTTTCATTCAGCAATTACAGTTTTCTTATTGCAAGCAAAGGACACGGGAGAGAGGGATGGAGGAAGGGAGGGAGAGAGAGAGAGAGAGAGAGAGAGAGAGAGAGAGAGAGAGAGAGAGAGAGAGAGAGAGAGAGAGAGAGAGAGAGAAGAGAGAGGGAGGAGGGATAGAGAGGGGGTATGAGAGAGAGAGACATGTAGAGATATAGATAATGCAAAGTATTCAATAAGATGATTACAGCAGCATATTAAAATGACGCAATAAATACATAAATAAATAAATATATATGTATATATATATTTAAGAAAATAAATACCAAAGTTGCTCCTCAATTCGCTCACCCCGCCCCCTCACTCAAAACAAACCAACAACAAAAATGGAGAAGTAAAAAAATCAGAAATCTCCGGAGCAAACGAAACTGGCAAATACGGTGCATGCTAGGAACTGGAAAAAAAGAAGAGAATTTTTTTTTAGAGCATTGGATTAAGAGGAGAGAGAAAGGAAAGCCCATAAAAAATTATGATAAAGAAACCTTGCCAATCATCATCCCTGGGGGTCTTTGGCCAGCTTTTGCCGAGCTAAATCTGAAGACAATCCCATTAGCTATCAAGGCTTGTCACCACACGCACACAAAAAAAGACATTCATACTAGGAATATGATCTCAACGCCTTGCAGAAATCTTACAATGTCAGCATGTAAGAGGGTGGGAAAAAAGTAATGCCCTCAAGTCATAATAGGCTGATTTTAGCACACAGAGAGAGACACAGAGAGAGAGAGAGAGAGAGAGAGAGAGAGAGAGAGAGAGAGAGAGAGAGAGAGGAGAGAGAGAGAGAGAGAGTTACGATATGCGTGGGAAGCCATTCAGGTAATGTATCTTATTTTTTAAACAAAATGTGCGCAGGAAAATTTCTATCTAAACATTAAGTCGATTTTTTTTACATCTACATTTATAATTGTTTTTGAGGCTATTTTCCATTGTATGAGTACTTTTCTATTTATTCGTGAATATGAATTTTATTTTTTTTTTATTATTATTATTATTTTTTTTTTTTACTGAAGTTCTTTGAAATTCTGTTGCTCATTTCTTCGTCTAACGATGGTATTTCTTTCTCTCCTGCATCGTTTATACATAAGAAAAAGAAAGTAATTTATATCATGTCACAACAGATTCTAAGCAATAAACAGAAAAAAGAAAGTAGTTTAATTTAATGTCACAACATATTCTAATCAATAAACAGAGAAAAGATAGTAATTTGTATTCATGTCACAACAGATGCTGAACAATAAACAGGAAAAAAAAGTAATTTATATTCATGTCACAACAGATTCTAAGCAATAAACAGAAAAAAGAAAATAATTTGTATTCATGTCACAACAGATTCTGAACAATAAACAGAAAAAAAAAGTAATTTGTATTCATGTCACAACAGATTCTGAACAATAAACAGAAAAAAGAAAGTAATTAGTATTCATGTCACAACAGATTCTGAACAGGTCCTTTTTGAACTATGGAAATTTGCTGTACTTATTAAAATTAATTATAGTGATCAACACATTTTCAGCTTAACAATGCCATGTTAGTATTGTACTCCCAAAGACTTACGAAATTTTTTCATGAAAGGGAAATCTATTTAACGACATTGTAGATGCAAACTGCTAATTAGGTCTATTTCATTATTTTCTCTTGTTTTTTTAAGAGGGGAGGAGAAATGAGGCACGAGAGGAGAATTTTATTGACTTATGAAGTATACTGTGTTTGTGTACCGAGGGGGTAGCTGCCATGTTTACGACATGTGAAGACGGTTAACCCTGTGGTCAGCTAGATGAATCATGGCCACTACACCTAATTGTCCTCACTTGAAATTATCTCAACTGCGAATAATCGAGACGTTTAATATTTTTTTTAAAAAAAGGTTCTGAATCATATTGTCTACATACTTTTTTTTTTTTAAAAAGACAAAAAAACCCCAAAACCCACCAGAAAACAAATATTTGAAAAAATCATTTTCACACCGTTTGGATAACTCAACCACCCTTGTTTTCCTCGATTTGTAAATGCTCGCAGATTTTTTCATGTTTAAATTTGGAGGCTGCTCTCCCAAGCGAGTTTGTTGCCAGTGCATTACCATTCAGCAAACAAACCACGGCTTGCATTAGCACTAAGTTTCTACTGCACAATGTTTCCACGATAAATGTTTCTTGTCTTTAGTTTTTATACGCGCTAACTGTGTGTTACACTGCTGGCCTGTTTATTGTCTTTTCTTACACACCAGAACCCAGACTACCCCGGCCCCACTTTTGACTTATGGTCAAGTGAAAAAGAGACAGTTCCAGTTTGTGAGCACAGAACCAAACCGCATATCCCTCTCTTCTAAGATGAATGTACTGATAACATGTAAACTACCGAATCAGCGTCAAGAGGGGTGTACAAGCACAATGATATACATTCATTGACAGACAGACTGGCAAAGATGAAGAAATGATTGGCCACCAAAAAGAAACACACTGGTGAAAAGATTCTGGCCTTTCAGCATTCCCGTCTTCGCAATGTTTATTTAGTGGCTGCCTTTTCTGAAAGGAGAGGCGTGGGTATTATGTCCTTCTTCCAGGGCTGTCTCTGCTCCTTTTCTGTGCTGTAAAACCTTGTCCAAATATACCTCCTGACTCCCAGGAATTTGATACAGCTTACACGCATCAATGTCCAAACTTGTTCACAAAATCGATCGCCGTGGAAAAAGATTTTCTATCCCTTCCCCCTCCCACAGAAAGAGGTTTGCTTGTCGAATACGATGAATCTGACGGTGTTAACTTGTTAATTCTTTACACATCTGTACAAACGCATTGATGTTAAATCAGGCATGGCATATGTCCCTTGCCTGACCAGCATTCATGGTTTTCATACAGAGCATTTTAGTACACACAGATTGCAAGCCTAAGAGTATTCATGCAAACCACATCTCCGGGGCTATATCTGGACTTTTCTTTTGTCTCAAGAAGGATAACGATGGAATGAAATGTGTGCACAAGACGTTATGCATGTGCACACGATGTTGTGCAAAATCCCGATCTATATTGTCTTGTCCACAAGACTTATGGGGGGAAATGGAATTGGCGCCGATGCTAACTTCGCGAAAAAACAAGGATGAATACAGATTTCGGTTGCTTCAGTCTATAGAATCCGTGAATTCTTGTGCATCTTTGCACAAAAGCACAGAAATCTAATCAAAGGAATAACACTCTTCAAAGCCAAGAATACAAACATGCACAACATCAGAAAGGAAAAGCCACAGGGGGGTAAGCTGGAAGGAGCATGCCCTTTATCAGTGTGATTCATTCTCTCTAGGGGATGACTGGTGGTAGGATTGCCTAGTGGTTAGAGCGTTGAGTTCGTGATATGACAGGCCCGGGTTCTAGCCACCACCCAGGCGCTTGTTTAAGGGGATTTTCCCCATGGAGTTCATCAGTACCAACTCCACTCCCGCAAAAATCCTTCGGATGAGACTCTAAACCGACCATCCGTGTGCAAACGTACGTACGCAAAACATTTTGCACACAAGTTAAAAACCTTTGCCATTCAAAAGTATGCCTTTCGATGCAGTAGAACCATATGTACGTCTGCAGCAGATCAAGTGACTGTCTGAAAAAACAAGAACCATTGCTAGAACAGTCAACGGGGAACTGAAGTGGATTGGCCACAACAAAGGCATGAACTGTTCAAAGACAGTACTGCAGGAATGGTGGAAGGAGCAAGGGCGTCAGGGACGAACGCAAAGCATGGATATCCAACATCAAGGAGGGACCGCCACACTATACCAGCCTCTGGGAAACAGCCCAGGACAGAAACCATTTGGCGGTCCGATTGGAGGTCCGTGGGGTACACCTCTAACGGTCGTCCCGACCAATGGATGAGGAGTGAGTGAGAACGATAGGCAAAATGTTCTATAAGAACACAAAACAAAACGCGATGCATACTGGGTTAGTGTTAGACAAAACATCCCCAATGTCAAATGCGCCACTTTATGTGGGAAAACGGTCATCTGGACTGGCCAGACTTTCTTCAGGAGGGACGATAAGAGTCAGACTAGAGAAACGATGCGAAGAAAGACTCAGAGAGTGGACTGGCCTTGCGTGGAAGTCTGCTACAGAAAGCAGACGACCAGGAGTGGAGGAAGCTGGTTGCAACATCTTCATTGGCGCCCCCATGGTCCACGGGACTACGGGGTAGGTGAAGGTGAAAAACGGTCGCACACAGACACGCAAAATTTCACCACTGGTGAACCTAGGAGCTCTAGCTGAGGAACGAAAAAAACCAAAACAACCCCAAAACCCAACTTCTTCCTTGGGGATTAAGGGCCACTGCATTTGCTATATGTAGGGACCTGTTATATTATTTGATCTAGGTCAGCATGTTCCGTTATGAAAGGACTTTGTGTTGGACATATACTCTTATTTTCACGAAAACTACGGTACTTTGACAATGACAAATTATGCATTATGGGATCCAGACATTGTCGTCCTGATAGGAAGAGAGAGAGAGATGGGGGGGGGGGGGGGGGGCAGAGACAGAGAAAGGGAGACACAGAGAAGAGGAGACAGAGAGAGAGACAGACAGAAGAGGAGACAGACACAAAGAGACAGAGAGAGAGAGACACTGAGGAGGAGAGGTACAGGGAGGGAGGGAGGGGGAGAAGAGAGACAGAGGAAAAGAAACTCAGGAACCCAGAACCTAAAAGAAAAATGTATTTTTATTGTACCAGTTCTTCTTGTTATAGTTATTATAATTGTAATAATGAATAATGATAATAATAAACAAGAAATAAGAACAATGATGATAATAATAATAATCGTGATGATGACGTGTTTCTTTTCCCAACATATTCTTTGCAATCGATTAACCGTACACATATACCATTAGACAGCAGTCAAACAGTTGTGGGCAAACCGCTTGTTTGAATGAACTGACTGTTCCTTAGTTAACAATTTTGTTCAATCATCTACCAAACATAATATCATACAATAGCTAAGAACAGTATATATGAATTGGGTCAACTGATGATGGTAAAACTGTGAAGTCATCCGCCGCAACGTGCGCATGCATGTATAGTATTACGACAGGGCTATCATATAACTTTACTTATTCTGTCCAGGTTATGCTTTGTGCTCTTGTGATGCCTTTCTTGAATAATAATTTTTTAATAAATGTTTACACCAGAAAAGAAACATGGAGATAGAGACTGAGACACCCTGAAACAGAAACACCGAGAGAGAGAGGAGAGAGAGAGAGAGAGAGAGAGAGAGAGAGAGAGGAGAGAGAGAGAGAGAGAGACTAGACACCCTGAAACAGAAACGAGGAGAGAGAGAGAAGAGAGAGAGAGACTGAGACACCCTGAAACACAAACACCGAGAGAGAGAGAGAGAGAGAGAGAGAGAAGAGAAGAGAGAGAGATAGAGAAGACTGAGACACCCTGAAACAAAACAAGCAGAGAGAGAGAGAGAGAGAGAGAGAGAGAGACTGAGACACCCTGAAACAGGAAGAACGAGAGAAGAAGAGAGGAGAAGAGAGAGAGAGAGACTGAGACACCCTGAAACAGAAAGAGAGAGAGAGAGAGGAAAGAGAGAGATGGAGAACCCGAAACAGAAAACCGAGAGAGAGAAGAGAGAGAGAGAGGGGAGAGAGAGAGAGAGAGAGAGAGAGAGAGAGAGAAGAGAGAGAGAGGAGAAGAAAGAGAACTGAGACAACCTGAAACAAAACAACCGAGAGAGGGAAGAGAAGGAGGAGGAGAGAGAGAAGAGAGAGAGAGAGCAGAGAGAGGAGAAGAGAAGAGAGAGAGAGAGAGAGAGAGAAGAGAGATGAAAGCAGAAGACGACGAGAACCCTGAAACAGAAACACCTAGAAAAGACAGACAGACCAAGACTATCCAGACAGACGGACAGGGAAGAAACCAGAAAAGAAAGCAAGAGAGCCTCGGACAGACACAACAGACACGAAAGGAAGGAAGGAGCAAGACGGAAAAGAGAAGCGATCAGGACAGACAGATGGACATAGTCAGACAGACAGACAGATGGACATAGACAGACAGATGGACATAGTCAGACAGACAGACAGATTGACATAGACAGACAGACAGACAGACAGATGGACATAGTCAGACAGACAGACAGACAGACAGACAGACAGATGGACGTAGTCAGACAGACAGATGGACGTAGTCAGACAGACAGATGGACGTAGTCACACAGACAGACAGACAGATGGACATAGACAGACAGACAGATGGACATAGATAGACAGACAGATGGACATAGACAGACAGACAGATAGACATAGACAGACAGACAGAGACAAAAGAGAGCAGGAAGGAGCTATCTGTTTTCTTGGAGGCGACAGACGAGGCCTGGGCCAGACTGCAGGGGGATTCCACCAGCCGTCACTTTAAGAAGGAGGAGTGAAAAAGGGGAAGTGGCGGCACGGGCCACAAGAGGACCCTAGGTGTGCGGCCACTGACACGCGCCCAGGGGACCTCGGTCACTCCTCGCTACCATCAACTAGTGGGTGCTGCCTGCTGTTGCTGGTAGGAGGAGGAGGAAGATGCTGGTGGTGCCTCCCAGTAGACTTCATGCTGTGTTGTCTGGGTGGCTTAGCGGCGTGGCTTTTTTTTTTTCCCCTCTTTCTAGCATCTTGGCTGAGTGAGTGTGCTGCGCTGAGTGGTTAAGTTTATACAGGTTTCTAATTCTCACTGTTTTGATGGTGTGGGTGACGGGTTCGAATTGTGGGTTTGAACTCTGCCTAATGGTTCTACGGTGGGTTTCTTTTTTTTATATATATATATATATATATATACTCTCTTCTAGGTGAATCTTTATGCAGGCTGCAAGTGCGGTACTCTATCTTGTATATATACGGCATGCCAAAAAGCCAGGTCAGAGGTGTGCATACAAAGCATCAGCCAGTTGTGTCAGTATTCTTTAAATTGCAGGAAACACGAACAAACCTAGTGTGGACCCGAGGCTTCATCAGCTGGTTCAGTATTTAGTAAATAGTGTTCTTGTCGGACATATAGCGTCTAGAAGAATATTCCACGCGAAATGACACCCCCCCCCCCCCCCCTCCTGGAAAAAAACAACAACTAAAATATGAAAATCCATAGTTGCCAACTTCTTCGCGCAAAGATTGGCTGTTGCAGTTTATTGATTGGACAAGTCTATGCTCTCCCATTTTGTCATACTAAAATGGCTGACTTCTTCGTGAATAATTGGTAGCTGCTTCTCATTGATAGAAAAGTCTATGCTCCCTCCTTCGTTACGCTAAAATGGTTGACTTCATCCTACAAAAATCGGTTGCTGCATCCTCGCTCCTACTTTGCATGATCTCTCTCTCTCTCTCTCTCTCTCTCTCTCTCTCTCACTCTCTCTCTCTCTCTCTCTCTCTCCTCTCTCATTTTCTCTCTCTCTCTTGGTTACTAAAGGTAAAAAAGCAGTTACTCAGCTTAACAAAGTTTTTCAGAAGTGTAAAGAAATGACAGTAAATGCATTTTTTAAAATTTTTGATACCAAAATCCAACCAATACTGTTATATTCAGCTGAAATTTGGGGATTGAATAGACTAGAGCATCTAGAAAAAGTACATTTAATCGCTTGTAAAAGATTTTTAGGTGTTCCTGTCAAGACAACAAATAAAATGGTGTATGGAGATCTGGGCAGGTACCCATTATATGTAAATACGTATGTTGCATGCGTAAGATTTGGGTTTAAATTATTACATATGGATTCTGAAAGATTACCACACAAAGCTTATTGTATGTTGTTAGAATTAGATAAAAAGGGCAAACAATGCTGGGTCTCTAAAATCAGGGAAATATTCTGCATAACTGGGTTTAATATCGTTTGGTTAAACCAAGGAGTAGGAGACATAAAAATGTTCTTACGTGCCTTTAAACAAAGACTTGTAGATTGGTTTACCCAGGTAGATTGGTTTACCCAGGAATGGACTGGCACCATCAGAGATCGCAGTAGATATGATAGTTACAGAAACTTTAAGATTGTTTTTGAAAGAGAGAAGTATATTAGTGAAATGGATACATATTGCTTTCGAGTTGCAGTTACTCAAGTACGAGTGAATGCGCTACCACTAAACAATAATACACATCGCTATAGTAGTTCAAATTAAGATAAGCAGTGCCCTGTTTGTAAAGACCAAATAGAGAATGAAGAACACTTTTTATTTAATTGCCCTGTCTATGAAGATTTGAGACACAAGTTTCTTAAAGATGCGAAGAGACTTCCTTTGCAATATCTACTGATAGACATAATTTATCACGATTTATTTTTCATGCAACCAACAGAAGAAGTAAGATAACTGTATAGAAATGGATCCTTATATTGATGAAAACTACATTCAAAACATTTGTCGATTATGACGAACGTGAATTGATTTGTGATGAATATTCAAGAAATGGGTAATGTAATTTCTTTATTATTGCTGATATATCATTTCATATTTATATACATTGATAGTAATGTGTTTATAACACTCATGTCATATGTCCACTCCACACACCCGTCATTCCTTTGTATTGTGGCCTAAGGCCGATGTACAGTAAAAGTCTGAAGTCTGAAGTCTGAAGTCTCTGTGTCTCTCTCGCTCTCTCATTTTCTCGCTCTCTCATTTTCTCTCTCTCTCTCTCTCTCTCTCTTCTCTCTCTCTCTCTCTCTCTCTCTCCCCTCTCTCTCTCTTTCTCGCTCTCTCATTCTCCTCTCTCTCTCTCTCTCTCTCTCCTCTCTCTCTCTCTCTCTCTCTCTCTCTCTCTCTCTCTCTCTCACCTCAGCAGAGGTAAAGCAACTGACAGAGAGCCAATGAGGGGGAGGAAATCCGATCATGACAAATGTCCCCGCCTCTGTCACCTCCCCCATCGACCCCAGTTGCCGGGGAAAGGGTTAGTGACACTTAGTTCTCTCCCCTTTTGTCTTTCCGTGTTCGTTCGTTCTTTTTGATTTGTCTTTCAGTGTTTGTGTGTATTTTGTGGTGTGTGTGTGTGTGTGTGTGTGTGTGTGTGTGTGTGTGTGTGTGTGTGTGTGTGTGTGTGTGTGTGTGTGTGCGAGCGCGTGCGCGTGCGTGACAGAGAGTGTGTGTGTGTGTGAGTGCGTGGGGATTTTTGTATGTGTAATAAGATTGTGTGTGAGTGTGTGTGAAAGAGACAAAGAGAGACACAAGAGAGAGAGAAAGACAGACAGACAGACAGACCAACAGACAGTCAGAGACAGATAGACAGACAGAAAGTGAAGACCCCAAGGAGAGAAGCAAACAGACAGACAGACAACAGACAAAGACAAAGAGAGCATTACGCAGACAATGACAGAGCGTGTCTGAACCATCCCGCCTCCTTCGGGACAGATCATCTGTACATTGCACCACCTATGACAATCCTATCTGCCACTACCCAGTATTACGTAAGCCTGCAAATCGGCCAGGCGAATAATCACAGTATCACAACTAGCCTAGCGACGAAACGAAACACTAGCATCGCAAAGCGGAGGATTCAAGCGTCCGGGACTTCTGCTGCTGTTGCTGCTGTTTGTTATTATAGAAAGCAGATCATGGAGATTCTAGCACCATCTGGGACAGCAGATCTCACAGGACGCTTGGGACCAGTTCTAGAGCTTTCCAATAAGACTGCTGTTGCTGATGTTGTTGTAGGTTGTATAGTATGGTATGTTTGGGGGCGGGGTGGGGACTGTCGGAAGTGGGGTGTCTACTTTCAACCATTTCTAGAAATCGGTGAGAATTAGTGTAGTAGGTAGTGTAGTGTAGTCTGGGTCAAACTGAAAAGTGATATCATCTTGTGTGTGTGTGTGTGTGGTGTGTGTGTGTGTGTGTGTGTGTGTGTGTGTGTGTGTGTGTGTGTGTGTGTGTGTGTGTGTGTGTGTGTGAGGGGGAGTACCAAACTTTTATCGTTGTAGGACATTGTATGTATGCGCACGCGCGCACACACATAGATTATTATACATTATTTTTTCTCAAAAATTGGAATGTGGCTATCACGAGTATGTATGTATGTATGTATGTATGTATGTATGTAGGTAGGTAGTAGGTAGGTAGGTAGGTGAGTGATGTGTGTGTGTGTGTGTGTGTGTGTGTGTGTGTGTGTGTGTGTGTGTGTGTGTGTGTGTTCCTATTTCGTCTTAACTTAAATCTTTAGCACAGAATATGAAACCATATCTCTTTACGACATTCTACAGCTCTCCCAACTTCTCCAACTCTGAACCCTATCTCAGTTCTCAAAGGTCGAAACTGAAAATTACAAGTATCTGCGTCCTTTGAAACCAAATATGTGGTTTCCTTTAAAAGTTCTACAAGGCGTTACCTACCACTTTCCTGTCTTACCATCATGCTTTAAACCCTATCTTTGACAGACATGTATAGCTTTCTGTTTCTCTCAAAAGAAACCACGGATTCCCCAACTTGTCAATTTTTCGTTTTTGTGACTCTTGAGTCCTCTTGACTTAGAATTGTTTGATTCTATTTTTTCCATAAAAATGTTGAACGATCTCATCCCGCCAACCGAAAAATGCTAGATTTACAATGGCATCAACTGAAATTACTGGTTATCTCAATTATTACACAGACAGCCATTGATTTTCACCTCCTCTAGAATGTACTTATTCTATCCTACGTTGCCTTTGAAAAAAAAAGGAAAAAGGAAAAGGAAAGGAAAAGGAAATAATTCTAGAACTAACATCATGAATTGCGCTTTAAGAAAAATAATTCTTTAACTAGCATCACCAATAGCAGCTGTCACGGTTTGTATCGCCTCTAAAAATCCAGCCATTGGTTTTCAAACCCAAGTCTTCAATAAAGACACCAGTTTCCCTTGCTTCTATCCTGACAAGGACCCATCCATCAACACATAATCTTTGTCCCTCCCTCAACAGCACTATTGTAGACTGGCTCTTCTCCTAAAACGGCTCCCATTTACCGCAGCAGACTGTTGTTGGCCAAACTGATGTGATGCCAACAGGGCCAGGTCCACATATTATACCATGCAGGCCCTCTGCCAGAGTGAGCGGTTCGTCGCACTGGCCTAGCAGTGGGTAGTAGGCTAGTAGGCTAGGCTTATGTCAGGCAGTGAGCATGATATGGGCTTAGGGTAGAGGATGGGGCGCGGATAGTGTTTGCTGTGTACGTTTTACGGCCCTGATTACTTGCCGTACATTTCCTGCCGCTTCTTTGCTAAGGTATGCATGCATACAGCCAGGCGTGGTAACGGTATGCAGGAGGAGGGGTGGGGAGTGTGTGTATGTTTATGTTTATACATATACATAATATATATATATATATATATATATATATATAATATATTATATATATATTAGTGTGTGTGTGTGTGTGTGTGTGTAGAGAATATATATATATATATATATATATATATATATATATATATATATATATATGGAGAGAGAGAGAGAGAGAGAGAGAGAGAGAGAGAGAGAGAGAGAGAGAGAGAGAGAGAGAAATAGCTCTGGAACAAAAGAAAAAAGTAATATCAAATCATTATGTAAATGGCTATACACATTACAGTTCGGGTTGTTTTTTTCCTTTGCGTTTTCAAGTGATCGTGTGACAAGATTCAACATCAATATAATCTTGTTTGTATCGTTTCCTATTGTCTGTGTCCTCAATATAATCTTGTTTGTACCGTTTCCTGTTGTCTGTACCCTAATGTACAGTGGGGGCAAGGCTGATGGGTTGGAATGGCTTCTGAAAGAGCTTGGATATCAGTGAGGCCGTCCAGTTCTGTTCCTTTTGTCAGAGCTACTTGTCTCTACACTTGAGATCAGGGCAGGTGTAGAACAGAACTAGTGTTAAGAGAACTCTTCTGCTTAAGTGGAACCCTCATTCAACAAGTTGTTCACAGACTACAGTTGAAGAGAACGGCAGCAGAGAGAGCGAGAGAGAGAGAGGGAGAGAGAGAGAGAGAGAGAGAGAGAGAGAGGGAGGAGGGAGAGAGAGAGAGAGAGAGAGAGAGAGAGAGAGAGAGAGAGAGGAGAGAGGGAGAAGGGAGTGATAGTGAGAGAGAGGAAGGGGTGAGGAGAGGGAGGGAGAAAGGGAGAGGGGAGTGTGGAGAGAGAGAGAGGGAGGGAGGGAGGGAGGGAGAGAAAAGATATTGGGACAGAAAGAGAGACAGAGACAGAGAGACAGAGAGAAAACTTAAGATTCAGCAAAACAGTAACAGAGAACAAAACAGTGCAATTACACTGAGTGTTTCCGTGATAGTTTCCATCACGAAACAAGACTGCTTTCTTCTAGGAAGAAAAAAACAGATAACCATTGATGCTTTCTTGTTCTAAAACACTTGTGGTCCATTTTCTTCTCTGGACTGGATGATGCAAACACTTTTGCGATAAACACTTGGCTCCAAAAGTCCTCACAACTACGCATTAAATTTGTTTTAAAAAGCAATAAAAGTTGTTTTTCTTAGTAATGAACTACTTTGTTTGGAACATCAGTCAACTGCTTTCATATATCGGTAAATTCTTCTGAACCAGGCTTAAATTACACATACACACACGCACGCACGCACGCACGCACGCGCGCAACACAACACACACACACACACACATACACACACACACACACATAACACACACACACAACACTTGAATTCCAAGGTATATTAGCCTCAGTTAAGCGTAGTAATCAATAGGTCATAACGCAAATATACATCTATTTTATAATCCAGCTGCTTCGAAATACTTAGCATCCGTTCAGATCGTATCAAGATATCTTCTGAATGTTTCCAAAGCAGACTCTTCTTCGGTTTCAAAAAAAAATTATCAGAAGCATAACATAACCTATACACATACCAACCATCAGAGAGAAAAATCTGACTTCCATTCAAAACTTGTACAGATGTACATTGTGCCCCACTTTTCCACCTCGTAAGAAACTTAACCCATAACACATGAGTGTGAAGAACCGTTGCCTTTCTTTCTTTGGTCATTCGCCTTCAGCATGTGGATTTGCTTAGCATCCACAAAAATGTACTCCACTATAAACTCTATTGCACCTTCTCGTTATAGGCACTTTACCAAAGTATCACTGAACAACAAATGCCGTACCACCAAAACGTCAGTTACACAGCAATAACATCAACCGCTACATTTGTAACAGTCCGAGGTCTCAGTGTTTAGAAGCCACGAGTGCAACAGGACTCAAGACTCTCAGTCACACCGCCATGTTGCTAAGACATAAAGTCACACCTCCAACACCGAACACCTGATGGCGAACGTTCCCCACACCCCCTCCCCCCCCCCCCCCCCCCCCCCCACCCAACAGAAACCATGACACCGAAGCATACATCACAGGTCATTTTCAGCGTGCATCCACTAATTGAATTTTCAACCAGGAATTAGAAGAGACGCGCAAATAACCATTGCCTCTCAGGACACTAATACGCATTATTTAGCTACACCACAGCAAATCCAGACAAGGCCGAACGACGATTCAAAGAAAGAAAAGGGACAGAGCAATAATGTTCTGTCAATCTAATCGTTCATGGACATTTTAACATCACAGGAAATCAGTCAATGAAGACGAGTCGCAAAGAACACTCGAACATGCAGCTAATTACACCTTCATCCGAAGCCGCCCAGAACTAGTTCGTCACACTGCTACTCAATCCTTAGATTCACAAAACAAAATAAAAGAGTGGACCTGCAACATTTACTAAACTCTCCACAGCAGCCCAATCACAAGCATAGAAGCAAGGCCATGAAAAGAAAGGCACTGTGGCCTTGTCCAAAGAATCAACAAAGAGAAAAAAACCTTTACTAAGGCATTCACGCATCTCAAAAGCGAATAAAGATTGACCATAGCGGAGAGATGAGCTTTACGTCCATGAAAGCCAAGGAATTAAAATTTACGAGGAGAGAGAGAGAGAGAAGAGTAGAGAGAAGATGAGAGGAAAGAGAGAGAAGAAGAGAATAAGAAAAGGACAGAAGAAGAGACAGGAGAGAGATAAGAGAGAAGAAGAGAGAAAAGAGAAAAGAAGAGAGAAGAGCAGCAAACAGAGGAGACAGACAGTCAGACAACACAGAGCCAGAATAAAGAAGAAACAGACAACAGAAAAACAATACTAGACACATAGGCAGTCAAACAGTAGCAACAGTCAACACACACACACACACAAAATCACTTAATGTGAATAGACGTTAAATTGAAGAAGAATGACAAACACAATAACGCGCGCACACACACACACACACACCACACACACACACACACACACACACACACACAACACCACACACACAAACAACAAGACGCCTTTCACCGACTCTAAGAGAAGTGGTAGCGCCACTTCACAAGTAAGAAGTAGTAACCAAAAGACTTTAAAAACAAGGCGTAAGGTAAGAAGACCAGAACAGAGCGGAGGGAAGGCAACAGAAAAGAAAGCACTTTCAGCAAAGAAAACGTCCACTGCCCAGGGAACCGTAACAGTTGGAAAGAGGAGAGAATGACAACTTGCGCCAAGGGAAGAAAAGAAGTGAAGAACACACACACACACACGCGCGCACGCGCACCCCACACACACACACACACACCGCGCGCGGCCCACAGACCACAATGATGGGAAGAGAGTGGCCCTGAGAGGCCCATTGTTTTCTTGGTTATCAGAGCTTTTGGACAGTAACAGGAGAAAGAAAGAAACATAATAATGGAAACTACACACACACTCTCTCTCTCTCTCTCTCTCTCTCTCTCTCTCTCTCACACACACTACACACTCTCTCTCCTCTCTCTCTCACTCCTCCTCTCTCTCTCTCTCTCACACACACACACCACATCACTCTCTCTCTCTCCTCTCTCTCTCTCTCTCTCTCTCTCTCTCCTGTCTGTCTTATCATCACACACAAACACACACATACAAGGATGAACAATAAAAAGAAGACAGTATTACCGCAAATTAAGATCCAAACTTGTGTCTAACTCCACCCCCCCCCCCCCCAACAGACACACACACACACAAAGAAAGAAAGAAAGGGATGGCACCAGAAAAGACCAAACGACACAGAAGGGACCCCCCTTCCCCACCCCTACCATTATCCCCAACAGGCTAATCACCTCCTTGGGCTCTTTTCCAGACTCCAGCACTACTAAAAGCTGAAGACGATCCCCATCACACCACAGTGTCCATGTCCCAAAAACACATTCGCTCAGGGAATATCATCTCGTCTTATCAGATTTCCGACCATGCCAGCTGCAAAACAACTATTAGCTGTAGTCGTAAAGGGCTGGTTTTACTCTAAGGGGGACCATAACATTGTGTAGAACAGAGCTTTCCAGACATTTTACGGCTTTCGATTGCGCGGGATGCGGGAGAGGCGGGTGGTAGATTTCCACCTGTGCAAGTCAGACATAATGATGGTTTATAGAGCTAGAAACTGTCTAGAAAGAAAAGCACTATTTTCTTCTCTTTTTTCCCTTTCAGATCAGAAATATTCTTTATTTAGTCTCCATGTGCTAGCATCATGTTGAACAGATTTCGATACGCTTATTCTGTTACGAAGGGGTATATACACACCTACACACACATTTATAATTTGTCTTGTGTGTATTTAAATGAGGGTGTGTATATATTCAACAGCCGCATGGTAAAAAGGTAAAGGTAAAGGAGTCTCATAACCAATAAGGTCGTAGGGGAGCGAGGCGTCAGAGACCTCACTTCTCTAGGGCCAGCATATTGAGGGCGGCGCCCATCTCCTCTCCCTCGCTGCTTTATCTTTCCTGACCCTAAAGAGGGCAGGTACCCATTTACAGCTGGGTGAACTGTACTGAAGCCAAGGCGCGCAAACGGTCACCCATCCAACTGGTAACCACGCTCGACGCTGCTTAACTTGGCTGGGGGAAAGCAAGTGCTCCGACCACTGAGCTATCCCGTCCCCTGACAGCCGCATGGTATCAAAACTTAACAGTTTATTCTAGATTTAGTACACAACTTGCAAATATGCTGAAGAAAATTCCATTGAACAAACAAGCCTACATCAAAAATCACATATACTGATCCAGATTAGAAGCAAACACAAAATAGATTTAACCCCTTGCAAACAAAAAAAAGTTGATATGAAGGGCTTCAGCTTACGCAAGCAAGCAAGAAGCTTACTTCCTTTTCCTTCCCCTACAGCTTGACTTTCTCCCTCCAACAGAACAAGGATGTAAGACTGTCCCCTGTGACAGAAACATTAGTCTATGAGACATGACAGCATCCCGTCTCGTGATGCCGTGTCCGAAAAGCTTAGTTCACAACGCCTTTACTAAAAGCACTGGCACCAGACAATCGCTTCAGCTAGTCTAGAATCAGTGGACAATTTTTCTTAAAGACGGAAAAAGAGGGCGGATGACAGTTTCAGTTGTCTCAGTCTCGCTCCCAATCCAATGAAGTAGAAAGCTGGAATGTCCGGGGAAGGGATGGACAGTCTTGGAGATGTCTGGAAGGGCCTGGCTGGTGCCATTACTGCTGATGATGGACACCCAGACTTCAGCAAAAAGCGAGGGAAAGAACTGCGGAAAATGAAGCACTACTCCTTTCTAGTTTCCCAGTAATACAATCAGCAGACTACTTATGGCAGTGATGTAAACTATGTTTAAAAGTAATGGATGTACTTATAACTGAGTTTTTGTTGTTGTAAAGGACGTACGTACTCTTGACCTAGAAGACTTGGGTTATGTTGTCAGCTTTATCACACCAACAATACTTTATGACATTTTCATATAAAAAAACAACTAATTACCAATATTGTCCTTAACTTCTATCTTTAGTCCTTGAGCTTTGCTTGTGTGAATGGTTGGTAGAGTGGAGGCACCATGGTTTGGTGGAGGGGCATGCATACGTGCGTTCGTATATGTACACGTTCGTGGAAAGCATACAAGTGTACATTTATGTTTAAGAAAGTGTAACCATGCTCGTGTTCTTCGTCCATGTCTTCATGCAGCATGTTTACATTGTGTGTGTGTGTATATATATACTGCAAACAGCAGCAGATTCAATTTTGCTAAAATTCTCCAGTTCACCATTCCAAGACCAGCAGAGGAGGTAGGGAGAAGAATTCCCAGCTTAAACTGATTGAATCTCACAGCCACTTCAGGTGAAAACCCCAGCCTAAATTGATTAACCCCCACCAATTCATTCCTTTCATTACAGCATCACCCTCAACAGGCTTAAAACCCTTGACAGTCCCCGGTCTGTTACAGATCCCACGTAAGCAGTTTGGGACTACCCCAGGGATTTCTAGCTTCAGGGTTATTCTTAAAATAGCTTCAGTTTTGTCCAAATCTCGCTCATTCCTTTTGTCTGGGATCCTAATCTCCACTTCCAGTTGAGCTGTAGCTGTAGCAGTTAGCCTTCTTGCCACCACCACAATGCTTTGGGAGGGTGAAAAAAAGGCACTGGCGACACAATGGTCTAGTGAAGCTACAGTCGACTACTGGAGGTTTTTCTTCCAGTTTCTCTCCCTCGGTACCCGCTGCCCATACATCTCGCTACCGTGACCTGGCCACCAGTCATGTTTGCGCAGAAGCTGTCTTTCCTGGGGATTTACTGCTTCTTTGTTGACGTTTCCTTGGTCTTTTTTGTGTGTGGAAAGTTTGGTGCTCGTAAACCTCAGCAACTATCTTTTTCATCTATGTTGAAATAAAAAAGAGTATTTTACCCAGAGCTCAGAACTTTTGCAGTCAGGCTATATTTTGAAATCGAAGACAGTGTAGTGAAACCGAAGATAGTGTAGTAAAACCGAGGATAGGGTAGTTAAACCTAAGACAGCTTAGTAAAACCTTAGAAAGTTTTGTAAAACCTAAGATTGCTTCACAAAACCTATGAGAGTTTAGTAAAACCTAACTTAGATAGTTTAGTTACTTAGATAGTTTAGTAAAATCTAAGATAGTTAAGCAAAACCTAAGTTTAGTAAAACCTAAGTTACTTTAGTTAAAACCTAGCTCGACAGTTTTGTAAAACCTAAGATAGTTAAGCAATACCTAAGTTTAGTAAAACCTAAGTTAGTCTAGTAAAACCTGAGAAAGTTTAGTTAAAACCTAACTACCTTTGTCATTCAGTCAGGAAAACCAGGAAAAACAACAACTCAGTAACAATTTATTCCTTTCCACATGAATGGCTCCATGTTCTGACTGAAAACATGATGTCACGAAAGTCCAAGCAAACAGAGCAACAGAGATTTATATTTTCTAGTGTAATACATTTCTAGCTTGGGACCAAAAGCAAACAGAGCAACAGAGATTTATATTTTCTAGTGTAATACATTTCTAGCTTGGGACCAAAAGCAAACAGAGCAACAGAGATTTATATTTTCTAGTGTAATACATTTCTAGCTTGGACTTTAAGCAAACAGAGCAACAGATATTTATATTTTCTAGTGTAATACATTTCTAGCTTGGGACTTTGAGGCAAACAAAACAACAAATAAATTTATTTCCGTTGGTGTAATACATTTCCAACTTAAAACTTAACTCTACTTTATAACCAATGGTATATAATTAAACGTGGAGATGGAGAGAGAGAGAGAGAGAGAGAGAGAAGAGAGAGAGAGAGAGAGAGAAGAGAGAGAGAGAGAGAGAGAGAGAGAGAAGACAGACAGACAGACAGACAGACAGACAGACAGACAGACATACAGAGGTGTGTGTCTTCGTTTTAAACGTCTGTCCTGTCCACTAAAAAGTGATATTAGACATGGAGTTGTGTGTGTGTGTGTGTGTGTGTGTGTGTGTGTGTGTGTGTGCGCGCGCGCGCGCGCGCTATTTTTATTTTGAGACATGTGTGCATGTGCACATTGTATAGAATTGGTGGGAACCTGGATATCTGTTCGTGACTGTTGCTAGGTTTGGCCAACATTTCATTTATTTGAAAGGAGATAGCATTAGAGAAGGATCTGGAAAGGAATAAAAACTGATCTCATAGCCTTCTCTATTTTTTTGACAGACCAGACAACACAAGCGCACGGGGCAGGGCAATCAAATCCACCTAGTCAAGAAACCTGAATGAAGTTTTCGTGCTCACTTACAAAGCTTACATAGCAAAAATTGTTTTTAATGATGTCTTTTCTTTCGTACAACTGAAACGTTTTAACTTTGATATTAATACGAGTTTCTGGAGCAGTAGTAGTAGTACTAGTCTCATGTCTCGAGGTACAATGGTTGCGCCTTCTTTGGTCACATCAGCCTTATCTGGAGCAAGATCTGGAGTGGCTCTGCAGACCAATCCATGCATGGCAGTCTCTGCCACAGCTGTTACATGTCAAATTGGACACTGGGTTTGAAGCTTGGTTTTGCTGTCTCTCCTTCCTGCAGCTTCTTCTACCTTTCAATATTTGAAGTCTTCTGCCGTCTCCCCTACAGGTTCCCTCATGAACTGCTCTCCTCCACCCACTGCCAGTTTCTGCAAGTGCTTCCCAGCTGGTACAGTTTTTATATCAGTGGCTTTCATGTCACACTTGCACACATCCTTGAAGCGCATTGCTGGACGCCCTGAAGAACTGTGTCCTGCAGTCAGTTCACTGTACAGGATGTCCTTGGAATGTGGCCATCCTTCATATGCTGTACATAACCAATATCTAGCAGAGGCGGTGTTGATACACCAAAAGGTGTACCAAGCGTGTGTTTTCAGCACTCTTTGTTTTATGGCAGCGAAATCTGAACGACATACACCAAGCAAGAAAACCACCTGGAAAGTTTCTGTCTGCGCCAATACTTGGGAGGACAAAGTCACCAAGACATCTGTTCTTGAACAGGTAGACTCTTTTAGGACTTTCTGTACTGATTTCTGATATATTGTTAAAGAGTTTTATTTCAAAGTGACACTAGAATTTTTTTCCACATAAAAAAGGTGTTCACAGTACCGTCGAATTCTACTTTTCTCAATATTCATTTTCTGGCTTCTCCGCACCCCTCCCCTGCTTTCTCAGTGGTATAGTTTGTTTGCTGGCGTATGAAGCTCCGAAGGTGACCCCCCCCCCCCCCCCCCCCCCCCCCCCCCCCTTCCATCAGTCCCTAATGGTGACAACCAAGGCCATATCTGGACTGGCGCTGCACTAAAGAAGTATAACACTGTTGACAATTTCCCAACGTAAACCTTCAGCCCACAAAGATGCTATGCTTAAAAGTCAACATGTCAAGTCACTGACTAGTTCTATTCAATTAATGTGACGACTTTACAAGACCGCTTTTATTTCAATAACATTGCACTGCAATAACTATGATTTATAAACACAAAAACTGATATTGTCTGATGCAGTCAGCTACATATACTTCCTGGGAAAACGCTAAGATTTATTACAGTTTAGGTAACGCGGCTTCAAAACTCAGTGGAGATCATGGACGGAAGAGGTACCTAAATGTGCATGTGTTGTTTTTTATATTTTACATTATGGGGCTGTTTTGAAGTCAGTTCATATCTTACAGATGGGCCTCACTAAAACGATAACAACACAAAGCAAAAACGTTCACAAAGTAAAACGATTAAGATAAACATCCAAGCAAGTCAGCACAAAAAAACGAACCCATTTTTCTATACCACTCTTCAACAGTGTATAAATCATACATGGCTAAACTCTGGGACTGAAACCACGCTTCCTTCTTCGACACGACAGCGTTCCGTCCCGTGATGACAGGACAGGAAATCCAAATTCCCAGTGTACTTCAACTAAAATTACCGCCAACAGACGGCACAGTTCCGCCCCTAGCCCTGACAACACCGTAGACAACAAAATGAAAAGGATGACAGTTTCAGCTTTTCCTGGTCTCCGCCCTGACCAAACCGAGTGGAAAGCTGAAATGTGCTGGAAAGCGACAGTCAGACCTTGGAGGTGTCTGGGAGGGTCCTGCTGATCCCATTACCACTGAGGCCGGCCACTCATAGCCACACATCACAGAAAAGCAGCCAAGCAGAAGAAGAAAAGGAGGAGGGAAAAAACAAACCCAACAGAAAACAAACCCTGAAGATGACGTGCTGACTTCCTTTCTAATTTTTTCAAAGGCTGAGGTGATGTGATAGAATATCGGTGATAAGTGTTTTTGAAACGGCTGAATTTATTGCGTGGATGTAGGGCTAGATGGATTCCCTGACCCTTAAAATTTGGATACTTTGCTACAGCTGCCTTTTTGTTTTTATGCGATGTGGTATGTACTTCATTCTAGTAGCAAATGTTTGTTTAGATTATCAGGTTGTGTGTTTGAGAGAGAGATGGAGAGAGAGAGACAAACAGACAGTCAGATACACACACATACGCGCGCGCGCGCACACACACACACACACACACACACACACACACACACACATACACTGCACGCATGATCACGGTGAGATGTCTCCTACAAGAGAATCGAGATTAGCTTGCAAAGACCAGTGAAGAAAAGCAAACAAATAACACAATACTACCACCCGGGGGGTGGGGGGGGGGGGCGCGCGGCTGAACCCATAGTTGATTTAACGGTCAGAAGCCTTTCTAATAATCACCACCAACGTCAAAACTACTGGCTGTATTAGCGATTTACGACAGCATATTAAGGAGGAAAAACCCACAAAAGTCAATAAACAGCTACTGTTAATTAACCACCAGTCAGTTCAGTGTAAGCGGCTTTTCTCTCTCTCTCTCTCTCTACTACAACAACAGACGTCAACACTTTTTGGCCAAAAGCAGTCTTGGTTTGAACAACACTCTCTCCAGTCAAACCCAATGTTCCTTCCAAGCCAAAGCGTCAGTTTCTGTCAAGTCTTCTGTTTCACCCAATTTGTCCACATCTCTCTCCTTCTGCCAGGGCTAGGCTGGCACTTTTCCCTCTACACAGTCTTCCAACTCTTTTGGGGTTCACACCTTTTCTACCCACTCTTGAGTCAGCTCCAAAGGATAGGAGGACTCACGCACTAACGATGGTGACCTACTATTACCAGCAAAAACTGGGTTACCCGTCTAGCCTCCTCCCACTATTGCCCTCTACCCCATACATCCTGCTTGTCAGGGAGTCCTTTTGCTGGTTTCGCCTCTTGACGTTTGAAGAGATGGCTTCTCTTCTGAAGGATTTATCAGTCTTTTGTCGATATCTATTCAGACTTTAGGAGGGTGTTTTGGTGCTCGTAGATCATTGTGACTTTCCGTGTACTTTATGCCCTCTACTTTTAACTTCTTCTTTGTCCTTGATGGCGCCCCCCCCCCCCCCCCCCCCCACCCCCCCTTTCGCTCTCCGTCCGTCTCCCGTCACTGTCTACAATTTTACATATTGGGTCAATTTGTTAAATATATTATTATTTCAATACTTGGTTGTTGTTTTTCTTCTCTAGTTCAAAAACTTGTTGGAAAAATGGAAAATAGCTTATACAACAATTACGACGACATAATCGTAACTATTATTCCGTATTAACTCACTTTCTAAAAGCTACATGATGATATTTTTCACAGCGTCGATTCCCCAAACCCCCATACTTTCACTAAATCATTTTTATCCACAGTTGCACCTTTACAGAACTGAGCGTATAAATACATACATGAAACTCTTCTTTACGGCAAGAAATCTTTGGCCGAGAAACAGAAGAGGCGTGTACCTCAGTTTTTCATGCACTGTGACGATACCATACATACACAGACATGCACGTATGGGTACTTGAGCGCGCGCGCGTGTACACACACACACGCGCGCGCGCGCGCGCACGCACGCACCAACGCACGCACACACACACACACACACACACACACAAACTCCCTCCCTCCCTCACATACCTACAGACACAGAGACCCGAAAAAGGAGGGTGAAGTTTTTTAAAAAAAGTGTCCGACAGTCAGAAAATTCTGCAGACAGAGAGTTCCAATCCATCATAGTGCCATTTCCAACTCTCCGTCTGACACCAACAAGAGATCTGTCAATGTCCAGGTGATGGGAGAGAGAAAGAACTCTAAATCATCTGTCACACGGGACACAGTGCTTGAGAACTGTGTCAATGGAGCTGGCGACCAAGTGTTTGATACGGAGATGAATTGAAAGCAATTCCCAACATTGCCCATAGCAAGAAGGGTGATCCTTCCCCCCATCCCCATTCCCTGCCCACCATACAACTTCTCCTTTAGTATACAATGAATAAGGAAGTTAAAACTTGTGTGGAATACAGTCAATGGCACTAACATTTTGTCAATGGTGCTTCAAGATATCTATCCGCCAAGTATGATAAACAAGTGAACGAGGGAACAAATGGAAATGTTCCTCTGGCTCTTCTTGCATTGACGAGAAACTATAGTAAGCAATAGCTAAAACGCCCCAAAACAAACAACAATAAACCCCAGCTAAAAAGAGATAAATACAAATCAAACTTACAAGCCCCCATCCCCTGAACAAAAAATATGCATAGATTTGTTGTTGTTTTTTAATTACTAAACTTACATTGCTAAAAGTCATATCTAAGCCAAATGTTCCATTCTTTTAAACAGAGAATCTGAAATGGTGTGAGAGAGATATGGGGGTGGGGGTGGGGGGGTGCGTGAGTGAGAGAGAGAAAAATCAAAGGGGTGGGGATGGGGAAGAAAACAGATGTCAGTGCAGATATCATTATCTATTCTTTTAATAATAATAAAAATATATGGAATTTATATAGCGCTGAATCTTGTAAAACAAACAAATCGAAGCGCTTTATACCTGCCAGAGACGTTTACTCACAAACATGGAACCTTTTCAGGCAGAAACAAAACCCCAAGTAAAGGAAAACTTGACTAGATATCTTTTCAGTTAACTCCCAAAGGAGTCGTTAGGGCGCTGCATGCACTGACCCTTTTCAGGCAGAATACATCTTAGGCAAACCAGTCCCTGGGTGAAATCTATCCCAATCCAGGTAGGCAGGGTGTTTACTTATGTTCATGTGATTCATAGCAGTGGCCATAGCTGCCTACCTGAATGAAAAATGAACCCGTTTTTAAACTTTTCACATATTTTTTATGTGAGCATCTCTGCACAGGAGACCCCAGTTAATCTCATCATCTGATAACTAGGAATTAAACAATACCCTAAAAATATACATCTCAGTGAAGACTTAACTTGTGCCTTGTTAGATCATGAGTTCAGCACTCTTACCACTTGCTTATCCCATCCCCCCACAGGACTATGTTAGAGTAAATCAAATTACACGGTACCTTTCCCACTGTAACTAAACTGATACACAGTGGATTGGAAGTCTAGACGCAACACACCTGCCTGGAAAGCGAAAACTGCAGGCTCGACCCCCTATTCGAGTCCAATGTTTCCCCCATCCACAAAACCTTGTGGTCTGGTTGCTAGTCTCTCGGATAAGACGATAAACCGAGGTCCCGTGTGCAACAGGCATTCAGCCCGCGTAAAAGAACCCACGGCAACAAAGAGAGCTGTCCCTGGGCAAATTTCTGTAGAAAAAGCCACCCTGATAAGAAAACATACACAGGAGAAGGGAAAAAACCCCAATGGGTGGCGCCGCACTTGCAGAGACACGCTCTCGCCAGGGACAGCAGACCTCATTTCACACAGAGAAATCTGCTTAAACTTTAAGTGGTATATCTATTGATTTATTCTTTTACATCGAGGATAATGGAGTAAGCACTCTTGTGCTTCTTTTTTTTTTTTTTTACATCGAGTTCCCGTATGTATGCGGATTTTGTAAATTTTGTCATC
>CM054142.1:24148289-24168289 GCA_028751875.1 Rapana venosa | reverse complement strand
CAGACAAAATAAGTGTGTAAGTGTGCAAGTGTTTGTGCGTGCGTGTGTGTGTGTGTGTGGGGGGGGGGGTTCCTTCTTTAATTTAACGTCTTTACACATGAAGTGATATCAGGCAAAATAAGTGTGTGAGTGTGCAAGCGTGCGCGCGCGCGCGCGCGCGCGAAGTGTGTGTGTGTGTGTGCGTAAGTGCGCAGAAACACGCATAGGCCCATAAAATAGGCCAACACGATTTTTATCGGTCCAAAGTAACAAACAGGTATTGACCAACATTTTTCTGTAAACAAACAAACAGACACTAACTAACTATGGTGAAAGCTTTCCCCTGTCCACACCACTCAGCCTGATGTCTGATAATTGTACACCAGTCAGTAATGATGTTGTCCTCCAGTCCTGATTTGGCCTCCAAGCCCTCGTGATTACAGGAATTAATGAGTTGACGACATCTATGACCATGAAAACACTGATTATGCGTTTAAAACTTGTCGTCTTTCTTTCGTCCTTGATCACACACAAAGCATTCATTCCTCACATGCTCAGGTCTCCTTTTCTTACTAATGTTTGATGTCATGGTACACTGTTCCATTTCAAGGTAACATAATTGGTAGTCCACCCCCCCCCCCCCCCCCCCCCCCCCCCCCCCCCCCCCCCCCCCCCCCCCCCCCCCCCCCCGTCTCGTTTATAAGATAGTTTTTTTCGTGTTTACGTCATCGTCTCTTAATCGCATTTCATTTAATGATGAACAACCTGCTCACGTTCGATTTTTTTAAATTATTAATTTAAAGGGATAGTATTAATGTTCAGGTAAAGGAAAGACTGGTTTGTCCCCTAAGAAAAGAAAACCTACTCAAACATACTAGCGCATTCACCTTCAGTTCACTAGCACCAGTTTTCAATGTCAAAGTCAAGAGATGTCCCCCACCTGCAGAATTTTCCAAATAAGCTACATGGCATCCACTTCAGTCAAAAAGATAAATACGTTAGGGGAAAACAAGGGTGCATCAAACTTCGTGAAAACCAGCCACATTTGCACTGCGATTACACAGTAATCTACCAAAGCTCCATTTAGACCGTGTTTACAATTCTCTGTGCTAATATGAGGGATTCCACTAAAATGTTGCCAGGGTTGAGTATACTACGGATTTAAAGAGAAGACTATCACCCACTCAACATCCATTAACCTCATGGAGACGCAGCTCCCAGTGTTGCCTGAGTCTGCAAGCTTTTGAAATTTTACAAGACTGAGCTGGAGCATTGCTGTATTTAAAACAGCAAGTGTACAGTAGATGAAATCTTGTGAAATCTTTTTCTTCATCGAACGCTCAGACAGCAAAGACTGCCTGTCATATGTCAGTGTGAAATGTTTCAGGTTCAAAAGAAAAAAGGCTTACAGAAAGTGGTAAGTTGATATCTGTCAGTTTTTCATTCATGATTTATACAGAAAGCCACGAAGCAAGACACAATAACAGCCAATTCAGTCCCTGAACGGAGGGAACAGTCTCCCTTTACCGTGGAACAACTTAGCTGGTACTGACTGTTGAAGAAAAGGGGCCTCTTGTCTAGGTCTGACGAGAAGGAGATAGGAGCCACTTATGGACAGACTGGAGGCAGAACAATAGCAGGGAGAAAAGCGTATGATGGATTAAGTCTCAGATATGGTAGGGTAAAAAAGAATAACCCAAGAAAAGTGTATGATGGATTAAGTCTCAGATCTGGCACGGTAAAGAGAAACACCCGAGATAAAGAAACAGCCTCTGAAGAGCAGCCCTACCTTACACAATGCTTCACTACAAGACACAAACTCCTCAACTAACAGTGGCCGTGAGGGCGCTATATTGACAAAAACACCAGCTCTCTCCTTTTGAGGTGGTTGTATATACAATTGCCAGCGTTCCGGCAAAGCTTTTTTCTGTCCACTCCATGATCTTGTTCACCTCCGTCTTTCCCAGTCTGACTGGTCTGTTTACCTTCCCAGAATGTGCCTTACAAAACAGAACAGTCTTTGAAAGAGTGTAATATCATGTGCCATGCATGATCACACCACTTCAGTTTTCTTCAACTGGCTAGTGTACAGAGAGGTCTTCACACAAGTCTGTGGCTTCTCTGATGATATGTGCACTTCCTCATTCATGACATGGTCAAAGGAGAAGACACCGATAATTCTCCTGTAGCAACACATTTCGTTCGTTTATGCTGTTCTCTGTAGGCCATTGTGTGCCGGTGGGAACAGATGACAAAATTTACAAAAACAGCATACACTCGTGGACTGGATGTAAAAAAGCACATAAGTGCTTATTCCATTATCCTCGATATAAAAGAATTTAAAAAATAATAAAGTAAATGATTTAAGCCAATGACTCGCGTGCATGTAAGAAGATGGAAAAAGAGAGTGCACAAAGCAGACTATAAACCGAGACCCCGTGCACGAACGCACGCAGAACGTCTTGCGCCCGTTATAACCCGTTCCGCTTTTCAGAAGAGTAGGCCATTGTGTGCCTGTGGAAACGGATGACAAAATGTACACAAATGCATACACACGGGGACTGGATGTTTAAAAAAAAGCACACGAGTGCTTATTCCAGTATCCTCGAAATAAAAGAATAAATACAAGAATAATAAAATAAATAAATAAATAA
This sequence comes from Rapana venosa, assembly GCA_028751875.1. Classification (NCBI taxonomy): domain Eukaryota; kingdom Metazoa; phylum Mollusca; class Gastropoda; order Neogastropoda; family Muricidae; genus Rapana; species Rapana venosa. The sequence continues at coordinate 24,165,656 of CM054142.1, read as the reverse complement.
AAAATAAACAATTTCATTACACGTGTCTAAAGACCAAAGATTCAACCTTTCCTGAATGGTTTAAAAGGCTGAAGATGTCTATCCAGCTCTTCAAAACCCCTCCCAACAGAGGATGGCGTCTTTGTTTTTGCATACACTCTGATCAATGCCGGAAAAAAGAAGAGAAAAAAAAAACCCTGAGGAAATACTGAAAGTCTTATCTCAACACTAATCTCAAGATCACTGCCAGCACACAGGAACTTCAGACAGTCAGCAAATACTCGTAACAAAGGCTTCTTCAAATAACCGTGTAACATAAGGGGAAAAAATATAGATCGACTGCCCCTACAACAATAACGGAGATACTCCGAGCAACACGTTAAGATGTATGCGATGTTAACAATACTGCTGATAAATTTGCGCAAATAAATACATATTCGAATTATTCCAGTGATTCGTTTCTTGGATTCTGTAAACAATGTGATGTATGAATATCGAAACAGGCGAGTAAAAGATTTGAGCTGTGATAGGATAAAAAGCAATGACCACATAGGCTCAGAGAGAGAGAGAGAGAGAGAGAGAGAGAGAGAGAGAGAGAGTATGAGAGAGAGAGAGAGAGAGAGAGAGAGAGGAGAGTAGAGAGAGAGAGAGAGAGAGTTTTCCCTAAGACGCCATCAGATGCCAAACACACACACACATTCTCTCTCTCTCTCTCTCTCTCTCTCTCTCTCTCTCTCTCTCTCCTCTCTCTCTCTCTCTCACTCACTCCACACACACACACAACACACACACACACACACACACACACACACACATTAGTTCTGCGGACAGTGGTGTAGTGTCTCACGTGCAGACCCTATTAGTGTGGTGGCCCAGTTACCGATGGGGTCTTCAAAGCAAAGAAGAAAGAGGCAGACAGGGAGGGAGTGAAAGAATGAGTGAGTGAGTGAGTGAGCCATGGATGGTCTGAAGCATTTTACCCAGGACTCCTTCACGTTTAAGTTCCACAAAGAAACTTCATCTTCTTCTTCTTCTCTTCTTCTTCTCTCTCTCTCTCTCTCTCTCTCTCTCTCTCTCTCTCTCTCTCTCTCTCTCTCTCTCTCTCTCTTTGTGATGTGTTGTGCGTTTGTTGTGGCGTTATGTGGTGTGTGTAAATGCTTGCGAATACATGCTTCTGTTCACACATGCGCAAATAAGTGTGTAAATACATTTCCATACAGCTTGTGCGCGCGCACGAGAGGAAGGAGGGGAGGGAAGGAGGGAAAGAGAGAGGAGAGAGAGAGAGAGAGAGAGAAGAGAGAGAGAGAGAGAGAGAGGAGAGAGAGAAGAGAGTTTGTGAGTATGAGTGCGCGCGTGCACTTGCGCACATATTATTGTGTATGGCTGTAAGTGCATAAGCAAGCACTTGCATCAACGCGTGGGCAAATAAATATATGCATATTAGCACGCGAGCGTGTGCATCCATGCTCCAATCACTGCCTGACAGGAGGAACGAAAAACACAAGTCAGGCTAAACTTTCCAACTTCATCTGCCACTAAGTTTTACATCAGCACCCTCGTTGCACCGACCTAACCCCACACGCAAAACCCGATCCCCAGTGGAGATTCACAAAGGAAGGATTGACGTGATGGGACCACAAGAAAAATGTGGACAAGGGAGGAAATAAATAGTGCAATGAATCACGCTGCCCTATGCTAAAACATTACGTCCAGATACCAGACACCATGCAAGACGTATACGTAGAAAGAGAGCATGCATGATGTATAGAAAAAGACATTTGTATGGGGGGGAAATATATCTTGTGTACACAGATAACGATGTGTGTGTGTGTGTTGGTGGGGCTCCTGCCTATAAAAACAGACCACTAGTGTCAAGTGTTTCTAAGAAAGAAGGAGCAGAATATTCATACGTCTTCTCCCCCTCACCCCCCCCCCCTCCCCTCCCCACAGAGAAGTTATGTGGTAGAGAGTGCGAGAGATAATGTATTCTTTCGAATACAAATTCTGGGTAAAAGGTGTGCAAATGCTCGCGCAAATGCAAGTGCATGTGTGTGCGTTGTATGTGTGTGTGTGTGTGGTGTGTGTGTGTGTGTGTGTGTGTGTGTGTGCGCGCGCGCGCGCATGTGTGTGTGTGTGCTTTAGCAGTCAGTTTATTAAGGGTTGCTTTATCTCTTTTTTTTTTAATTTCGAGGATAATGAAATAAGCACTCATGTGCTTTTTTTTTTACAACCAGTCTCCGTGAGTATGCAAGTTTGTAAATTTTTGTCATCTGTTCCCATCAGCACACAATGGCCTACTCTTCCGAAATGCAGAACAGGTTTTAACACGTGCGCAAGATGCGTTTGCAAACGGGACCTCGGTTTATAGTCTCATCCGAAAGACTTTCGAGGGGAGTGGAGTCGGCGGCACTGATGCTAACTCCAGGGGAAAAATATTCCCTTGAACGGAGATTCAACCCGGGTCAGTATATCACGAGCGCAACGCTCAAACCAACCAGGCCATACTGTCCGTCTCCTTGGTTGCAGTTTCACGTGCAGTGCACAGCCTACTGATCAGGGTGGCAGCGCAGTGACCCACAAGAGCGAGGGCGTGGAGTGAACAGAGGAGGAGCAAGGAGGCCACAGAGGGAGGGAGGGAGGGAGGGATGCTGACCTCAAGGCTTTTAGTGAGGACTCCTTCACCTTGCTTTCACTCAGTCTCTCTCCTTGAATTTACACTCCTACTTCCCCCCCTCTCTCTCTCTCTCACTCTCTCTCTCTCTCTCTCTCTCTCTCTCTCTCTCTCTCTCTCTCTTCTCTCTCTCTCTCATATGTCCTTTTTCGCATGGGCCATTAAAGTTGTCTACTTACCTGTAGACCTTGAATAAGATTATCAATCAACCAAATATGAAATATAATAAATAATAAATCACTGTTTCTATGATACCTTTCTGGCAAGACAGCTGAAAAAGTTATGTCATATTATCTATAACCTTTGGAATAGATAATCAATCAATCATCTCTTCTCTTCTCTCTCTCTCCTCCACAACTAACAACAAACAAACCTCACACCACACACACACACACACACACACACACACTCCACGACTTGGTGACGCCATCACAAAATGATCCAGAAAAGTTTTTTCTCTCTCTCTCCGTCCCCCTTTTCCCAAATCTCCCCTCCAGCTTATGTCAGCTTTTCCAAAATGGTCTAAGAGCGACCAGCTTAAGGTCAGAGTGAATGAGAGACGTAAAACGAGCCAAAAAAAAAAGTAAAAAAGAAAAGGCAGTTGGGTCAAAAGGGGATATTAGATCAATAAAGGCGGACAGAGTGAGTCTGCTGGACCAGTTTGTATAGCCGTCACTCCAAATATGAGCGCCAAGAAAAAGAACTGGAGCAGATGAGCCTGGAATGGGCAGAGTCACGGAATGAAAGTTGTGGAAAAGCCCGTTTTGCTGTCTGTCTGTCTGACACATTCTTAGCTTGTTTTCCTACACTCCCCCCCCCCCCCCCTCCCCCTCTCTCTTCTCTCTTGCCTGTTTTCTTTTACTCCTCTTGTTCTCTCTCTCTCTCTCTCTCTCTCTCTCTCTCTCTCTCTCTCTCTCTCTCTCTCTCTCTCTCGTCTCGTTTTCTCTCTCTAATACTCTCTCTCTCTCTCTCCTCTCTCTCTAGCCTGTTTTCTTATACTCCCCCACCCCTTTCTCTCTAGCCTGTTTTCCTATATTTCCCCCCCCCCCCCCCTCCTCTCTCTCTCTCTCTTGGAGATCCTGATAGAATTGCCTCTTGACTGCATGGGTCCATAGTGTACTCACTGACTTGTTCTATTGCTGGGGTCACACAGTGATGATATGATTATACATAATGATCCAACGCATACCATGGTGTGGCAGCCACGCCAGGTTATGGTGCGAAAGCCATCATACATTGGTAACATGATTATACATAATGATATAATGCTTTTCCATGGTGTGGTAGCCAAGCCAGGCTGACATTATATACTCTGAATCTAAAATGTTTCTGGATTGGTTTGTTTTGTCCCTGACCCATTGACCCCCACGCGAAAGGTCTTGATTCCTACTACAGTAAATTATTTCGCATAATTTGCTTGCTCTCTCTCTCTCTCTCTTCTCTCTTCTCTCTCTCTCTCTCTCTCTCTCTCTCTCTCTCTCTCCCTCTCCTCTCTCTCTCTCTCTCTCCACCACCCGGAAGAAAACCAAAGGAAGCCACCTCCTCCCGCCCCCTAAAAAAAAGTAAACAGTATATATGAAAGATCATCACAACACAGACACACAACCACACACACACAGACACACACACACACAGACACACACACAGACACACACACACACACCTACGTGATACCACAGCATTGCCCAATAAGTAGGAGAGCTATTTCACGCTGTTCTCCTCATCCCCTCCTCTCTCGCCCACTTCACATCACTTCACATCACTTCACATCACTTCTCTCCACTGCTGAAGAAAAGACTGCAGCAGCACTGCAGACAGACAGACAGACAGACAGCGAGTAGAGAAGAGTTAACTGGGGCCTATTTGGACAAAGAGGAAATCGATGGACTGACCATAAATCCTGCAGCCTAATCCCGATCCCTTTTTTTTGGAAGCCGTCACAGAAAATGTGAGGGGATTAAAGAAAATAGAGTTCTTGCTGACGAGTCTGGAAAGAGCAGCGGTAATAAATGTCTTTTCTTGATTAAATGAATGTGCTTTTTGTTGTGCATGCGTGCATATTACTGTGCTTATATGAGAAAGAGAGGGAGAAATAGAAAGAGAGAGAAGGGCAAAGGAGAGTCAGGGAGAGACAGACGCATAACAGAGATACCTGGTTTGTGTGTGTGTGTGTGTGTGGTGTGTGTGGGGTTGTTGTGTGATGAGTTGTGTGTATGTGTGTGTGTGTGTGTGTGTGTGTTGTGTGTGTGTGTGTGTGTGTGTGTGTGTGTGTGTGTGTGTGTGGTGCTGTGTTCTTTATTTACCGTCTGTTCACTCAAGGTGATATTAGACCAACGTGCCTGTGTGTGTCTGTGTGTGTGTGTGTGTGTGCGCGCGCGCGCGTGCACGTGCGTGCGTGTGTATGTCAGTATGGCTTCTAGTTTACATGCTAAAAATGCTCCTGCTAATGTCCTACAACTGCAGCCTCTAACAGAAGCTGAGACCACGCGCATCTCCCCAAAATGTTGAATACACACACGTGTGGATCAAACCTAAATGAATTCATTCAGTAAAGCAAGAGACGAGGTATCCACAAGGATGGCCGCACAAACCAAGACAAACGCACGGGACCAGAATCATCTCTTCCAGGCGGGTATAAATATCAAGGTATCACTCAAGTAGCCATTACTTCAGTAGATGTCACTTTCCAGTTCCACGATTTTTTTGTTTTTGTTTGTTTTGCTGTTCATATTTAAAGTATTTCAACACGCGCGCGGGGCGAGTACACAGCAGGACACACACACACACACAACACGCACGCACGCACAGAGAGGAGAGAGAGAGAGAGAGAGAGGAGAGAGAGAGGGGAGAGAGCCACAATATGAAAAACTGTCTGAAATGATAAGGCAAACAGATTAACGACTACAGCATAGCACAGAATTGATATTGTCAGCAAAAAGCCCCGATAACAAGATTTAATGCTTTCTCAAATCATCTACAGTCTGTTCAGACGACTCCAAATGATCACGCGCCAGACACGGACAACTATGAGCAGGACAGTTCCCCACTCTCATTCTGTTTGAACAGGGCATTTTTGCCTGTCAGTACGTCGTACGTCAGCGTCCATGACAGAGAGAGCGTGAACAGAGGAGCTTGTTAATTAATGCTAAGAATGGACTGAACATCTCTGCTGCTATCAACAACTCCTGTACACCAGTTCTCTCAGCTGACACCGTTAGTAAGAGAGCAAACTGGAAAACTTTTCAAACTGGGCAACGTTTCTCTCTCTCTCTCTCTCTCTCTCTCTCTCTCTCTCTCTCTCTCTCTCTCTCTCTCTCTCTCTCTCTCTTGTTCAATTCATTTAAATTCATTTACCGTCTTTCACAGTTGTGATATTAGACGTGTGTGTGTGTGTGTGTGTGTGATGGAGACTGTGTTTGAATCACAGACGTGTAAACAGTTCTGGTTTTTCTTTTTTATGTTCCGTATCCTGTAATCTTTGTTTCTGGCTGTGTGCTTATCCATTATTCCAGTCAGTTTCTCCTTAGACAGCTTCAGATAATCAAATCCCTCAACTTGACGTCTACAAGAGTAAAACTTAGCATTTCTTCCTTTTTCTTACATCAGGGAAATGAATTATATATATATATATATATATATATATATATATATATATATATATATATATATATATATATATATATATATATAAACGATATGATATCCAACCATGCACAAGTTTATTCAAATGCATTTGCAATACGCAACTCGAAGAGATGCAAATCTAGTTTGTGCTGATTTACAAGTTCCAGTGCGCAGCTTGCCAACATGCATATCTAAGCGTCTAAACATCTGAACACGTACGCATGAGCACACGTATGCAAATAAAGTATTTTCTAAATCCTGTCTGCATTTGACATGAATATCTATACCAGCAACCACATTTCATTAGCCCCTGTCTTTCCTCTGCGCTTACAAAAATCACATCCTATCAGTTTCCCGCCTATTTTCATTTGTAGAAAAAGAAAATTCAATTCACGATTTTTCATACCTATACCCCTCACTTCCTCCAGCTGCGGAATAACAACCAGGTCCCTTTACTGTGGCTAAGGTGACAGACTCGCTCTCCTAAACCTCTTGTTACTATTTAAACTGATAGCACTTAACTTCACTGACCATCCTCCTTACCCTTCTATTCTGAAAGAAACCCATACAACTGATGCACCTGACTGTGGTGATGTGTGCAAGTAAAAGAAAAAAGAAAAGAAAGAAACACAATTTTTAAATGAAAGGTCACCTCCATCTTGTCTATGTTCTGCCTCCTTGGTCCATTCCCCTGCCTTTTTCCCCAGAAAGACTAAAAAAAAATAGTATTTCTCTCCCACGCCAAAGTTGGATGCGCTCATATATGACAGACGACCACAGTTGCTGTCTGAGCGTTCAGAGAAGAAGAATAACGGACAGCAGCGGGTTAGGGAATCTCTTTTGCTCTTAGTATCCCTTTTTACTACTGTTTGAAAATAGAGCAGATGGGCACTTTTACTACTTATTAAATCTCGGCACAGAGATCTTGTTTACTCCGGCACACTCATATACTTTCTTCTCTTACTGTGCCAAAGGCTCACACCAAAGTTTGTGAGTACTTCACCCAAATCACATACTCTGATCCCGAGCTGAGGAGAAATGAGGAATTATATTAAGTGGTTAATGTAAAGGATGGAGATGGCAGGGGGGGGGGGGGGGAGGGTACTGTATGGAGAGAATGAGAGAGAGAGAGAGAGAGGAGAGAGAGAGACAGACAGACAGACAGACAGACAGACAGACATACAGACAGACAAACAGACAGACAATGACCCAGACAGACACAGAGAAACACCACACACATATTATGATGATTATGATGCGTATCAATCTGCCTGTCAGTATTGCAATTGCCCTTCATGGGATGATTAAAGTGTTTCTGACTTTGACTTTGACTTGACTTTGACATATTGGACAGACAGTCCGGGACAGAGAAAGCACAGCCATGAAACTTTCAAATAATTTCTCTTTCCTTTAGAAAAATCTCTTTAAACACCCCCCCCCCCCCCCCCCTTTAACACCTCCTCCCCTTCCAATTCCCCACCCCTGCTTTCAGGCAGCCATTAAAGCTGCAGAGGCTGGTCCCGGTGAGGCTTGTAGGGGATGTAAGGAGGCCCCTGTGAGCGAGCGAGTGATCCTCACTGCCATCAATCCTTAATGGCCCCTGTTCACGCCACGGGCTTTTTCAATGACAGCCAACGAGGCAAGAGAGGGGCGCGCGCGCACGTGTACGCACACACACATACATGCACGCGCGCACACACATACACGCACACACACACATAACGCACGCACGCAAAACACACTGACACACATACGCAAACACATTCACACAGTCACACACACCACACACAAAGTCACACACACACACATTGACACACACACTCACATACTGTGATACACACACAAAACCACACACTCAGTCACACACACACATAAATTCACACAGTCATACACGCGCGCGCACACACACACACACACACACACACACACACACACACACACACACACACACACACACCACAGCTGATTAGCGATGACAACATGCCGTGCCAGCAGATGATCACTTCTTTTATTTGTGGTTTGTTTTGGGGGTTTTTGGTGCCTCATCTTCTGTGACGTCCCCGTCCTGCTGTTCCCACGCCGCTCATTCCAATCTCCCCGCCACAACCATACCCAGATTCGTTATGTTTCGTCCCCAGTGTTGGAAGTCTACAGGGAGCCCATCAATATCAGGCCGCCGTGGGGCCACCAGCCAGAGGAGCCCTGGACTGCTGCTGGGTCACTTTGGTGGTGTTCAGTGGTACCTGTTCTGAACTAACATACGCTGGACACCACCTACTAAGCCCCCTACTAACGACAGTATTAGCTCAGTCGCGGAGCCAGAAGATGCTCACTTCTGTTTGTAGACTGCACTGCATCCAATGATTTTCTTTTCGCTTTTTTCTTTGTTTAAAGACTTTTGGCCTAGAAATTCAAATGAATCAATCCAGGGGGGAAAAGTAATTCATACTTCCACGATGGCCTAGAGCAAGCTTTAAAAAAATCTCCCTATATTTCATTAGACCTTGAGTGGTTGTCTGGGCAATAGTCTTTCATATTATGTTTTTTAAAAAAATATTTAAAAAAAGGTTAAGAGGTAAAGGAGTTCCCATAACCTATGCGGTCGTAGGAAAGCGAGGCATCAGAGACCTCAGCTTCTCTATGTGCCAGCGTATTGAGGGCGGCGCCCATCTCCTCTCCCTCGCTGCTTTACCTTCCCTGACCCTAAGAGAGGCCAGCTACCCATTTACAGCTGGGTAAACCGGGGGACTGTACTGAAGAAGCCAAGGCGTGCAAACGGTCACCCATCCACTTGGAAGGCCTAACCACGCTCGATGCCGCTTAACAGTGGCTTGGAGAAAGCGAGTGCTCTGACCACTGAGCTACCCCGTCCCCAAATGTAATGATGGCGTAAAGATCCCTGTGATCAGCTGCAATATTATAGCACAAATCAAAGAACCTGAACCTATAGCAATGTCGTGGGTGTTCCTGACAAAATTCTGCAGAAAACCTAATCTGACAGGCAAAATGTACACACGAGCAGGAGGAATATCGGGCAAACAAAACAAAAGAAAAACCCGTAAAACCACCACCACCTCCTAAGGGGAAAAAAAAAAGAGGAACAGAGGCGTGAGTAAGACTGATGTGTGTAGGGGTGGTGCTGCACTTAGCTGACACTCCCGTTCCGGGAGACAGCAGCCCAAATTTTGACACAGATAAATTTGCTATGCGTACAGCAAGAATATATATATATGCAAACTATATATCAAACGCAACTGCTCTTGTATCCAACAATGCTGCATATCAAAATCTGTTGCATATTCAGAGTAATACCCAGATGTCTGCGAAAAGCATCCCACCTCGAAGTAATGAATGCTTCTTCTCTTGTTGTTGCAACAACAACAACAAATCATAAGAGCACACATGCATATGCATGAACGGTGCACACGCATTCACAAGTACACACACACACACACACACACACACACACCACACACACACATATATATATATATATATATATATATATATATATATATATATATATATATATATAAAAATTATTAATGATTTAAGTGCAAGCGCTTCGATTTCTTTGTTTTACAAGATTCAGCGCTATATAAATTCCATATATTATTATTATTATATATAGACATATTGTATACCTAGTAAAAAAAAGAAGCTTAACTTTAAATTTAAAATAAATAAAAAAAAGGAAAATTGTTTTTTCAAGCAGTGTACTTCAGACATTCTACCCGTCGTAATGGAAGCACTATACTACGAGACTAGGCATAACACCGTTTCATCACGTGATGTCGTGTCAGGGTACCCTAAATTCGCAATGTCTTCACCCTCACACACACACACACACAAACACACACACACACACACACGAACGCACGCGCGATCACACACACACACACACACACACGCACGAACGCACGCACGCACACACACACACTCACACACACACACACTCACACACACACACACACACACACACTACAGACACCGTGTCCCAGACAATCAATTCTGTGAGTCTGGAATTAGTCACTAGAAAGTGGGGGAAAACACAGGGCAAAAAGCTCAGATAAAGAAGAAGAAGAAGAAAAAAAAGGACAGTTTCAGGTTTCTCAGCCACCTCTCTCTCTCCCAATCAAGTGGAGTAGTAGAAGGGTGAAATGTCCCCGGAAAAAGGGTGAAATGTCCCCGGAAAAAGGGTGAAATGGCCCCGAAAAAAGGGTGAAATGTCCCCCCAAAAAGGGTGAAATGTCTCCGGAAAAAGGGTGAAATGTCCCCGAAAACGACAGTCTGGCCTTGGAGATGGGTGGGGTGGTGAGGTGTCTGGCAAGGGCCTGGCTGGTTGGTTGGCTGGCTAGGTCATTGCTACTGATGATGGCTACCCAGACTGCAATAAAAAGCTGGGGGGGGGACGGGGGGACGGAGAGGATGGGCCTATTAAAAAGAGGACCTTGGATGTATAGCAGCTCTTTCCTGGTAGTGTTCGGTAATAGAATCAGCGGACCACTTATGGCGGTGACGTGCTTTTACAGTGATTTGTGTAATTTCTAAGGAATTTTAAGGGGGGGGGGGGAGGGAGAAAAACTCTTACACACATAAGAAGTGAAGGTGTTTTGGGGGTTTTTGGGGGGGGGGATTTTTTTTTTTTTTGGGGGGGGGAGAGGGGGGAGGGGTGGGGAGAGGGGTGGGGGCCGGGGGAGGGTGGAGGGGGGCGTTGTTGTTTGTTATTTCACACGAAAGAAGTTTAGTTACCATACCCGAAGTCGGAAACGCAGGCCACCTTCATGGTGGAAAAAAAGGTCGCATACAAAAAAAAATCTCACCAATGATGAACCTCAGAATAGAGCCGAGGAACAAAAAAAAACCCCAAAAAACCCCAAACAACAGCCCCCACCCCCAAAAAAAAACAACAACAAAACCAACATCACAACAACAACCCACAACCAAACAAAAAAAAAACAAACGAAACAAAAAGCCCCACTAAGAACAACAAGCAACAACATAAATAAAGTCTTTTACTCCCATCAATGATACTACTAACTTGCTCATCATCCAACACTGACCTCGACTTACCTTTAATACCTGTGTTTATGCGCGCACACCACATTGTGTGAAAGACATAGCTGTATGGGGTGGTGGACAAAGATTCAACAGATTTATTCATTGTGTGTGTGCACGTTTTTTGTGCACGGTCTGCAGATGCAGGCACCACTATACATCCATGCCTGTCAAAAGTGTGTGCGTAGACTCTGTATCTTTGTGCCTGTCATTTCAAATTGCGATGAATACGTTGTGCATACAGTAACAAGTGCATTTTTGCTTTTTTCCAAAAATCTCCAGTTTATCATTCAAAGACTTGTAGCAAAAGAAAGAGGGGAAAAAAATGCCAACATGATCTGATTAAACCCAACGTAATTTGGGGAGAAGCTCTTCCCAGAGTTTCTCGACAACCCAGGCACTTGCCCACAACCCCCGCAAATGAAGCCAACTGGTGCAACGTTCGTCACTGCAGTGTCCTTATGACCCTGGAAGGGGTAACGGTAGCAGATGAGATTTGGGAGGGGGGGTGGGGTGAGGGGCGGGAGAGGTGGGGGTGGCAAGAACAGCTTGAATTGATTAAACCTACAATTACAGTGCTCTCAACCTACCACCCAAACAAAAAGTTAATGGCATCGGCAATCCATGTTCATTACAGATTACACCTACAGTAGTCTGTGGATATACTACTCACCATACCTCTGTACAGTCTGGGGGCTATCCTTAAACGGGTACTTCAGCTTTGTCACGAGTCCACTCACCCCCTCCTTGTTCCGAGATCTCCACCACTCCAAGCCCAAGCAAGCAACCGCTGTTCACCTCTTTAACTGATATAACTGATACCAGAACAACACTTTGGAAAGACAAGGCGAAAGAAACCATGGCGCTGTAACCTAAAACGGATTTTCTTGGGAGTTTCTTTCTTGCTTCGCTTCCCCCAGAGACAGACGAGAGAGAGAGACGTTAAAAAGACATTATAGCCCTGTAACATACAACAACAGACTCTTTCGAAGCTTGTTTCTTTGCTTCCTTCCCCTTCCCATGGCACCTATAGGTTCATAAACTTGTCTTGCTAAGGCTGCACACCGGTATTAAAAAATCACTCTTTTCCTTCTGTTTTTCTATGTAACTTTTATATTCATACCGCACGTACTAAGGCATCCACAGAGATAAAAATCACTTTTTGTGAAAGACTAACCTCTGACTCAAAACTCATGTGATTTTGAACAAATTTGGTAGGTTTGAAATTTTTTAATTTTTCAGCAAACACTGTACCCCCTCAGTCCTTTGTCGTCTGCTAGCTTCCTTACCGCAATATGCATGCGCGGGGTCAACGCTGTAGGAATACAGGCAAACCTCATTTGATGGTTATTTTCAACTTTCTCGTGACTACCTGGTATTGCTCTATGTCCTCAATCAAAAAACAAGTGCACAGTGCATCATTTCATGCTTTAAAAAATCTGTGAAAATCACCAACAGTTTTTTCCACTCGCACTCTATAGAAGATACTACGTGACCCTAAAATTAATACCGGTGTGTAGCCTGTATAAGCAACAACGACCTTGTACTGTAGCAAGCCAGTCCTTTTTGTGGAGTTATCTCCGCATGCTTGTACAGCAGTGAACATTCTTTTCAGGAGATTTACTAGTTCTTTGCTAGGCCTAACCTCCCTTTGGCTATGAGGGGAAAGGGTTTGGTGATCGTATATTTTATAACAGAAACTACCTAGACTTATCCCTGAGCTTTTCTTTAGCTCTTCAGTGCGCGCGCTCTGTCTCTGTCGCTCTCTGTCTGTCTCTGTGTGTCTGTCTGTCCTGTCTGTCTTTCATTCTCTCTCTCTCACTTTCTGACTCTGACTCTCTCTCTCTCTCTCTCTCTCTCTTCTGCCTCTGTCTGTCTGTGTGTGTGTGTGTGTGTGTCTCTGTGTTCTCTCTCTCTCTCTCTCCTCTCTCTCTCTCTCTCTCATCTCTCCTCTCTCTCCTGCCTCTGTCTGTCTGTCTGTCTGTCTGTCTGTCTGTCTGTCTCTCTCTCTCTCTCTCTCTCTCTCTCTCTCCCTCTCATCTCTCCTCCCTCTCTTCCTCTCTCTCTCCTCTCTCTCTCTCTCTCTCCTCTCTCTCTCTCTCTCCTCTCCGCCCTAACTACAAACGCAGTGAATCTTGAACTGGCGAGCAACAGATCTATATAAGATATGGGTGTATGTCTATCCCTTTACACAGCATCAGCTACACACACACACACACACACACGAGAGAGAGATATTTATTTATTTATTTATTCTTGTCTATCGAGGATAATGGAATAAGCACCCATGTGCTTTTTTACATCTAGTCCCTGTGTATGCGGTTTTGTAAACTTTGTCATCTGTTTCCACCGGCACACAATGGCTTACTCTTCCGAAAAGCGGAACAGGATTTTACGTGTGCGCAAGATGTTCTGCATGCGTTCGAACATGGGCCTCGGTTTTAAAGTCCAATCCGAAGGAAAGGGGAAAGGAAAGAGAGAGAAAAGAGAGAGGGGAGAGAGAGAGAGAGAGAGAAGAGAGAGAGAGAGAGAGAGAAAGAGAGAGAAAAGAGAGAGAGAGAGGAGAGAGAGAGAGAGAGAACGAGAGAGAGAGAGAGAGAAAAAAGGGTGGGGGGGGGGGGGGGGGGGGGGGGGGGGGGGGGGGGGGGGCGGACGGACAGACAAACAGTGACAGACAGACAGATGGGCAGAAAATGCTTGCTCTATGAGAACAATGCTGAAACCGATATTTGTTCATCTAAATCTAAATGTAAAAAAACAAAAACAAGAAGACGTTAGTCATAGTACTGTTCTGAACAAACGTTGTCATAATGTAGTCACGAAAACATATGGGTATTGTTCAGTTATGGAGATTTTCTTTTTTAAATGTCTGTAATGAAAAAATGCACAGGGTTTTTCTTCTTCTCGTATTACAATAGCGTTTTCCCCCTCTCACTTGCAATAGTAAAATCCCAATATTTTCAAACTAACAGAACAAATAGTTTCATCTCCAGACGAATTGATTTTCTAAACGGTATTACATTTACATTTCTTATTACATTTCTGATTTCTTTCAACCGCAGTTTCTGCCAACGGCTTCACAAGTGAGCATTCACGATATTGTGTGTGTGTGTTGTGTGTGTGTGTGTGTGTGTGTGTGTGTGTGTGAGTGTGTGTGTGTGTGTGTGTGTGTGTGTGTGTGTGTGTGTGTGTGTGTGTGTGCGCGCGCGCGCGCGCGTGTGTGTGTGGTGTGGATTGTGTGTGTGCATGTGTGAGTGTGTATGTGTGAGTAAGTGTGGTTGTGTGTGTGCATGTGTGTGTGCGTGTGGTTGTGTGTGTACCTGTGCCTGTGTGTGTGCGCGCGTGTGTATGTGTGCATGTACGTGCGTGCGTGCGTGCGTGCGCGCGCACGCGTGTGTGTGTGCAGACATTCCAGCGCCCAAGAAAGCCAGGAAGCATGTGCTTATTGTAAGCACGGTGTTAAGAACGCTAGCGAGAGTCTTGGTATCTGTTCGTGACTGCTGCTTGGTTTGGCCAGCAGTTCATTTGTTTGAGAGGAGGGAGAATTAAAAAGAGGATCTAGAATGGAACAATCACTGACCTCCTCTTTTGCTCTATTTTGAGCCAGATAACAACAACAACAACAATAACAACAACAACGACAATAAAAACAACACCGGTGTGATGCAGAGTAGTTCTACAAGTGTATCAAGTCTTCATGATACATTTGTGCTTTTTTTTTTTAAATGTTCGTTTCGTGAACTTGTTGATGAGCATTGTTACCTGCTTCATATATATATATATATATATATATATATATATATATATATATATATATATTATATATATATATATAATATATATATGTGTGTGTGTGTGTGTGTGTGTGTGTGTGTGTGTGTGTGGTGAGTGTGTGTGTGTGTGTGTGTGTAAAACGACAATAAAATAAGAGGCAAAAACAGTCGCTTGCAACCAAAACAGAAAAAAGCCAAATACCAAACAAATAAAACAGAAAAAGCCAAAAACCAGACCCCAAAAAAAAGCCAAAAACCAAACACAACAGAAAAAAAGCCAAAAACCAAACAAACACAACAGAAAAAAGCCAAAAACCAACCAAACAAAAAAAGCCAAAAACCAAACAAACACAACAGAAAAAAGACACCAAAACTGGACACGAAATTCGGTCTTTAACAAAAAAAAACTGGGTCAAAACAAGGGGCAAAACAAGGTCAAAAGAGAAAACGATGTCTGTTCAGACGGAAAAAAGAATTCTTGCAAAGTGCAAAAAGAACGCAACCGCCCCCCCCCCCCCCAAAAAAAAAAAAAAAAAATCCAACCAAAGAAACAACAACAACCAACAACAACAACACAACAACCAACAACACACAACACACAAACAAACAAGAACAAAAACTAATGAAAACCCCAAACTGTAGAAGCAAAGAAACGAAAGTAGTGCGGCTTTCTGTTGTTGTTGCTGTTGTTGTTGTTGTTTTGTTTCAGCAGAGACACGTGAAGATGCATAACATAACGTTTAACGACTGATCGACATAAGCAGGCATTGACAAACTTTATTGCTTCTCTTCACGAACAGACAAGTCAACGAAATGACCATATCCTTGGTCTCAGAACCCTTCCCTTGGTATCCCGAGATAAGCCAGCACTGATTATACCCCCCAAGCACAGTCCTAATTTGCCCCACCCCCACCCCCCTCCCTGCTGATTACAGATAATGAGATGACGCACTGCACATCCATCATCATCACCACCAAACCATTGATGACGTATAAGGTCCTGCGTCATGGAAACACTCTGGTTTCATCAGTTTCCTGCCAATTTTCTACCTAATGGCACGTTGTTCCATCCAAGTTTTCATTCAATTAGTGATGCGTGCTCTGGTTATCTTTTTTTTTTTAAATCCCTTGTTTTGACGTCATAGTCTCCCCACCCCCACTCCCTTACTTTTTTCTTTCTTTCTTTCTTTGAAATAATGTATAGGCTGCTCACGTTTTATATTTCATCAAGAAAAAAAAAGGTCGAATACATGTAGTGTCAAAGATAGGAGTGATTTTTTTTGTTTCTCAAACGAAGAACTTGTGCATTAGCTCTTGATTTACTTTACCTCAGTGTTGAATCTTACTTTCTGAAGGCGGCACCAAGCAAGCATAAATATCTGCTACACCGTGTCTACAGACTTTAACCACTGCTTCACCATGTCTACAGTCTATAACCATCTTAAAGTGTAAAACAACGAACAAAAAGATGCATCATCAAACCTCCACCAGAATCAGCCGCGTTCATGCACCAATCACCACAGCAGCCTGTCTGAGTGTTCCATTCCGCTCCCATCCTATATATCTATCATACTTCGTTTTCCTCTCGAAAGGTTCCAGATGCCTTCTAGTATCCAGAGCAGACTATACTACCTATTCAATTACTGAGAGGATTGCCATAAATCACCGGCCAATAACGTCACGGGGGACTGATAATCTGATCGAGCTGCTCAAATTAACTGCTAATGAGGGCAGGTGTCTGCCTAAACCTCCCAACACTTGGACAGTAGGACCTTCATCATATCATGAAGGCAAGTAACGAGCAGAGTTGACACAGTGCGAATCATTTAAAGAAGCCAGGGCAAAAGTGGTGGAGCTGATATATTCCGCAGCAGTCCTAAGCTTTCTAATCGTTCTACTGAAAAGTTCAGAAGCAAGAGATAATGATGGGGGATCTAAGTCCCCGAGTGCAGTGAGAAGAGTCTCTACTGTAGAAGTATGCAATGGTACACAGACAGTCGAAGAAGGCAAGCCACTTGCTTAGGTCTGAGAGGTGTGTGAACGTAATGACCAAAGATGGGAAGAAAAATACACCCTGTTGCGAAAAAGAGGTGAGACTGGCAGAAGAAAGAGGGGGAAGAAAAAGAAGAAGAAAGAAGAAGAAGAAAAAGAAAAAGAAGAAGAAGAAGAAAAAGAAATGACGTACAAAAAAAAAAGTCTCAGGTCTGGCATGACAAAAGAATATTCAAAGATCAATCAACGAAATCTGAAGGCCAACTATAT
>CM054142.1:24143289-24145789 GCA_028751875.1 Rapana venosa | reverse complement strand
GTCATTGGGGACGGCATTAGATCAATAAAACTGGACAGACTGACTCTGGTGAAACAAGCCGTTTCTTTTTCTTTTCTTTTTTTACAGTTAGCTGCCACTCAAAACATTGTGCTTGTGAAGATAAAGAACTGTAGAGGGCAGGGATGCCATGAACAGAGTCTTATTTAGTAATAATATTGATAATAAATGGAATTTATATAGCGCTATATCTGGTAAAAAAGCAAAACAAAACAAAATAAATCAAAGCACTTATTTAACACATACATGCGCACACACACGCGCGCGCGCGCGCCCGTGCAAGTGTGAGCATGCACACACACGCATGCATAGGACATAACAGCCTAATAAGCATAAAGGTAATTTCACCCTGCCCTCACAGACACACAAACACACACACTCACATGCATGTGCCTGCACATGCATGTATGCTGAGTAACAACCCAATGAGCAAAAAACTAATATCACCCTGCCCTCTCTCTCTCTCACATACACACACTACACACACATTAGTACATAATACACCCATCCTCTCTTTCCCCCTCACCACACACACACACACACACAGGTGTCCAAGACTACAAACATACCACCTAACAGCCCACTAAGTGCAACACTTACTTCACGCTATCTCTCCTCCCTCCCCCCCCCCCCCCCCCCCCCCCCCCCCCCCTCCCCCCCCCCCCCCCCCCCCTCTCTCTCTCTCTCTCCACCCACTTCACACACATCACATCACTTTCCCCCTGCGAAGAAAAGACTGCAGCACTGCAAGACAGACAGACAAAAACAGAAAGGCAGACGCGACAGAAGGGCAGGCAGGCAGGCAAAAAGGGCAGGCGGAGAAAGGCGACAGACAGCAGACAGGCAGGAGGCAGACAGGCAGGCAGGTGGGAAGGCAGACAGACAGACAGGCAGGCAAGCAGGCAGGCAAACAGACAGACAAGCAGGCAGACAGGCAGAAAGACACAGACAGACAGACAGACAGACAGTCAGAAAGACACAGACAGACAGACAGACAGACAGTCAGAAAGACAGACAGGCAGGCAGGCAGACAGGCAGACAGACAGACAGACAGCGAGTAGAGAAGAGTTAACTGGGGCCAATTTGGACAAAGAGGAAATCGATGGACTGACCATAAATCCTGCAGTCTAATCCCGATCCCTTTTCGGGAGCCGTCACAGCAAATGTGAGAGGAGGATCTAAGAAAAAAAAGGGGGATTCTGCAGATGAGTCTGGAAAGAGGCATGCTTGGCACACAGAGAGCCTTTCTTCATAATGAAAAGAATGCAGTTTTTCCTCTGACTGTGCAACTGAAAGTGTGTGTGTGTGTGTGTGTGTGAGTGCGCGCGCGCGCATGCACACTCGAACGTGACGCGTGCGTATGTGCGTGCGTGCATGTGTGTGTGTGTGGTGTGGTGTGGTGTGTGTGTACGTGTGCCCGTGCATGGATCTGTATGTGCGTGCGTACGCTCGAACATGACGCGTGCATGCATACGTGACGTGTGTGCGTGCGCGAGCGTGTGTGTGTGTGTGTGTGTGTGTGTGTGTATACCCCGGCCTAAGTTCTGCAACTTCTTTTTAAAAAAAACCAACAACAAAGAAAAAACAAAACTGGGCTTACGCACATTACTTCCAAAACGTTGATGTTGCACATTCCATTCATAACGCAAAGCCCTTGTGTTTGATGACGCGGGAGATGAGGTGTTCATGGAACTGTCACAGAACCAGCCACATGAAAACGGCCCCCAAGTCCCCATATTTCTTGCATATAGCTCAAATCAATTATTTAGGAGAAATTCCCGAAGTTGGAATGCGGATACCTAAATGGTTGAGGGAAAAACGGTCGCATATTATATATGCATAAATCTCATCGTACTTGAACATCGGAGCTCTAGCCAAAGAACGAAAAAAAAAAAAAGATTAGAAGGAAAATAAATATACTTTTTGGCTAGATCTCTGAGGTTCACTAAAATATGGTAAAATTTTGCGTATGCGACAGTTTTTGCTTACCATTAAGATAGCCACATTCCGACTTCGGGGATAACTTAGGAAATCATCACCGAGACTGAATGACTCCTCCTTCAGATAATGGCATTCTTAACCTTTTCCCATTAAAAGTTTACGTCTGTCTATGACTATGGTATCAAAACCAGACATAAAAAAACCAACAACAGTACCTATAAACTGCCACAAAGAACGAGACCAATAAATGGCTCACTCTCGCTACTACAGACAATACCTAGATACAAAATGCTTCTCATATCTTGGGGTTTTTTTTCAAACCATCCACTAATTTTGTCTTAAAACTCCCGACACTATGTGGTCGATCGCGAACTAAAACATTGGGCAACTAAAGAGCTAAATGCTGCCACCACTCCGATATGTTGAAACACGACATTGGCCTGTCAGTTCCTCTGGCGTAGATGAAAGAAAAGGGCAGCAGAGATTTTGGGGTTTTTTTAATGCGCGGGCAGGGCTAGATATTTTCACTGCTATCGAAACC
>CM054142.1:24130789-24138289 GCA_028751875.1 Rapana venosa | reverse complement strand
CACACACACTGTAGGCTCAGTTTATGGCTATAACTGTAGCTGCAGACATTGACTCCACTCCCCCACCCCATCCCCCCCCAAACACACACACACCCTTCCCACCACCACCACCACCCCCACCACCACCCAACAAACAACATTCTAATCCATTTTCTTCCTCAAAACAATCCTGCCACCTTTTTTTTATAAAAAAAAACAAAAAACCTTTTACAACCCAGACATTCTATCTCCAAAATGATAACCGGCCATGTCAAACCATTAACTAAGCAACAACAATAAGCAAAAAACATTTCACCACCGCTGATGCGCTTTTAACCAGGCATTTGCCTGTCAGAAAGAATGTCAGCAGCGCCGATGAGGGCAGGCAGGCAGGCTGGCAGGCAGGCAGGCTTGCAGGCAGGCAGGCAGGCAGGGAGCTAGGCTAGAAGCTTTCACCAGCAGTCAGTCAGTCAGTCAGTCAGTCTCCCCAGGGGCTAGGCTGAGCTGGCCATCTTTATTTTATCGCCATACATCATGTAAAAGCCATTTAGCACACACCCTTCGCCATGTCGCACAGGCAATGATGCAGGGGTCAGACTGTCCAACTTGTCTTCTTCTTTTTTCTTCCTTTGTAAAGGGGGAGGGTTCAATTTTTTTGTTTGGTTGTTAGCATGGTTGGTTGGTTGGGTTTTTTGTGGTTTTGTTTTGGGTTTTGTTTTTCTTTCGGGATTTGCAAGCAAAACTTTTTCTTTGTCTCTATCTCTATCTGTGTGTGTGTGTGTGTGTGTGTGTGTGTGTGTGTGTGTGTGTGTGTCTGTCTGTCTGTTGTCTGTCTGTCTGTCTGTCTGTCTGTCGT
Source organism: Rapana venosa (assembly GCA_028751875.1). NCBI lineage: Eukaryota > Metazoa > Mollusca > Gastropoda > Neogastropoda > Muricidae > Rapana > Rapana venosa. The sequence continues at coordinate 24,137,454 of CM054142.1, read as the reverse complement.
CTGTCTGTCTGTCTGTCTGTCTGTCTGTCTTCTCTCTCTCTCTCCTCTCTCTCTCTCTCTCTCTCTCTCTCTCTCTCTCTCTCTCTATCATGGAATGGTGAAAAGAAGCTTTGTGATTATGCATCTACTCTTAACAAAAAAACAAAACAAAAACCCAAACATTCATACTCCTCTCTCTCTCTCTCTTTCTCTCTGTGACTGGTGAAAAGAAGCTTTGCAATTATCCATCTACCCTTAACCAAAAAAAACCCCAAACAACAAACCATTCATACTCCTCTTTCTCTCTCTCCTTCCATGTATGTAGCACTGTCTAATTTTGTCATCTCTCGAGCATTCACTTTTTGTCTTTCTTCTGTGTATGTCTCTCCTGTCCCCTTCCATGTCATGTATTCTTCCTTCTCAGGGGAGCCAGCTGTCAGATCTTACATCAGCAAACTATGGGACATAAGGTTCAATATGATGGTCTCAAAGCCCTAAATATTGGAACTTACCAGACCTTCCCCTTGTCTTTTTTTTTAATAGTCTTGTTCCTTAGCTAAAGCTCTTGAGGTTCAGAAATGGGGTGATTGTGTGCATGCATCCATTTTTGCCCACTATTATGGTAGCTGCTTTCTGATTTCAGGGAGGACGTCTAAACGTAACAACAGCGTGCTTGCGATATTGGCGTTTTGTCACCCCTTCCTACCAGTACACAATGATCTACTCTTCAAAACAAAAACAAAAAGGTGCAACGGTTTTAATGTGTGTGTGCAAGATGTTCTGCGTGCGTTTGCATACAGGACCTTGGTTTATGTAATCTCACATGAAGAACTTTGAGGGAAGTTGAGTTGGTACTGATGTTAACTCCAGGGGGGAAAAATATCCCCGAGTGGGGTGCATTGGTGGTGGCACAATCCCAGGCTATCACAACCCAAATGCACAGCCCTAACCACTAGGCTATCCTGCCCCCCAGGTGATGATCTGAAAGACCTTAATAAGACGTTTTTCAAGATCTTATATCTGTCTCATTCAGGCCATTTCCAGACAGTCAAATGATATGTTTATCATATACAACATTACAGCTATTTAAACAGGAGCAATTCTATCTTTAGTCATATCCGTATCTCTTGCCAGGCCAATCACAGTCGGTTCTAAAAATAATTGTCAAAAGAATGGACTGCTGACAAAGAGGATGAGAGAGAGAGAGGTAACTGCGCCAGTTTGAGCAAACTGGCGAAATCGATTACACTATAAATCCTGCTGTGTAATCCTTCAGCCTTTTAGAAACTGTCATACTAAATGCCTGAGATCAAGAGAATTGCAGCATACGATCAGCGACGGACCGAAGGCTAATGGCAATGGCCTTTCTGAAACGAAATCCCATTCATTGGAAGTGTTTAGAAATGCATGCATCTGTGTGTGTGAGTGTGTGTATGTGTGAGTGTGCGTGTGTGTGAGTGTGCGTGCGTGTGTGTGTGTGTGTATGTGTGTGTGTGTGTGTGTGTGTGTGTGAGTGTGTGTATGTGTGTGCACGTGCACAACAGTGAAAGTGAGTTTTCAATGGCATGCATCTGTGTGTGCATGATGCAAGTATGAGCGTGTGTGCACGCGCGCGCGCGTGTGATTGTGTGTGTGTGTGTGCGCGCGCGCGTGCGTGCGCATGAAAGTGAGTAAGTATCCATGCAGGCATGTCTACGGCTTCAAAGTACACTTAAAACTGAAAACAATTTTTCTTCTTAATTGATACTCCAAATAAAGTCATCATACATATTACTGTCACACCAAAATCTATTCTGTTAATGGTGCAGCCAATCTTTTCCGCAAAATGTAATAGAAAGAACCACAACTAAGCACATTGGCATCACCTCTGTCATAAAGCCTTTTTGCTGCTGGAAGGGGGGGGGGGGGGACCCAACAAGACACACTGAACTTTTGTAAACACAAACTTCTGAAGACATCACTCTTGCCTGTCTGCAAACCTTTCCCTAAATCAAATCCCATGTCCCAAAAGCAAAAATGATAAGATGATATCACAAACAACACCCCCTCCCCCCCCCACCCCTCACACACACACGCACGCGCGCGCACACACACACGCACACACACACGCGCGCGCCCGCAAGTTAAGAAAACTACTTAAATGACTGCACAGACTGGCATTGTAGACAGAAAAGCTCAAAGGACATGTCATTTACTGTGTGTGTGTGTGTGTGTGTGTGTGTGTGTGTGTGTGTGTGCGTGTGTGTGGCGTGCGGCGTGCGCGCGCGCGCGCGCGCGTAAGTGTGTGTGTGTGTGTGAATGTGTGTATTGGTGTGTGTATATGCATTGGTGTGTGTATGCATATGTATGTGTGTGCACGTATGTGTGCATGCTTGGGTGTAATGTGTATGCACGTGTGTGTGTGCATGCTTGGGTGTGTGTGTGTATGTGTGCATGTGTGTGCGCGCACGTGTGTGCAGGCCTTTGTGTGTGTGCATGTCTGTGTGTGTGCATGCGTGCATGCATGCATGCACGTGTGTGTGTGCGCTCACGCACGCGTGCGTGCACACACGCATGTGAGCAGGCAGCCTCAGATGGTTAGACACAAGAGCATGACCTTCAATGAGTATTTCTCTTGGGTGAAGTGTTTAAACAAGGCATTTGCCTGTCAGAATGTCAGCAGCGCCGATGAAGGCAGGCAGGCAGGCAGGCAGGCAGGGAGCTAGGAGCTTCCACCAGCAGTCCGTCAGTCAGTCAGTCTCCCCAGGGGCTAGGCTGAGCTGGCCATCTTTATTTTATCGCCATACATCATGTAAAAGCCATTTAGCACACACCCTTCGCCATGTCGTACAGGCAATGAGGCAGGGGTCAGACTGCCCAACCTTTTTCCTCCACCCCCCCCCCCCTTTTTTTTTTTAACCCCCCTGGCAGAATCGGGGACAGAGGCTCTGATAGCTGTATAATTTCTGTTGGTTTATATCTGTCTGCCTGTCTGCCTGTCTGTCTGTCTGTGTCTGTTAGAGGTGGTTTTGTCTATTTGACCTCTCTGTCTGTCCTATCTGTCTCTGTCATAGATGGTTTTGTCTGTTTGTCCTCTCTGTCTGTCCTATCTGTCTCTGTCACAGATGGTTTTGTCTATTTGTCCTCTCTGTCTGTCCTATCTGTCTCTGTCATAGATGGTTTTGTCTGTTTGTCCTCTCTGTCTGTCCTATCTGTCTCTGTCATAGATGGTTTTGTCTATCTGTCCTCTCTGTCTGTCCTATCTGTCTCTGTCTAGGTTTTGTCTATCTGTCCTCTCTGTCTTATCTGTGGGTCTGTCTATCTGTGTGTATGTGTGTGTGTGCGTGCGTGCGTGCGTTAGAGCGTGCGTGGGTGCGTCTGAGTGCACATACACATGCGCACATGTGTGCACTAGCGAGGACTCGTTCGTGACAGTTGCTAACGCGCTTCTGCACAGAAATGACGATATGTGTGTGCACAACAAACTCTTGAAAATCTTCCTGACAAAAAAACCAACCCACCAAACATGAGTAACATGTAAGGAGACTCATACAATAACACAATAGGTTATAGTGACACACAGAATGGTCTGAAGATAAACAAAGGACACTTGAAAACTTACAAACGCACGCACACACAAAAACCAAACCCCTAGAAATACAGGAGCATAAAGAAATGAATACAATCCCATTATTATCCCCTTTGTTCAGTCCTTCAGCAACTCTCTCTCTGTCTCTGCCTCTCTCAATCTTTATCCAAAGTTTGCGCTGTCTTCATTTAATTACACAGGTATGCATAATTATATTCTTTCGATTTTCTTCACATACTGAATCACCTTTGGATCAATGATCATTCTCTTTTCCTATGAGGTGATTATATATATCTTTGTGAATACATTGTTCGGATCTTAATCTGCCTGCCTGTCTCTCTGTTTCTCTGTCTGTCAATCTGTCTGTTTCTTATGTCCAAGAGCTAATGTTGGCAAAAATAATCAAGGGAAATGTCAGTGTGAGCAGCGAATTTGCAATGAGCAAGGGAGTCTGACAACTTTTAATTCTTTCAAAACAAGTTGGTAACGCTGAGATAACAGATCTACACCACAAACCATCTGAAACACTAACAGCAGTAAAGTTGCGACGGTTTCCATCTCTCTGACTGAACTGATGGAACATGCACCCAATGTGGAAGGTTTTTGTTTGTCTACTCCACGGAGAGAAAGTTCTCTATTCGTGAGCGAACTGCATGGTAACGATAGTGTGTGCGTGTCTGTCTGTGTGTGTATGTGTGCGCGTGTGTGCGCGCGTGTGTGTGTGATTGCGTGTGTGCATTTGTGCTTTGTGTATGTAAGTGTGTTTTGTGTATTTTTTTTTTATACCACTTTAAGTCACGAGATTTCTCTGCGTGAAATTCGGGCTGCTCTCCCCGGGGAGAGTGCGTCGCCACAAGAGCAGCGCCACCCTTTTTTTTTTCTTCTTTGGTATGCAACTGTTTTTGTTTCCCTATCAGAGTGGCTTTTTTCTAAGAATTTTGCCACGGACAACTCTCTTGTTGCCGTGGGTTCTTTTACGTGCGCTAAAAATTTTGTGTAACACACGGGACCTCGGTTTATCGTCTCATCCGAAAGACTAGCGCCCAGACCACCACTCATGGTCTAATGGATGGGGAACATTTTCGGGCCTTAACGGGGTACGAACCACGCACACACCCGACCCGGACTTTTCGCATTCTAGACAGGCGCGTTACCTCTAGACCACCGATCCAGGTATGTGTGTGTGCGTGCGTGCGTGGAGCGTCTAGTGTGTGCCCACGCATGCACGTACCTAACAATCTATTTTGAGTAAGGATAAGGTACAAAGTGTGCTAGTAGTACACTAGAAGATGAAAGACGTTATTTTGTGGACCAAAGACACACAATATCAGGTTCCTCTTTATATTCAATATAACATATCATCTTTTTACTTTTCTCTTCTCAAAGACCCGGTCAATCCACAAAAACAAGGCAACATTTTTTCAAGCTCTAGCTCCCCCCCCCCACCCCCCCCCCCCCCTTCCCGGGAAAAAAACACACTGTCTAACACAAGCCCTTAAAAGCAGGCAACAAAGGAAGGCAGAGGGGCCTGAGAGCTTTGCTTTGATGTGGAAGAGACCGCTGAAAGAGGCCACAGTTTCCAGAAAGAAGAGGGAATGTTTCAAAGACAGAGAGCTGTGTGTGTGTGTGTGTGTGTGTGTGTGTGTGTGTGTGTGTGAGTGTGTGTGTGTGCGTGCGTGCGTGCGTGCGTGTGTGTGTGTGTAAGAAAGAGAGAGAGACAGAGAGAGAGAGAGAGAGAGTGTGTGTGTGTGTGTGTGTGTGTGTGTGTGTGTGTGTGTGTGTGTGTGTGTGTGTGTGTGTGTGTGTGTGTGTGTGTGTGTGTGTGTGTGTGTGTGTGTGTGTGTGTGTGTGTGTGTGTGTGTTGTGTGTTTGTGTGTGTGTGTGTGTGTGTGTGTGTGTGTGTGTGTGTGTGTGTGTGTGTGTCTGTGTGTCTGTGTGTTGTTGTCTTCAATTTAACGTCTGTTCACTCTAAGTGATATTAGAGGAAGTGTGTGTGGCTGTGTGTGTGTGTACTTTAGAATCTTGTTGTCTCTGTGAAAGTGACCACGCACAGTGGTGCCAGACATTTATCAGCTATGAGAGATTGCTGGTATTAAAGGCTTGCGTTTTTCTTCTTTGTATGGGAGGGGGGGGGGGGGGAATCGGGGGCATAATCATCGAATAAAAAATAGGCAACTACGCAATTTTTTAAATTTAAAATCATACATTTTCTTGCTTTAAAACACTTTTCAAAACTATGAGACCTGGAACTATGACATTTTTTTTAATGACAAAAGTTAAGTACACATCCTATCATAACTATGCACTGAATCTTAAGTTCATTTTTGCGATAATTATGGATATTAATTGCTTAAGTCAAAATGGACTGGTTTTGTCATACTTAACCGTTTCGCAAATAAATCAAAAAATTTTCTAATTGTAACTTGACTTCTATTCCCGCCACTCAGCAGTCTAGAATAAAGTCACTACTATTTCATGGTAAACTTCCATCCTGAACAACACTAACATCACACAGCTTCATAGCAGGGAGTTAACATGACCCAAACAGAACTGGAAAAAACAACAACACGCATGGTCATTTAAAAAAAAATAATTGTAAAACGCAATTTGTTCGTCATAATTCTCATGACACTCCCCTAATACCCCCCCAGCAGAAAATTCCCATCTTTTCACGTGATTAGTTTCCCATAGGCTTCCAATACTCTCCACACTTACCTTATATGGCTGCGAGTTATTCAAACTGTGAAGTGGCCAAGTCAGTTAACTTTTCCAAAGGCCAGCAAAACTTGAGCCTGTGGAGTTGGGCAAGCACTAGACAAAAGACTGCCTTCTCCTGACATTAAAAGGGAAATGATGGGAGAGAGAGAGAGAGAGAGAGAGAGAGAGAGAGAGAGAGAGAGAGAGAGAGAAGAGAGAGAGAGAGAGAGAGAGAGAAGAAGAAAAGAAAGGAAAGTAAGTTCAAACATTTTAAAAGGTGTGTTTGTGTGTGTGTGTGTAGTGGGGGGGGGGGGGATAGAGATGTGGGGCAAGGGCATACGCACTGGCCACACTGACCTGCACTTCTACTGAAACTTTCTGAGACTACAGTGGCACACTGTCCTTGAATAAGAACCCCTCC
>CM054142.1:24108289-24125789 GCA_028751875.1 Rapana venosa | reverse complement strand
CTCACCAATCAGGCAGGTTTGTATAGACAGCATCGTAGTAGAAAGCAATCGTAGGTAGTTTGCTGCACTAGACCAAAACCACTGTTATGCGAAACCGTTTCGGTCTGAAGCAACGTTTCAAAAATCCTTTGCAACATTCCCCTTATGACTGACTGTCTCTGCAGGAAAATGGGTCTGAGGGCCTCCGTTTTATACTAACAAAAGAGAAATGAGAAAAGAAGTTTTGTAAGTAAATTCTAGTAAATTCTCTCTCTCTCTCTCTCTCTCTCTCTCTCTCTCTCCTCTCTCTCCTCTCTCTCTCTCTCTCTCTCTCTGAAAAACGTCTACCACATATTTGAAACAACGACAAACTTACCACATAAAGAAGATAAAACCAAACAAAAAACCAAACTACACTATTCCAAATAACAAAAGGTAGAAATAGCACTAACTAGTATCACAGAAACTTGTGCATGTTACACAACAACACAATCCGTTTTCTTGGTTTAATTCCAAAGATAAAGTGATGCTGGAAAAAAAAAAAAAAGATATCTCCAAACCTACATTTTGCTCATGAACACGCAAACGCACAAGCACTCACGGTCTCTCTATTTTTTTTATTGTATGGGGTTGTGGGGTTTGTTTTGTTTGTTTGGTGTTTTGTTGTTGTTGTTGGGGTTGGGGTTGTGGGGTATTGTTTTTTGGTTGTTGTTTTTTTTTTGGGGGGGGGGGTGTTGTTTGGAGTTTTGTTTGCTTTTTTGTTTTGTTGGTGTTTTTTTCTGGTTTGGATTGACTGGTTGCTTATTCCAAATGAAGTCCCTGGTTTTACAAGCTCTCGTGCGTGTGTGCGTGCGTGTGGGCGGGCGTGTGTGTGTGTGTGTGTGTGTGTGTGTGTGTGTGTGTGTGTGTGTGCGCGCGCGCGCGCGCGTGCGTGCGTGCGTGTGTGTGTTGTGCGTGCGTGCGTGCGTGAGTGCTTTCCCACTTTCCAAAGATGACATTGCAAGTAAAATACTTACATACTACACCCTATCTGTCAAGATGTTCGATTTGTTTGTTGTTGTGTTTTTTTTACAAGATTCAGCGCTATATAAATTCCATATATTATTATTATTATTATGTTCATCAATTTTCACCCGATGTCTGCCCATCTTTAAGACTTCAAAAAACCTGCTTCCCTCCTTGCTCTTCCTTCTGCCCTCTGCTTCACAACACAATTATAACAATATCACAATGAACTATGGTGACCTTATCAAACAGAGCCTCCCCAAAAAACAACAACAACAACAACAAACCAACAACCCCAATCTTACAAGCCATACGGGGGGGGGGGGGGGGGGTAAATCCAAAATTCTACATACGAAACTGTTTTGTTACTAACCATAAAGCATAGCCCTGTTACACAATCTGGTTGCAATCAAACCCCGCAACACCTTTAAAAAAAATATTGGAAAATACCTCACTATGGAAACCTAACTCGAAATTCCATTCAAAATCTAACATCGAGCACCGACATGTATACATAAAAAATGCACAGTTTGGTTTTTTTAAATGGAGGGAGGGGGATAAGAACCGCCCCCCCCCCCCCCCCCCCCCCCCCCCCCACCCCAGCAAAAATCATGAACAGAAAAACGAGCTAACGAGACAGCGACAGACAGCCAGATAAACAAACAGACGGACAGACAGACAGATGGACGAACAGAGGGGCAGAGAGGTGCTGAGTGTGTAGCCCGGTTTTCGCACTTTCCCCTCCTCCAGGCCTATTGCCCAGATCCATTGCACTGTAGGGCATCTGCCCGAATTTTAGACCTGGTCCACTGCAAAGCTGCCGATACATCCATCTCTCTCTCTCTCTCTCCTTCTTTCCTTCGCGCACCCCCCCCCCCCCCCCCCCCCCCCTTCCTCAACAACAGGTCGTTCCTCTCTCCAAATTCAAAAACCAGGACACACCACTCGCATTCAAAGAAACCACAAGCACCACAGGATCGGAGACATCCCTATCAGCAGCAGCAACAGCAACAGCAACGGCAGTAGTACGGTAACAGTTAGTACAGCAATAGTAACACCAGCAACAGCAACAGTTAACTGGAATCAGCATTATCAGCCTCTCAACCCGAAATAGCAGGAGGAGAAAGAGGAGGAGGAGGAGGAGAAGAGAGAAGAAAGAAGAAGAAGAAGAAGAAGAAGAAGAAGAAGAAGAAGAAGAAAAGAAGAAGAAGAAGAAAGAAAGATAAGAAAGAAAAAAAAGAAATTAAGAAAGAAAGAAAGAAAGAAAGAAAGAAGAAGAAAGAAAGAAGAAGAAAGAAGAAAATAAACTAGGCATTAATCAGGGTTGGCATGTGGACACGATTTGCTTGGGCATCGATCACTGATCGATCACTGACGATGAGGCTCTTCGATCCGTCCTCTGTCCCCGCCCCACTGAGCTTCCGTCCAAATACCCTCCCACCCCCCATCCCCACCCCCTTCACCACCACCACCACCCCACCCTCTCCATCCCTCTCCCCCCCCCCCCCCCCCCTCCCTCCAACCATCAACAACAGCTTTACCATCACCACCTCCGTTTCTATATTGGGGTTTTCTTCTAATCGCCATCCGCTCGCCCCGCTATCCTTCTATTCTTCTCACATCTTCTTTCCCGAGATGCATGCACGCATGTATGCATGAAAGAATGCTTCTCCCATCTTCTTTCCCGAGATGCATGCACGCATGTATGCATGAAAGAATGCTTACGCGCTAAGTGTTCAGGGTTCTGTGTGTGTGTGTGTGTGTGTGTGTGTGTGTGTGTGTGTGTGTGTGTGTGTGTGTGTGTGTGTGTGTGTGTGTGTGAGTGTGTGGTTGTGTTGTGGTGTGTTGTTGTCTTTAATTTAACGTCTGTTCACTCTAAATGATATTAGACGAGGGAAGTGGAAAGTGTAATGGAAGTTAAAGAAGGGAGAAGAAGGAGTGGAAGGAGAAAAGGTTAAGAAATAGCATCAGTGTTGGTATTTTCGTGCAAAAAACAACAACAAACAAACTAGAAAAGTAATAATGGTAATACTTTTAAACAGGAGCAAAATTTAAACTCAACAATGTGGAAACATGCAATAACAATAATGTAACTACAATAAATATTCAAGTGAAGTATGCAATAAACATCTAGCAATGGCAAAGGCTAACTTTGAATTTTAAAATACATTTTCCAGAGACATTCTTTATTTTTTTTCTAATATGTAAATATGTGCATTTTTATTAAGTATAAACAGAAAATGTAGGTAAAAAGTTTTACAATAGGGCACTCAAATATGATACGAGTACTGGAAATATGATCTCCACATAGACATCTGACATGTTTACAAAATTTTGTAAGGAATGCATTTAACTTCATTCTAAAATATAGTAAATTAACCCTTCTCACGGTTTTAAAACGCGAATCTATTTGAGAAGGAGCCATATATAACAGGAAATATGGGCAGTGGTCAGACAACCTTTTAAATATCGTTCCTTGAACTGATCAGATTCTTTAAACTTACCCCATGAAGTTTGTTCTAATATACGGTATCCTTCCTGTATAGATAAGGGGTTGTGTGTGTGTTGTGGTGTGGTGTGTGTGTGTGTGTGTGTGTGTGTGTGTGTGTGTGTGTGTGTGTGTGTTATGTGTGTGTGTGTGTGTGTGCGTTTCTTTGTCTGCCTGTCTGTGTCTCTGTCTCTATGTGTCTGTCTGTCTGTGTGTCTGTCTGTCTGCCTCCCTGTCCCTCTCTCTCGCCCCTCCCTCTCTCCTCTCTCTCTCTCTCTCTCTCTCCTCTCTCTCTCTCTCTCTCTCTCTCTCTCTCTCTCTCTCCTTTCGCGCACACGCGTGTCAATAAACACTAATATCTTCTCAATATCTCAAGTCAAACATATTAGGAAAAAAACAACAACCCCACAGCATTTGTTATGATACAACAATCCCATAAAACATGCAAAACGAACGAAATCATTGAGAAAAGAGGATCAGCGGCAATAACCAGCAACAACAACAACAACAACAACAAAACTAACACATACACACAAACATGATAGCGAAGAAAGACAAAAGGAGATGGGGGGGGGGGGGGGGGGGGGGGGGGGGGGGGGGGGGGGGGGAGCTCGGGAGGAAACTAGTCAGCAAAACAAGGAGCAAGCAAGAAAGAGTAAAAATGAAAGAAAGAAAGACAGGAAGGATGAAAGAAAGAAAGACAGGAGGCATGAAAGAAAGCAGACAGACAGATAGAATGAAAGAAAGAAAAGAACAGAACAGAAAAAGACACACAGACTGACAGAGAGAAAGAAAGAACCAAAGAAACAAACATACAAACAAACAAAGAAAAGAAAACAAAGGAAAAACTAAACAGCTTGAACATTTAAATCTGATCTGGAAAATTTAAGCTTATTTGTTCAGCTGGAAGGAAGGAAGGAAAAGATCGAAAGAAAGAAAGAAAGACAGAAAGAGGAAGGAAGGGCGGACGGAAGCAAGAAAGAAAGAATGGAAGGACGGACGGAAGCAAGAAAGAAAGAAGGAAGGAAGGACAGAATGAAGGAAGGAAGGAAAGAAAGACAGACAGACAGAAAGAAAGCAACAAACAGAGAAAAAGAAAAGAACAAGAAAGAAAAACAAACAGAAGAGCTTGAACACTTAAAATCTGATTTGAAAATTGTTGCTTATTTGTTGAAAACAAACTAAACAGCTTGAACAGTAAAAATCTTATTTGGAAATTGTAGCTTCTTTGTTAAGCTGGAGGGAAAGGAAGGAAGGAAAGACAGACAGACAGACAGACAGACAAAGAAAGGGTAAAAGACAAGACAAAAGACAGGAAGGAAAGAAGGAAGGAAGGATGCAAGAAAGAAAGAATGAAGGAAAGAAATAAAGAAAGAAAAGAAAAAAGTGAAAAAGAAAGAAAAACAAAACTAAGCAGCTTGAAAATTTAAATCTGATACGAAATTTTAGCTTATTTGTTAAGCTGGAAGAAGAAAAAGAAAGAAAGAAAGAAAGAAAGAAAGAAAAACTAAGCAAAACAAAAAAATCACACGCACAAAACCACACAAAGAAAAAGAACTAAAAAGCACAAACATTTTAATCTTACTTTTTTGAAATTTTAGATGGTATTTGTTTGCCCAGCAGATATGCGACGAAAAGGACAAAGAGGAATAATAATAATAATAATAATAATAATAATAATAATAATAATAAAGGATGGGGGAAATAACATAATAATAACGATTTTGAAACTTTTAGCTTATTTGCTAACAGATTTTCTTATTTTTTTCCACAACAGATATTTTCATTTCTAAACAGATATTCTTAATTTTAAACACATATTCTTAATTCCAAACAGATGGATTGCAAACGTCAATGAGGAGAAGAAATTATATTATATAAGCTGTGCATTGTCTTGAATTTGGTATGTGGATTGCAAACATCAATCAGCCGAAGAAATTCTGTCTTTTTTTTTAAAAGTCTAAACAGATTTTCTTATTCCCCAAAACCAGCTGTTCTTATTCCCCAAAACCAGATGTTCTTATTCCCCAAAACCAGATTTTCTTATTTCCAAAAACAGATTTTTATTTCCAAAAATACATTTTTGTATTTCCCAAAACAGATTTGCCGAATTTCCAAAACAGATTTTCTTACTTCCCTTTTCTCCGATGTAAAACAAACTTTCGTCCAAGGGAACTTGCGTCAATGCCAAAAGGACGATAAACCACATACATCTTTCTCAAGGTCTTGACGCAAAAAAAAGAAAAAAAAGAAAAAAAAAGAAAGACGCTTCCTTCATAGCTTCCCGTTCCCCGAAATGTAGCCATACTAAATCAGCTTTTTATCTCTCCCTATTTTCAGTAGCGAGGAAAGCCCGCCCCCCCCTCTCTCTCTCTCTCTCTCTCTCTCTCTCTCTCTCTCTCTCTCTCTCTTCTCCTCTCACGTGTCACACACACACACACACACACATTCCTTTTCCTTTCTTTCATTTGTACGTTTCTCCACTTCTCCTCTTCTCTATCTGTCTTCTTAAACATCGTTTGTCACCTATGAAAAAGATCTCGTGTCTGGCTCGGGGTTCCTGTCGCGATGCCAATAACTTGAGTTTTGTTTGTATGTACCTACATACGCCTCCCCACCCCTACAACCCCCTTCCCCAAAGAGGTTCTGGAATATAAATTTCGGTTTTGCCTGCCTGACTTCTTGTCATAAAAGATTTTATTTTTTTTGGTCAAGGGATCGTTGGATTTAACATCGCTCGTAACTTTTGTGTGTGCGGTTTGCCGCTTCTTTTTTAACCTTGAGAAAGAGAGCGCCCCCCCCCCTCCCCCTTCTATCTGTCTCTCACCCCCCCCCCCCCCCCCCCCCCCCCCCCCCCCCCCCAGGGCTGGATGTAAAAAGTCTTGTACTTATTCTATTACCCTCATAAAATAAAATTTCGCTCGCGCCTCTCTCTCTCTCTCTCTCTCTCTCTCTCTCTCTCTCTCTCTCTCTCTCTCTCTCTCCTCTCTCTCTCTCTCTCTCTCTCTCTCTCTCTCTCTTTTTACAATAAGGCCTGTTTTCAGCACCAACCAAAAAGGTCTCAAATCTTGTTGTGACAGTTCCTGCTAGTTGTAGCATTGTGTTGTCAATCATCATATCTCTAAAGCTTTCTTCTTCTGTTTGGAATGTACTGCTGTTTAAAAAAAAAGTAAGAAAACAGAGGGAAAGAGAAAAAAAATCAATGATTTTCTTTTGTTTCTTTTCCTTTTTTATATTTGGGGGGGGGGGGGGAAGGGGGGTAATAGTCAAGCCAGCGAGCTGTCTTAGGACTAAAATCAGTTACAAGTCTCTATAAAAACACTGAAAACAAACCAAAAAGAACCCAAAGAAAAATATATCCCCGAAGTCGCAATGCCGTTGTCTATTGTCTATATTTATGCCGTCAGCGCCTGGGGTTTATCACAGTTCTTGATGAAACCATTGACGCTGGGGGCAACAGCAAAGTGAGAGGCTGTATGACCAGTGGCTTTCCCACTCATGGAATTCCACTTTACAGCTTAGTCTTTAGTGATTGACTATGACTCTCTAACTAGGAGGCTTGACTTGCACAGTTTATAATGTGCTGCAGCCCTGGGGGCTAGTTGGCCTTTGGAGAACATCTCCAACGCTGACTGTCCTTATGCCCACTTGGCCGAGAGATTGGGGATGTACTGTGGGCAAGGCATCTCCACTATAATCAAATTTCTGCCCAATTTCCGGAACAGCAGCTGCCTCCTCTGCTGTTTTGGAGGTCATCGTCGAACACGACGGACTAACATATGCTCATCAGCTGCCAAACTAAACGAGTCAAAATTGTTTCCGTCGAGCATGCCGCACAAGCAAGCTATTTGCTTCTTGTTGCTCTCAATTTGTGTACGTACGATATTCATGTTTTCTGAATAAAAACCATGTCGGAATGCGACTAACTTTATGTTGGGCAAAACACACACACACACACACACACACACACACACACACACACACACCACACACCCAACACACAACACACACACACACACACAAATCGGTCGATACGGGGGGAAAAAATGGTGAACCTCAGAGCTCTTTTCGAGGAACGAAAGAAAATATATAATGAAAACCTAAAAGCAAAAAACAAAACAAAACCAAATAAAGCAACAACAACAAATAAAGCCAAACCAACGGTCATGACACAGGATCTTGGCAAAATAAGCTTCTTAGCACACATAGCCTAGCCTGAGAATGTCAACACTCCTGCTTCATTTCTTATCTGCAAATAATAAATAAATAAATGAAACAAAAAGAGTAAATAATAACTAGGGTAGAAGACAAAACCCTCCTCAAAGCAACAGAATCATGCAGTTACTCCATCGTAGTATATTAATTTTCAAGAGGAAAATAGAAGGGAAAAAATGCTATGTCAGAAAACGAAGATAGCGCGGAACGGAGTGGGGGGGAATTTTAAGAGATAATCATTGCTAAGAAAAGCTTATCAATACACAAGGAAAAGATATCAATTTTTTTTAAAAAGGAAAATGACTTTTTTAAAAAGGGATAATAGCATTAAATAACACTCCCCCCCCCCTCCAAAAAAAACCAAAACCAACCAACCAAAAAACCCTCCAACCAACAACAACAATACTACATCAAAAACAACAACCCAAAGCAAAACACTTTTAGTACAATAAATCTTACACTCTTGAGAACTCATGTTTACATTTTCCCAAAACTCTTTTTGTTGTTGTTATTATCATTGTTGTTTTGGAGTTTGTGGGGGGTTTTGTTGTAACAACAAAAACGAGATTATTTTCTTCAATAATGACATTTCCCGTAACAAGTCCAAGAAATCAAATCTTATCCATTTAAGAGGATTCTCAACAACAACAAAAACCCCTTCCTTCACTTATCATCTGCTTTCTTTTATAGGAATCGCAAGTAATTTTGTTCTCCACAAATTTCTCATTAAAAAAATACATTCCTGGGGGATTATTAAGCGAGTGATAATTCAAAATGAGTTATAAAAAAACAACGCTATTTTTTTTTATACCACTTTAAGTCACGAAATTTCTCTGCGTGAAATTCGGGCTGCTCTCCCCAGGGAGAGCGCGTCGCCACAAGAGCAGCGCCACCCTTTTTTTTTCCTTTTGGTCTGCAACTGTATTTGTTTCCCTATCAGAGTGGCTTGTTTCTAAGAATTTTGCCAGGGACAACTCTCGTTGCCGTGGGTTCTTTTACGTGCGCTGAAAATTTTGTGTAATACACGGGACCTCGGTTTATCGTCTCATCTGAAAGACTAGCGCCCAGACCACCACTCATGGTCTAATAGATAGGGGAAAAGTTTCGGGCCCAAACGGGATACGAACCACGGCACACATCCGACCCGGACTTTTCGCATTCTAGACAGGCGTGTTACCTCTAGACCACCGATCCACGCTAGTTGGTTTCTTTGTCCTCTGCTTTTTCCCTTCTTTCTTTGGAGTCTTTTCAATGCGAAGGATTAAACTCTGATATACATCTCCAGCGATACGGCGATAGTGTTGACTGATAATGGAACACCTCATATACAAAATGATACAATGTGTGTGTGCGTGTGTGTGCGTGCATGCGTGTGCATGCGTGTGCGCATGTCTGTGTGAGCGTATGCACGGCATGCCTGCGTGTATGTATGTGTGCACACATGCATCAAGAGTGTGTGCCTGCGTGTACACACACAACACACAGACATAGACACACAGAGACATAGATACACACACGCGTGCGCGCGCACACGCACACCACACACACACATACACTATATTGCAGGTTCATGCCTCAAACTAGAAATCTTTCATCACAAAAGACAGCTCAATTTGAAAGGTTATCACTTGTCTGTTGCCTGAGTCTACTTTGCTATGTACAACGTTTTGAAGATTTTGCCATAACCATCCCCCCCCCCACCCCACCCCACCCCCCCCCCACCCCAACCCTCCACTGTTTTATACACACCCATGTGCCCCTATTCCCCCCTCCCCATCCCTCACCCCCAAGACACACACTGCCTCACCAAATCATACCGTTACTATCAAGGTACTACTGGGTGAAATCCTCAAAAATGCAAAGCTGGATCATTCACAAACCACCAACAACAACAGGTAAAACGGCGAGGGGGCAAAAAAAGAAGGGAGGCTCAGGATCAGACAACCTCCGAATCGCCGGCCCGTCTCCATTGAGGAGGCTACAGGCAAACATGTCACGGGCGTCAATACACTGGGCCCCGCAGTCTTCAATAGCAACCCCCAAAAGGATCCGATCATAATCACCTCACATTTGTGTTGTGTGTGTGTTGGGGGGGGGGGGGGGGGGGGGGGGGGGGAGGGGGAAGGAGTGTTGTTCCTCGGCTAGAGCTCCGAGGTTCACCAAAGGTGAGATTTTTGCGTATGCGACTGTTTCCTCTCTTCTCCCCCCCCCCCCCCCCCCACCCCCTCTCCCTTCCCTCCCCACATTAAGGTAGCAACATTTCGACTTCGGGGATGGTGGCTTAATACGAAACCTGTGTGCATGCAGGGTTCGTTTTGCTGAGGGTTTGGTTTTTTTGGTCATCCGTTCCTACTGGAATACAATGGCCTACTCTTCCGAAAGGCAGAACGCGTTTTTGATGTGTGCGCAAAGATGTTCTGCGAGCGTTCGCACACAGGGGCCTCGGTTTCCTCGGTTTATAGTCTCATCTTAAAAACTTCGACATTAAGTTCGATTGTTGTTTTTTTATGTCAAAGTGGAAAGAAAGGGCCAGGCTGGGAATCGAACCCAGAACCCTCGTGAGGTTTACTTGTTGGGCAGGCGAACGTCTTCTTAACCATCCTGCCACCCTCCTCCCTCTTACCTCGCATGATGATGACAGCTCGGGGAAAATAACGTCTTTAACTCCGGCCGTTTCTTTTTTTCCCCACCTTATCTGTCATTTTCCGAGCGTAGTAGTAACGCTTGTTTTCTGTTCTGTTCTTTTGTTGAGGAAAATGGTCTTGAGCTTCCTTTCACGTGTTATTATACTGAGAGGGATGACCTGGACATGGTCTTAATATGTCGTTGTCATTGTGTGTGTGTGTGTGTGTGTGTGTGTTGTGTGTGTGTGTGTGTGTGTGTGTGTGTGTGTGTGTGTGTGTGTGTGTGTGTGTGTGTGTGTGTGTGTGTGTGAGTGTGTGTGTGTGTGTGTGTTGTGTAGTGTTGTGTTGTGTTGTGAGTGTGTGTGGAATGCATTTTTCAGAGTAGTGATTTAGTGTGTGTGTGTGTGTGCGTGTGTGTCACAGCATGTATGTGAATGTGTGGAATGTGTTTTTCAGAGTAGCGATTTAGTGTGTGTGTGGTGTGTGTGTGTGTTGTGTGGTGTGTGTGTGTGTGTGTGTGTGTGTGTGTGTGTGTGTGTGTGTATGTATGTGTGTGTGTGTGTGTGAGTGTGCGGAATTAATTTTTCAGAGTAGCAATTTAGTGTGTGTGTGTTTGTATGTGTTTGTTTGTTTGTTTGTTTGTTTGTTTGTTTGTTTGTGCGTGCGTGCGTGCGTGTGTGTGTGTGTGTGGTGTTGTGTTCTGGTGTGTGTGTGTGTGTGTGTGTGTGTGTGTGTGTGTGTGTGTGTGTGGGTGTGTGTGGCCATTATTATCGATCAAATACAGGAAAAAAAAATTTTAAACGAGAAAAAAAAGAAATACATAAAAAAATGTTTGTCGTGGTTAAAACTGATACCAGAAAAGAAAACATGCAGTTCACAATATCTAAGACAACAACATCAATTTCGGTTTTTATCATTCGTTTCTGAACAAAAACCTACCTCCTTTTTTTTTTTTATAGAAAGACAAAAGTAATTCTCTCCTCACGACATCACATTAATTCTTTGATAATGATGCACAAACATCCTTCCTTTGCTTCATCACCCCCCCCAATCCCCCTCTACCCCCACCCCCCTCGCCCCCCTCTTCATTTTGTTCGCTCGCTCTGTTATGACTAAGCCACACGGAATGCTGCTTCCCAGATTGAAACACATATTCTCAGCAACATGCAACTCAGAATGTTTCGACAAATAATAGGGAACATGTCCTTAAAGTTATTTCAGAAAACAATCACGGAAAAGCTCGAAACGAGTTTTCAGAAAACAACATGTCCTATGGAAAAAATGGAAAACGAAAATAAAAGCAAAAAAAAAAAGAGAAAAAAAAGAAAGAAAAAAAAGAAAATCCAACATTAGTTTTGAAATATTCTTTCCGACAGAAACATAATTTCCACGCTGCATGAGGCATAACCTTAAAGGAAAATATTCATTCATTCTGTCTGTCTGTCTGTCTGTCTGTCTCTCTCTCTCTATTTCTCTGTCTGTCTGTCTGTCTGTCTGTCTCTCTTTCTCTCTTTCTCTCTCTCTCTCTCTCTCTCTCTTCTCTCTCTCTCTCTCTTTTATCTCTCAAGCATAGAAGACAACTTTCACTTCCCTGAATGGATAGAAAAGCACACATTCTCTCCTAAAAGAAGAAACATGCTTTTTCTGATCGAATCAGACCACAAATTTATTCCCTGGTAAAAGAAAAGAGGGAGGGATGGGGGAGAGAGAGAAGAAAGAGAGCGGGAGGGAGAGAGAGAGAGAGAGAGAGGGGGGGGGGGAAGAATGTATTCTTTTCCGAAGCGAAAGGAAAGTGATCGTTCGTTCTCTGTCAGTGTCGGCCAAGTTTATCTAATCTGAATGCGCCCAAACATTGCGTCAAAGGATAAGATTCTCTCTCTCTCTCTCTCTCTCTCTCTCTCTCTCTCTCTCTCTCTCTCTCCTCTCTCTCTCTCTCTCTCTCTCTGTGTGGACAAAATAAGTCATTTTCTGTTCCAGAAAACGTAAATCCTTCTATATAAAAGAAGAAGAAAACAATAAATTAGACTGTAAAAAAAATGTGGTTATTCTGTCTGGATGGAGACTCTTGTTTGTTCACTTCGTAGAAAGATGTCGTTTTTGCCCGATTTTTTCTTTATTTTCTTCGTTCTTTTACTTGGAACTGTTGAGATTTAGCACTGATAAGATTTTTACGTGACTGAAACAGCTAACGACATCCTTGGCAAACACCGGTCAACTAAACAGCCCAGGGTCACAGAAGACATTCTCAACTTGTGCGCAGAGAACTGAAGCAAAAGAGGAAGGCGGCTGAAGGTGCAAAACTATACAGAGAAGCCAATCAACAAGTTGTTTTTTTTAATGCCATGAGAAAAGCAAAGGAGACACGGATTGAAGAGGACTGGCCTTGAGTGGAACGATTTACTAGGGAATGGAATGCTGTGGATATGGAGGAAGCTGGTTGCAACATCTTCAGTAGTGCCCCAACGGTCCATGGGACTACGGCATAGGTGAAAGTGAAGGGGAAGGTGAAGATTTTACGTAAGCGACTGTGATACCACCATTATGGTTACACAATTTCGCGGATCCGATTTTCAGGCATGAACTCAACACCAGTGTGTACATGTACATTTTAAAGAACGTTTGAAAACTGAAACAATTTTGGTGATGATCTGATTATATCCAAACGATCATATATTTTTCCCTCGGGATATTTTAAAAGCAGTCACACCTTCACCCTTCACTTTCACCTATCCCGTAGGCCCGTGGGGGCACCACTGAAGATTTTGCAGCCAGCTTCCTCCACTTCCCACGGTCCTCTCTCTGCTTTCCGTAGCAAAGCGTTCCACTCAAGGCCAGTCCACTCTCTGATGTTGTCTTCCCATCGTTTTCTGTGTCTGTTGTGCCTCATCTCCTTGTGTTAAGAGATTCTATCTTAGCCTCCGTTAATGCCGGATATATTGTGTTATCAAATATTACTTTATTTCGAGGATAATGAATAAGCATATGACTGTGAATTTTTTTAAAACTCCAGTCCCGGTATGCACACGGTTTTGTAAATGTTGTCATCCGCTCCCACAGGCACACAATGGTCTACTTGGCCTTTAAAGACATGACTATTCCCTACACAATGTGAGGGCTATCTTCCTTTTAAAAAAAAAAATCTCAACATAAATCTTTGCTCTCTTTCAACGAACGCAAGCAAGCACGCACGCACATACATAAACAAATAACACATACACACAAACACACACAGAGCACTGCGCGTAGTCAGCGTTTTTTCCTATCATTCAGCGTAGTGCCGATGAAACCTCCCAAGCCCCTGAAATCCTTAAGTCTTCATAATCTTCTTCTTCTTCTTAGTCTTAGTCTTCTTCCTGCTCCTCCTGCTTCTACCCTGCCCCATCCAATTCCTCCTCGGAACGTTAAGCTAATAATTCCAAAGATTCCATAGAAAATTCAAGTCTTCTAGACGCCATGTGATGCAATGTGCTACGATTGGATTTTCTGATTACAAAAAAGAGAAGGAGATAAAGGGAGGGGGAGAGGGGGGAGGAGGGGGGGGGGGGGGGCAAAAGAGAGAGAGACAGAGAGGGGAGGAGGTGGAGAGGGAGGGGGAGAGAGAGACTGAGGAGGGGGGGGGGGAGAGAACCGAAACGAAATAAAACATTTCATGAGGGTAACAGACACAAAGTACCGAGAGGGGTGTGTTTTTTTTCATCCAGCCCTCAGAGAGAGAGAGAGAGGTGGGGGGGGGGGGGGGGGAGACAGACAGACAGAGACAGACAACAGAGAGAGAGAGACACACACACACATATACAGACCGACAGAGACAGACACACAAATCTATATAGAAAACCGAAGTAAATTCATCGACAAGACACACACACACACAGTGACACACACACAGAGTTACACACACACAGAGTTACACACACAGTGACACACACACACACACACACACACACACACACACACACACACACACACATAGAGTACGTACAGACACCCTCAGCCAGACAACAAGACACGAGCAACAGCAACAGCAACAACACACTCATAACATCCCAGGGGGAAACACACACACACACACACACACACACAACACACAACACACACACACACACACACAGGGCACAAAACAAAGCACTAAGTCTACGATCAATTCTTACCTTATTTTGTTTTTCTCTCTATCTCTCCACCCAAAAAGATGATCCTGATCAAGACAGTAGCAGCAGCAGCAGCACCAACAGGTAGATGACCACACAGAACGGTCCAAGGCCACGTCAGGGAAGGGAGGTCAAGGGATGATGACCATAGGAGCAGACAAGGCAGGCAGGCAGGTAAGGATACGGACAGACAAGCAGGCAAGCAGGCTGGCAAGCAGGCAGGCTGACAGGGTGATGCACAGATCACACGCAGCCCAAACTGTCCCCCTCTACTTGCCTATTAGAGATATCATTCTTGTTGGCTCTGACGGCGACCAACCCCCGTTGAATTGTGCGAGTCTTTGAAACAAGTATGTAGTAGATACCTGCACACATATATCAATGAAGAGCTTGTTCGTGTGAAACTGTAGCTACAGCTAATGTAAAGTAGTTTGGGGGAATTCTGTTATTTTCGGGGTTTGTTTTGGTTTGGTGGTGTTGTTTTTTTAATGTGTTTGTTTTTTTGAGTGCATTCTTTTTTGTTGAGGGGGGGGGGGGGGAGCTTAGTTCCTCAACAAAACACAAAAATAGACCCCACCCCACCCCCCCCACAAAAAGCACCCCACCCCACCCCACAACAACCAACTGCTACTGTAACAACAAGAACCAAGAAATAACAATCATTTTGACCCCTTTCGGGACAATGCGAATACAAAGAAAAGTAACAGAAAGTGTTAAGACAAATTGCAAGAAATGTACTAACATCCTGCAATTTCACTTGACAATTCGCTGACAGACAAAAGTCATGTTCGCTTCTAAGCAAACCAACCAAGATCTTACTTTTTTTTAAAAACCTTTTGTGTTAATGACAAAGTTGCACAGCTTTAGAAACGTTGTTTTCCCTGTTTACAGAAAAACCACAAAACGTACACATGCCCACGCACGCAAGCGCGCACGAACGCACGCACACACACACACACAAAAGAATAAATTAAAAAAACAACTTCACACCTAAGAAAATTTAAAATTTAAAAACACATAAAAGAATAAATAAAAAATAAACACACACAAAAGAATAAAATAAACACACATTCACACACATACACTCACACACACATACATTAACACACACGCACACATTAACACACACATTAACACACACATCATCACAATGTTCTAAGACGATGCGGGTAACGACCTGCTGTGTATGGTCAAGGTCACAGACTCCAAACAAAGGCTTAGGACCCCCCAATACACAGAGCAATAAACACAACAGCAACATTCCACCAACAGAAAAAAGTGTCTCTGTAACACAGAGAGAGATAGAGACAGAGATAGAGAGAGAGAGAGAGAGAGGAGAGAGATGAGAGTAGAGGAGAGAGAGAGATGAGGTGAGAGAGAGAGAGATTAGATGATGGTGTGTTGTGTGTGTGTTGTGTGTGTTGTGAGAGAGAGAGAGAGAGAGAGAAAGAGAGTGAGTGAGTGGTGTGTGTGTGGTGTGTGTTTGTGTGTGTGTGTGTGTGTGTGTGTGTGTGTGTGTGTGTAAGTGTGTGTGTGTAAGTGTGTGTGAGAGAGAGGTGTGAGAGAGTGATGTGTGTATGTGTGTGTGTGTGTGTGTGTGTGTGTGTGTGTGTGTGTGTGTGTGTGTGTGTGTGTGTGTGTGTGTGTGTGTGTGTGATATCTTCGTTTAACGTCCTATTTACGTCTAACGTCTATCTCATTTAGTGATTGTAGACAGGGGAAAAAATCCAACAAGACAAAACCAAAACAATTACTGAAAAATCTGTGTAAGTGTGTGTGTGTGTGTGAGAGAGAGAGAGGGGATGTAGGAGAGGAGAGAGGAGAGAGAGAGAGAGAGAGAGAGAGAGAACTCTGAACAGGTTTAATAATTATGTACTTTGACCTGAAGCCACAATACACGGAGTGTGGGGGAGGGAGGAAACGAGCATACTGGTATCGTGCAAAATACAATGTAGCATGAAACACTTCTTGGTGGATAATGATCACAACGGCAATATATCTTGCGCGCGCGCGCACACACACACACACACGGTAAAAGAGAGAGTATGTGTGTGTCTATCTGTGTGTGTGACTTTGAGAGTGTAAAAGACTGTATACTCTCTCTCTCTCTCTCTCTCTCTCTCTCTCTCTCTCTCTCTCTCTCTCTCTCTCCTCTCCTCTCTCCTCTCTCTCTCTCTCGTGTTTGTATAATGGCTTGTGGATGATGTTACTATAAACATCCCGTTTCTCCCTCTCCTCTTCTCTCACCCCCCCCCCCCCCCCCCCCCCCCACAAACACCCGCGCGCACATGAAACGTACTTTAAAGTCCCTTTAAACATGACCACATACTACGAAAGTGCTGTGCAAATACATGACACCCCACCCCCCCCAAAAAAAACCAAAAAACAAAAAAAAACAAAAAAATCAGCAGAAATGATCGATGTCGTAACAACGCATGAACTAAAAAAATAAAAAATTCGAAAGCCTTACAAATATAAGCGGCTCACGCATGTTTTTGCTAAGGGAGGAAAAAGAAAAGAAAAAAAAGGACTGTACCTAGCAAGATTAATCCTCCAACCACCCACCACCCACGACCACCGCAAAACTCATCCTGCCAGACCTGCTAGCTACCTGCATTCCGGCTAGAACAGATGACAATGGCACTTGTGGTGTAAATAATACATCACAAGCCAGCCTGCTGTTGCATGTTGCCGCAGTGCGGTGCCATCAAATTACTTTAGCGGTACTAAAGCCTATCGTATCTTTCCTCCCTACTCTCCAGGCCGAAAAAAAGATAGCGAGTAAAAACTAAACGGGGACGGGATAGCTCAGTGGTCGGAGCACTCGCTTTCCCCCAGCTAAGGTTAAGCAGCATCGAGCGTGGTTACCACTTGGATGGGTGACCGTTTGCGCGTCATGGCTTTAGAACAGTTCCCCCACTTCACCCAGCTGTAAATGGGTACCTGTCCTCTTTAGGGTCAGGGAAGGTAGAGCAGCGAGGGAGAGGAGATGGGCGCCGCCCTCAATATGCTGGCCCCTAGAGAAGTGAGGTCTCTGTCGCCTC
>CM054142.1:24063289-24105789 GCA_028751875.1 Rapana venosa | reverse complement strand
AAACAAGACAAGACAAGACAAGACAAGACAAGACAAGACAAGACAAAGCAAGTAAGCGAGCAAGCGAGCGAGCAAACACACACACACACACAACACAACACACATACAGATAGAGAGATACAGAGAGAGAGAGAGAGAGAGAGAGAGAAGAGAGAGAGAGAGAGAGAGAGAGAGAGAGAGAGAGAGAGAGCGACTCAAAACACACATAAACACACACACATAAACACACACACGCACGCGCGCACACACAGAGAGACAGAGAGAGAAAGCGAGAGAGAGGGGGGAAAGCGAGACAGAATGGGGGAGAGACACACACATATAAACACACACATAAACACACACGCTCGCAGAGAGAGAGGAGAGAGAGAGAGAGAGAGAGAGAGAGAGAGAGAGAGAGAGAGAGAAGAGAAGAGAGAGGAGAGAGAGAGAGAGAGAGAGAGATGGAGAGAGAGACGAGAGAGAGAGAGAGAAAGCAGGAGGGTGAGACGACACACAATAAACACACACACACATAAACACACACGCACGCACGCTCGCGCGCAGAAGAGAGAGAGAGAGAGAGAGAGAGAGAGAGAGAGAGAGAGAGAGAGAGAGAGAGAGATAAAAGAATAAGCAAGAATAAACCAAAGCTAACAAAGGCAAGAGCTTGGAATATAATCTTTAAAAAAAAAATATTGAAGAAAAAGAGTATGGCACGAGTGTAATCTTTCTTCAAAATCCAAAATTCTATAAAAGACCACGAATAATCACATGCTCATGATTTGTACACGAGCACGAGCGCACACGCACACACACACACACACACGCACACACACACACATACACGCGCGCGCGCGCACACGCACACGCACACACATATACACACACACACGTTGGGTGCGTTCGTTCTTAGACAGATGGCTTGATGGAAAATGCATCGCTTATGCAATGTACCCCTGGAAATAAAAGATTTTGACTTTGGACTTCGAGACAAATACACACAAAGAGTTCCAGAAACAGCACAAGTATCACAGGCTATGGTCTTTACACCCATTTCATATACTAGCTAACTAAACTTTTACACACACACACACACACACACACACACACACACACACACACACACACACACACACACACACACACACATCTATCTATCTATCTATCTATCTATCTATCTGTCCCGTAGTCTGACGACCGTGGGGGCACCCTCAAAGACTCAACAACCAGTTCCCTCCATTCCTCTCTCTGTTCTGCCTTTCTCAGGGTTTTGTTGAGTTCTAGGCCTGTCCATTCGCTGATGTTATCCTCCCAGCTCTTCCTTGGTCTGCCTCTTCTTCTTCCTCCTTGGACAGTGCCTTGCAAAACTGTCTTTGTAATTCCTTGGGATCTTGTGACATGCCCATACCATTTAAGTTTACGCTTTTTCACGATCGTTAGAAGGTTCTCATAGGGTCCAATGGTTTGCTGGATTCTGTTATGCACGCTTTCGTTGCTTATGTGGTCTTTGTAGGAGATGCCAAGGAGTCTCCGAAAGTATCTCATCTCCACTGCCTGTACTCTTCTCTCCAAATCTGCAGTCAGGGTCCATGATTCACAGGCATACAGAAATATGGATATGACAAGGGATCGCATTAGTCTGATCTTGGAGATAAGTGAGATATTCTTATCTCTCCAGATGGTGTTTAGTTTTGACAAAGCTGTTATTGTCTGTGCAGTCCTGCATACTACTTCTGGCTTGGATCCCTGGTCTGATACAATGGCTCCCAGGTACTTGAAGCTTTGAACTGTTTCCAGCTTCTGGTCATTAACCCTGATATCAGTGCTAATGCCGTTGGTGTTATTAGTCATCAATTTGGTCTTCTCTGCACTGATTTCCATGCCGTATGTTTTGGAGGCCTTATTCAAGTGTTCTGTTAGGCTGGCAAGCTCTTTTTCTGATCCTGCTATTCCATCAATGTCATCTGCGAAGCGGAGGTTTGTGATCGTTCTGCCACCAATGCTGACTGATCCTTCATGATGTTCCAGTGCATCAGCCATGATTCTCTCAAGGAAGATGTTGAAAAGAGTGGGTGAGAGTAGACAGCCCTGCCTTACTCCAACTGTTGTTCGAAACCATTCTCCAATGTTGTTGTTGTAGTACACTGCACTGGTGGCCTCGCTGTACAGCTGTTTGATGACTCTGATCAGGTTTGCATGGATGCTGTACAAATTCATGGTTGCCCACAAAGCTGCATGCCACACCATGTCAAATGCCTTCTTAAAATCGATAAATACGTGGTAAAGGTCTTGTTGATGTTGAAGGTACCGTTCACATAGTATTCTGAGGTTGAATATCTGTTCTGTTGTGCTGCGCCCTGCTCTGAAACCTGCTTGTTCCTCAGCAATGATGGTCTCTGCTTGTGGCTTCAGTCTATTCAATATTATCTGCAGCATGACCTTGCTTGGGTGACATATGAGGCTGATTGTGCGGTAATTATGGCATTGTTGTAGATTTCCTTTCTTGGGGAGGGTGATGATGAGTGACTGTGTCCATGGTGTTGGCCATTTTCCTGTCTGCCAGATCTTTTTGCAGATTCTTAGTAGGGCGCTGATCATGGCTTCCCCTCCAGCTTGGACCAGCTCAGCTGGAATGTTGTCAGCCCCTGCTGACTTCCCCTTTTTCAGCGATCTGACTGCTGTTTCCACTTCTTCTCGGAGGATAGGGTGACTGTCTGTGTCTTTGCTTTCGGGTACATTAAGGACTTCTGGATCTCCTGCGGTTCTATAGTTATACAGGTCGGAGCAGTATTCTGTCCATCTGTTCAGAATATCCTGGTCGTCAGTGAGACACTTCCCATTTTTGTCTTGGATTGTTAAACCTTTTCTCTGTTTCGTGCTAGTCAGGTCTTTCACCAGCTGATATGCTTTCTTGCTATTGTTTTTCTTGATGTTCTCTTCAATGTCTTGGCACTGTTCACCGATCCATTTCTCTTTTGCCTCCGTCATGGACTTCCTGATTCTTTTGTTGACTGCCCTATATTGTTATGCTCTTTCTTTTGTTTCATTTTTCTTTTTCTTCAACTCTCTACGCTTGTCGCATAGTTGTAGGATGTTAGGTGTGACCCATGGTTTTTTGACTGGTCGGTGTTTGCCAAGAAGCTCGTTTGCTGTTTCAGTCACTGCTGTATTGAAACTATTCGTCAGTGTATCTATGTCTGAGTCTATCACAGTGAGTGCTGCAAACTTTCCACCTATCCTTGCTTGAAAAATTTCTAATACCTCTGGGTCCTTCAGCTTCTCGAGGTCAAATTTGATCCTGATGTTGTTCCGCTTGTGGATTTTCTTTAGACGTAGTCGGAAAGTCATCATCACAAGATCACACACACACACACACACGTTCCAAAAGAAACTAAGAAGACTAAGTGAAAACTTAAACAAGTCACGAAGCCATAACACATAAGCTACGGGATAGCCTTGTGGTTAGAACATTGCGCTCGCAATCTGACAATCCAGGTTCGAATCCGGTTCAAGGAGATATTTTCCCCTGAAGTTAACATCAGTGCTGACTCCAGTCTCCTTAAAAGTCCTTCGGACGAGACCATAAACAGAGGCTTCGTGTGCGAACGCACGCAGAACATCTTGCGCACACGTTAAATCCTGTTCCGCTTTTCGAAAGAGTAGGCCATTGCCAGTACCGGTGGGAACAGATGACAAAATTTACAAAACCGCATACAAACAGAGACTGGATGTAAAAAAAGCACATGAGTGCTTATTCCATTACCCTCGGAATAAACTAAACTAAACTAAATACACACACACTTACTTCAAAGGGAACTAACAAACTATGTGAAAACTTAAACAAGTCATGAAGCATAAGAACCGAGTCAATGGATTCGATCATTCGGATATTAGACCACAAACCCCACACCCTCCTCCACTGCATTTAACACACTTTCTACATCCATCTACACGCAATCTTTCACGTCCACTTCCCTGTAGCGTATTGATCTGCAGACAAACGAAACAGTGGACACATACAATACGAATATTCAGCCAAAAATATGGCTGACATGTCCTGGAAGTGTTAAGACTAACTCAGAAAGAAGCCTACACCACATCTTCCCTTGCCTACATCACAGCTGTGCCTTTCTATCCAACAAAATGCTGTACTACGTTTAAAATAAGTGAAGTTTGGAAGAGCGTTCCAGAGAAAAATGGGGCACGATACTTAAAACAACGCAAAACAAAACAAAGAAGAAGAAAAAACACGAAACTTGAAAACAATATAAAAACAAAACAAAGATAGAAAAAAAAAACCTCGACATTTAAAAATACTACAAGACAAAACAAAATAAAGAAAACAGAAAATGCTATCAACAAAAAATCGTTCACTATACAACCCGGACAATCACTCAATCTTGTATGACATAAGTGTGCATCAAACCATCAAAGGCTAAAAAAACCCAAAAAAACGGGGAGCGGCTGTCTCCCTCCCCTGCTGTTCAGGCCTTCATGTCGTCCTATACTCTGACCCAACCCCATCCCCTAATACCCCACACCTCCCTGAGTTCCCCAAAGTGGACAGATGATGGATTGTTATGGACTGAGAGGCACCATGCAAGCTGTCCACAGGGACCTCACCCAGCCTACGAGGTCTGTCATCTCTGCTGTCAGCTGCTGACTAGGGCCAGAACTCAAAGGGGACACCTGCTGCTAAAAACGGGCTGTAGGTTTTCTTTTTTCCCCTCTAGCTCTAACTCTTCTGATGGGTCTAGCTGTCCTATGTATAGCTCTAGCTGTCCTAGGTAATAGTTCCAACTCTTCTGATGGGTCTAGCTGTCCTATGTATAGCTCTAGCTGTCCTAGGTAATAGTTCCAACTCTTCTGATGGCTCTAGCTGTCCTATGTATAGCTCTAGCTGTCCTAGGTAATAGTTCCAACTCTTCTGATGGGTCTAGCTGTCCTATGTAATCAGCTCCTATGTCTAGTGTTATAGCTCTAACTCTCTGATGGTCTACTGTCAGTAATAGTTCTAACTCTTCTGATGGCTCTAGCTGTCCTAGGTAATAGTTCTAACTCTTCTGATGGGTCTAGCTGTCCTGGTAATAGTTCTAACTCTTCTGATGGCTCTAGCTGTCCTAGGTAATAGTTCTAACTCTTCTGATGGGTCTAGCTGTCCTAGGTAATAGTTCTAACTCTTCTGATGGTCTAGCTGTCCTAGGTAATAGTTCTAACTCTTCTGATGGGTCTAGCTGTCCTAGGTAATAGTTCTAACTCTTCTGATGGTCTAGCTGTCCTAGGTAATAGTTCTAACTCTTCTGATGGGTCTAGCTGTCCTAGGTAATAGTTCTAACTCTTCTGATGGGTCTAGCTGTCCCAGGTGATAATTCTAATACTTCTGATGGGTCTAGCTGTCCCAGGTGATAGTTCTAACTCTTCTGATGGGTCTAGCTGTCCTAGGTAACAGTTCTAACTCTTCTGATGGTCTAGCTGTCCCAGGTAATAGTTCTAACTCTTCTGATGGGTCTAGCTGTCCCAGGTAATAGTTCTAACTCTTCTGATGGGTCTAGCTGTCCTAGGTATAGGCCACTACTCTCTCATCCTGTTCTTTCACCACGTCGTTTTGAACTGTCAAGAATTATTTGGTATTATTGACGGTTTTCGTCCTTGTTGTCTGCCATCAGTTTAAATCTTCGTCGTTAGTATTTTTGTTATCATGTTTGATATCATCGCAGACATTGTCAGTTTAGATCATCTCTCTCTCTCTCTCTCTCTCTCTCTCTCTCTCCTCTCTCTCTCTCTCTCTCTCTCTCTCTCTCTCTCTCTCTCTCGTCTCTCTCTCTTGGGGTTGGTGTTGTGTGTGTGTGTGTGTGTGTGTGTGTGTGTTATCACTGTCGTCATCGCGGTCACCGCTGTTAGCAGTTTAGATAATCAATACAACAATCATGTTTATTATCACAGTTGTTATTACTATCATTAATTCGCGCCATTTGTAACCCCCCTTCCCCCAATACTTTGCCTGTTAATTCATCGATAATAAGTCATAGGGATTCTGTCAATGTGTTTGATTTTTTTAATTATTTGCTACAAACTGCAGAGAGAGAGAGAGCGAGAGAGAGAGAGAGAGAGAGTGTGTGTGTGTGTGTGCTCGCGCGCACGCATGTGTGTGTACAGGCGCGCGCGAATATGTGTGTGTGTATGTGTGTGTGCGTGCATGTGTGTGCGTGTGTGTGCTCGCGCGTGCTGTGCGTGCATGTGTGGATGTCTTGAACGAACGCACGAATGAACGAACACAGGACAAACGGCGAGGTTTGATGTACACGCACACAGACGGTCCTCTATGCACACGGAAAGAACCGAGCATCAATATCCTCTCCAACATGTTTCGTAGTATGATCACCAAACTATGCCCTCTATCATGTTCTGACTCATTTCTATCACTCGCCTTTATGAATAAACCTTTACAAGAAAAAAATAAAGCAGCAACAACAAGGATAACAGCAGCAGAAAGGAAGGGAAAAAAAGGAGACAAAAAAGGAAAACCACCTGCTGTATATTCCAGAACGACTACGTCTACACTGTGTGTTCCTATTGTCTCTGAGTTTAATCTTTCACCGTCACGTACAATGCTCCTTGTTAAAAAGGCGGTTTAGTGCCAGAAGGAACGGCTAGTCCTTGGCATAACAGCCCACCTGCGCATCACAGCAGCACCTTTAGAGACAGAAGAGGCAAAAACCCTCCTGGTCGTTTTCTAACTTTGGCCAATTAAACGATCTTTGACGTCTTGGGTGAGGAGAACTGGCGTCAATGCACGATATGCTCTGCTTAAAACTGCAATAAATTAACGGCCCTGTTCTTTCGCTAATGCCTTTTCCCATTGCAGCACCTTTCATGATTCTAGCATACGGGGGGCAAATGTCTTTCAAATCTACCCTGATCTCAAACTGTCTGTCTATCCGCGGGGTTCTGTTTTTAATTTTTAACTCAGCCCTTTGGCAGTAGGGTCTAACTGTACCTGTGGTTCTGAGACTCCTTGCTCAGTTGACGTATGATACAACATCACTAACATGTGTTATTCATTGCTCTCAACCCCCCCCCCCCCCCCCCCCCCCCCCCCAAAAAAAAAAAAAATCCTTTAAAAAATAAAAGGAGAAAGTTCTTTTGTCCCGTTTTCACACATACAACCCTATCATCAAACTGGCAAGACGCAAACCGAAAACATCCACAGATGAAAATTTGTCATTACCCAAGTCCCCCCCCCCCCCCCCCCCCCCCCCCCAATCCTTGTATTATGACTCTCTTTTCTTCTTGTTTCTGCGACCCATAGGAAAAAAGACAGGGGAAAAAAACAGCCCCTCTATCAACAAAGTGTTTAAGCTGACTGACGTCTACTGGCGGGAAAGCTTTCCGTTGACACAAGGTGGCCTACTTCCTCTCTGGTAGGTCAAGAAACCAAAGGGCGCCCTGACACTACTCACTAAACCATATCCTTCAACCCCCCTCTCGAGTACAAACAACAATACTTCAAAGACTTAAAACAAACTTCAGGTAACCTTCGAAAACAATCACCTTTTCCACAACAATACTTTCAAAGACTTAAAACAAACTTCAGGTAACCTTCGAAAACAATCACCTTTTCCACAACAATACTTTCAAAGACTTAAAACAAACTTCAGGTAACCTTCGAAAAACAATCACCTTTTTCCAACAATGAATTCAAAACTAAACACCTATACTCTACTACAGAAACCCTTCGAAAACAACCCACCTTTTCCAAAAACCAAAAACTAACAACAAATCAGGACCAAAACGCAAATCACCTATTTCACCAAACAAACTACTTTCACAAGCGTAAAACAAAAAACTCAGGTAACACTTGGAAAACACCAATCAAACCTTTTTCTAAGATGGTAAATCAAAAAAGGATCCATATTCTTGCACAGTCGTCTGAAAACTGTCCTTCGAGTCCAAAGAGAAATCCTGCACACTCACAAAAGGAACTAAAGCTGCCACCACGTTCATGCAAAAAAAGGTGTTTTTCCAGAGCAAAAGAACTAGCGGGCTCCCGTTCACACAGCATGGAGGATCATTAGGGAAAGGAGACGCTTATTTTTTTTTGGAAATACCCTTCCTCTAAAGAGATCTCATGAAGTGTTCTTCAACCGAGTAACCATGGTGTAGCCTTACGAACCACTAAAAAGATCCATGTGTCCCTACACTCGGAAAAAGGGGAACCCTAACCCCTTCCAACCCCAACAAGAACCATTTTTCCTTAAAACATAAGAGAACTAGCCGTGCCTTACAAAGGACCCATAAAAAGAGACGATTCATTTTAGTAGCCCTTCCAAACCACCAAAAAGAACCAATGTAGTAGCCC
Source organism: Rapana venosa (assembly GCA_028751875.1). Lineage (NCBI taxonomy): Eukaryota > Metazoa > Mollusca > Gastropoda > Neogastropoda > Muricidae > Rapana > Rapana venosa. The sequence goes on along the minus strand of CM054142.1, from coordinate 24,097,451 downwards.
TTCCAAACCACCAAAAAGAACCAATGTTAAATGCCAAACAACAACAGGAAATGAAGGACATCCTAAACCAACAACTCAACTTTTCAGACATTCTAACCAGCTTTAAAAAACAAAACAACAAAGACCCGTAAAACACACACACACACCACACACACACACACTCCACTACACTCACTCACTCTCACACATCATCTTACTTCTTAGGAGCAAGGGAATTAAACCGTTGACCTCGTCTCACGACAGAAAACAATCCGCCTTTACCAACAAAAGAACAAACCGAACCACCCCTGCAGTTCCCTGCCCCTTTTGGTGTAATTCTCCCATACCAGGATCCACACTGACCCTTCAGCGCCGCGTCTATTTGGCACCAGAAGCTGCATTGCCCAGCCATGGACGCACTCCCAGGGACACCTGACGCCAAGATAACGCGGAATAATCTTCCAAACTACAACATGAAAGAGCCAACTCGACAGAGATCACAAGTATCGGGTGTTGCAGGAAGGAACGAGAGAGAGAGAGAGAGAGAGAGAGAGAGAGAGAGAGAGAGAGAGAGAGAGAGAGAGAGAGAGAGAAAAGAGAGAAACAGAGAGAGAGAGACAGAGATAGACAGAGAGAGACAGAGAGTTTGCCCGTGTGTTGTGAGACTCTGAAGCCAATTTCATGCTGCCGAAGAACAAACAGAACCTCAGTTATCAGGATGCATCCAGTTAATCGGGTAATGTAACGCCGAGGGTTAAATTTTCCGTTACAATCATGACCTCCACAATCATGACCTCCTGATTAAGGGTAAAACTAAAATTCAAAACATGAAACGGCAACATTTTTCAGTAGTAAGTTTTACTGCTACTTTGTTCTGAACAAATTCATGAACAAATTATCAACTTAGAGAGAGAAAGAGAGAGAGAGAGGAGAGAGGAGAGAGAGAGAGAGAGAGAGAGAGAGAGAGAGAGAGAGAAGAGAGAGAGAGAGAGAGAACTCGAACTTGAAAGATTTATTCACAAAAAGGCCATTGGCCCATACATGAAGGGGGGTTGCCAAACTGCTTAGTATTTATAAGTAACACAAAAAAACAAAGTGTTAATGTATACCCACAACTACCACAAAAAATCAGTTAAAAAAAATATGACTTAAGAAACCAAGATATCTCTTATTCTAAAGGCTTTACACAAACATAAAGCAAGGCTGCGCACAATCTCAGGGTGACTAGATGCCATGAGTAGTCAGAATCTAAATAAATTAGGCTGTCTACTATATTGAGAGAAGAGAGAGAGAGAAAGAGAGAGAGAAAGAGGGGGGGGGGGGAGAACAGAAGAGGAAAAAAGAAAGAACAGAAAAGAGAAAATAAACATACACAACCTGATTTCACGTTCCTTGCTTCATCTATCTCTCTCATATAATTATGTGAAATCACTGCTCTCGTCTGTTCCCCGCCACCCCTCCCCCCCCCCCCCCCCCTGATGTATTGTGGCCTAAGGCCGATGTACTATTAAACTATTTCAGAGTGTTCTCTCTCTCTCTCTCTCTCTCTCTCTCTCTCTCTCTCTCTCTCTCTCTCTCTCTCTCTCTCAAATAATCCAAAAATCGTTGTGAAAATTAATGTTCAGAATAAACAAGCCATCATCCCCATAAAGCAAAAACGACAAGCACAACTCTTTGAAGCGTAAAATCTGGGTACGTCTATGGACGCCAATCCAATTTCACTAACGGGAAACACGCACGCCACCCATCACAATTTTTCTTTCCTTTTTCTTGTCTTTTCTTTTACTGGTTTTTTTTTGGGGGTGTGGTTAAATTAAACAAGAGGTTCCAGATCGCTCTGTCTGTCGTAAGCAGTTGTTTTCTGAATAAACGCTCTGCTCTGGCCACACACTCTGCTCAATGTTGATACACTGTCGCAAGAAATCGGGAGTGATTTTCCGACGCAAAAGTTTCAGGCTTGGCTCGGAAGTGTAAGTGTGTGTGTGTGTGTGTGTGTTCGTGCGTGGGTGTGTGTGTTCGTGCGTGGGTGTGTGTGTGTGTGTGTGTTCGTGCGTGGGTGGAAAAGAGAGAGAGAGACAGACATACATAGACAGAGAGACAGTAAGAGCAGGCGGGAGAAAAAAGGAACGGGGCAAAGAAGTAGACCACATAACACACAAAAAGAAATGTAAAAGGACATATAACGAGACACAAGGTAGACAGACAGACAGACAGGACAGACAGACAGATAGATAGATAGATAGATAGATAGATAGATAGATAGATAGATAGTATAGATAGATAGATAGATAGACAGACAGACAGACAGGTAGATGGAGAGAGAGAATGACAGACACAAAGACACACAGACACAGGTCCAGAATCACAAAGAAAATAGACGACAAAGAGACACAGATGGACAGAAAGAGAAAAACAGCAATAGAAAGACAGTCACAGACAGCCATGACAAACAGACAAGCAGACAGTCACAGTCAGACAAACAAGCCGACAGTCACAGACAGACAGACACAGAACAGTTTTTTGCTGCAAAGCTTTTACTTAATTGAGGAAAATCGACGCTGGCTGCGCTCAATATTGTCACAAAGTCGATTCGATTGGCTTGAAACGGAAAAACAATCACTTCAGGCTCGTTTATCCCTAAAGGATTTCAGTTTTACCGGGTCGGACAACAAACCGAATCCCCCGCGTGCAACACGTTTTTAGCGCGCGTAAAATAACCCGCGGCAACAAGAGATCTATCCGCCCTTAAAAATTTCAAAACAGATGCATACCCAAAACAACAAAGCAACAAATGCGTGGCGCCACATTCCAGTGCGCTGTGTTGGCAAAACATTCCGTTTGTCACGCAAGCACAGCTCTTATGAAGACGATATTCGACAACATCATTGTGACAGGATGCAAAACAGTAGAGGGGGGTGTGTGGGTGTGAATTAGCAGTCACGTTATAGGAAACTTGGTGCATTTCCTGTCAAAACTGTCGAGAGAGACAGATAGAGACACAAGAGACACAGAGACAGAGAAAGACAGACAGACTAGATTAGATTAGATTAGATTAGATTAGATCAGATCAGATTAGATTAGATAGATACGTAGACAAATACGCAGACAGGTAGGTAGGTAGGTAGGTAGACAACTTGAAAAAAGATAAACTGGGGGGAAAAAACGAAACACAAGAAAACACACCAAAACAAAACCAAAAAAACAACAACACCATCATCAATCTTTGCTCTTAACAGTCCTACTCCACTCTAATGGACAAAGAACAATCTGGAAGACAGTGAGGAGAGGCAATGTGGAGAATGGAAGGGATGGGAAGAGGGATGTCTAGTGGGTATGGAAGTGGACGGGATTCGAACCGGGCCCTCCCGGAGCAGAGCAGGTAATGCGAAAGCTGGCGAAAGACAAAGAGGCCTAACAATGGGGTAAAAAAAACACCAAAAATCAAAGACAGGTTATACCACCCACCGGCGACACATTCTATGGATAAAGCAGACGAGAAAAAGGAAAGAAAAAATGTCAAGCAGGTCAGAGATAAGGACAAGGACAAGGACAAAGACACCACGGAGCAACAAAGCAACACAACAACAACAACAACAAAGAAAAAACAACGAACTTGCAGGGTACAAAGAACAACAGCGCCATCTAAAACAACAACAAAACGGGGTGGATGGACGGGAGGAAAGCGGAATGCCGGAAAACAACTTGTTTCGCCTTAACTCTGGATGCATTCCAGCTATCCTCGTCTCTCTCTCTCTCTCTCTCTCTCTCTCTCTCTCTCTCTCTCTCTCTCTCTCTCTCTCTCTCTCGATCTCTCTCTCGATTGTTTGCGGGTTTTTTTTGTTTTTTGTTCGTTTGTTGTTGGTTTTGTTTGTTGTTGTTTTTTGTTTGGTGTGTTGGTTGTTTTTTTTTGTTGTTGTTGTTGTGGGTTTTTTTTGGTTTCTGTTTGTTTGTTGTTGTTGGTTTGTTTTTTTGTTGTTTTGTTGTTGTTGTTGGTTGTTGTTGTTTTTGTTGTTGTTGTTTTTTTTTTTGGGGGGGGGATTGAGAGCATGGTTTTAAAAAGAAAGCCCTGAGCTTATTCATTTACTCTCAATAAACAGTTGTAGTTCTCTCTCTCTCTCTCTCTCTCTCTCTCTCTCTCTCTCTCTCTCTCTCTCTCTCTTTCTCTCTCTACACTTGTTGCACTTGGGTTGTGGGTTTTTTTAGCATTACGTTGGTTTTGTTTGCTTGCTTGGTCATTCGCTTGTTGCTGTTGTTTTCTTGAGGTGGGGAGATTGGGGGGTGGGGTGGGATATGGATAAACTCAACAGATGGAGGTGTCTGTGTGTGGTGTCGTTAAACAGTGTCCCGTGTCGCTAGCTGGATTAGGGCCTTCAACTGCACACCTTCCAGGACACAAACACATACCCATACACGCGTTTCTGAGCACACAGGAATCATTTGCAAAAAAAAACAATAACAAAAAGACACACACACACACACACACACACTCACACACACACTCACACACACACTCACACACACAAACCAGGTACAGATGAATATGAAACAACAAAATATAGAACAAACAGGCTAGAGAAGCGAAAAAAAAAAAACAGAGAGAGAGAGAGAGAGAGAGGAGGGAGGGAGGAGAGAGAGAGAGAGAGAGAGAGAGAGAGAGAGAGAGGAGAGAGAGAGAGAGAGAGAGAGAGAGAGAGAGAGAGAGAGAGAGAGAGAGAATAAAAACCCAAACAAGAGGACACGGGAAGAAGAACAAAAAGACCACACACAAAACCCCTCACATACAACAACAAGGTTACAGAAACTGTTGCAGTACTCTGACAAATACAACCATAAACCCAAGGGAGGACGGACAATCTTATTCTAGGAGGAGTGAAGAATGAAAACGTAGGAAGGGGAGGGGGGAGGGCAGAGAGTACGAGACGAATAGGACGAATGGATTGAAAAGGACAAAACAGGAGAAGAAACATAATTTCAGAAAAAAAAGCTTTTAAAAAAAAACCAAACAAATCCTACAGACTGAAAATCAAATGGGCTCTCTCTCTCTCTCTCTCTCTCTCTCTCTCTCTCTCTCTCTCTCTCTCTCTCTCTCTCTCTCTCTCTCTGGGTTAGTTTTCTCAAGAAAGGACTTCAAACTGAAGTGTGTGTGTCTCTCTGTCTCTCTCTCTTCTTTTTTTTTGAGAAAATAAATTAACCCAGGAAAAAAATTAGACAAGATACAGCTCGGGGTATGACAAAGCAAGGAAAAGAAGAAGAGAGGGCAAAAAGGAAATGATGACAGCACCATCACTGTGTGTGTGCGTACGAGCGTGCGTGCGCGCGCGCGCGCGCATGCCTGTGTGTGTGTATGAGTGTATGAAACTGTCAGACAATATATGGTTAACAAGGCAGGTGGACAGTCCCACGGGAAAGTCGGCGGTCGGGGGGACACGATAGCCATGTCTGCTAGCTTCAGGGCCATCCGCCCTTTCTCTCAGAAACATGCTGAGAGGGAGGGAGAAAGAGAGAGAGAGAGAGAGAGAGAGAGAGAGAGAGAGAGAGAGAGAGAGAGAGAGAGAGAAGAGAGAGATAGATAGATAGTCCGACAGACAGACAGACAGACAGACAGAGAGACAGACAGAAAGAGAGACAGACAGGCAGACAGAGAGTGAGAGAGAGAGTCTGACAGACTGACAGTCAGACAGATAGTCCGACAGACAGACAGACAGACAGACAGAAGAGTGAGTGAGTAGAGAGAGAGAGAGAGAGAGAGGCAATGCGGAAAGCGTCAAGAACTGGGAAGGAGAAACAGTACAGGGGTGTTGGAGCGGTGGGTCAGAGAGAGAGAGAGAGAGAGAGAGGAGAGAGAGAGAGAGAGAGAGTCTGACAGACTGAGACAGACAGAGACACAGAGAGAGAGAGAGAGAGTCTGACAGACTGAGACAGACAGACAGAGACACAAGAGAGAGAGAGAGAGAGAGAGAGAGAGAGATGAGAGAGAGAGAGGAGAGAGAGGAGAGAGAGAGAGAGAGAGAGTCTAACAGACTGAGACAGACAGACAGAGACACAGAGAGAGAGAGATCTGACAGACTGAGCCAAGACAGACAGAGACACAGAGAGTCTGACGAGAGACAGAGAGAGAGAGACAGAGAGGAGAGAGAGAAGAGAGAGAGCAATGGGGAAGCCTCAAGAAGTGGAAGGGAACACAGTACAGGGTGTGGAGCGGTGAGTGAGGACTGGAATGTGGGACAGGATCCAGGGTGATGAGTGTGACACAGACGAGTACAAAAGGACACACAAATAACGAAAGAAGTGAAAGGAATAAAATGATGGTTACTGTGATTAGAACACAAAGAGAAATAAAAGAAAAAATATATCTATATATAATTAGAGAGAGAGAGTGGTGGGGTGTGATAGGGTGGGGGTAGGGGTGTAAGGAGAAAAGAAGTAAAATGGAGAGAATGTGATTGGTTGGTTGGTTGGTTGGTTATGAGCTTGACTGTTCTGAGACGATAACAAATGATTTTTGTAAAGCAACAAAACCTTGCAATAGCGTTGTCTTTCCTCCAGCACTTGAAACTGAATACCACGTGGACCAAACATACGCGCGCTTGCGCATGCGCACGCACACAGACGCACACACGTGTGCACATCACCGCATGCACAACTATATGCATATAAATGAGCACATTACCCACACTCGTACATACTCCAACATAAACGGCCTAAGAAAAAAAATCTGAGGGAAAGCATGTCGGAATAGATGGGCCTTAAGATTGGCAGGCTCTGAACGCAGATAGAGTTGGGGTGTTGCGTCGGTAGCACGGGATAACAATGAATTCCAAAGTGTTGGTGCTAGTAGAAATAAAACCCTGTGGTGTCTCCAGCTAGCGTCTTGGGCAGCACTCTAGTAGAAGAAGAAGAAAGAGTGTGAAAAGGTTTGCGTGCAAAACAGTTAATTGACAGAGACGGGGGAAGTAATCTACTGCAATGTCGGAATGCATGAACTTCAAACTTGCACTGGCATCAACATTAAACAAGAACCCAGTGAAGCTCAATCTACATGGGAATCATACGCTCACTTTCCCTTCGTCTCCCCAAAGGGAGTCTTGCCGCCTAGTTTTTAACCTGCTGCAGGCGACAGTGGAACTGGAAGATCAACAAAAATTGGAGCTACAATAATTCCCAACGTGACATAACAACGGCACGAATCATTATAACTATGCACAGCCGCATGACAGGACAGGAAGGGGTTAACTGGAGCGACAGACATTATTATAACTTCAAGTGACGATGCCTGGCAGACATTATTAGTGCCATGTCTTCCTGGTCTTGCTTGACACCAAGATATCTAACGGAATGCTTAAAGGCAACATCACACTCGCTAATGTACACCGACTCCACTACCCGATCTGTCTGACACACGGAGAAATTCTGACAGGCATTGCCTCTGTTGTTTTTTTAAGCATCTGACGTGAAAATGTTGTTACCCATACAGTTGGAACATGGTTAATGCAGGCCTGGCTACTCGTTTCAGCAACACAGTTCGCCGACTTGGTTGTTTACTTTGCTAGTTCAATGGTTGTGTTGGTTGGTTTGAGTCTTGTTTTGTTTTTGTTGTTTAGTTGTGTGTGTTGTTGGTTTGTTGTTGTTATTGGGGGTTTTTTGGGGGGTTGGGGGGCTCGTTCCTCCACTAGGGCTCCGAGGTTCACCAATGGTGAAATTTTGCGTACGCGACCGTTTACCCAACATTAAGGTAGCCCTGTTCCGACTTTGAGGATGATGTCTATACACGGCACCAACGTGCATACGTTTAATTCATAACGTTTTTGACACCATCAAATGACAAACTACCGTAATCATTTCCTTCCTTACGGCCAATGAAACCAGGCCGTGCTGAGGACGCCAGCCATTCCGCTTAATTTATCCTATTTTTCTTTTAAAGGTAAAAAAGATGATGAACACTTCAAAGTACCCAAAATGTCACATGGGCAACTACAGAATGAACATCCCGTACCCATCCCAGTGTTTACAACATCACTATCTGGTCACCCGAAACAAAACAATACAGGCAAACTATCAAATATAATAATGAAAAGAAAATCGTTGTCAGATTTGCTCGGGGAAAAAAAGGCGGGATAATGCACTGGGAAGAGCAAGAGATAGGATAGAAAGTCAAGAATGGAAAATAGCACAGATGGGGTAAAGGGCAGTACGGGTAAGATAGATGCACAACGAGTCCTCTAGCTCTTCAACTTTCTGTAGGATTTTCCATCCACACATTAGCGGTCTTGGCTCGCTATGATAATCGTTCGCAACGAAGAGGGAAAAGACACCCAGTGAACATCTGACTATTCCACAACCTGAAAAGCACATCACATGGACCAGTTTAACGCTGGGCCACCACGAACTGAACCCACAACCCTTCCGACACGAGTCAGAAATGTGCCAGAAACCATCGACATCTCATTACAGTTTTGGATGATAGAAAATAAACAAAAATAATAATAATATAATAATAATAAAACATCACAATAAAGTTTCAGAGGAAAAAAATCCAGGAAAACTATAACAATCGTATTAAAACCCCGTTCGACTGATCTTCTTTCTTACTCTCCCATAACGCAGGGACAAAACCAACCAAATTTTATTTATTACCGCCAAACAAACTAGGTATATAACATCACAGCACGCCCAACGTCAGATTTTATAATACGAATCGGATCCGTTTTTCATTCTTCCGCGTTTGTTGTTATTATTGCTATTTCGTTTGTTTGTTCCTTTGCTCCTTTGCTCCTTCCGTCATTCCATCGTTAGGAGAATATCCCAGTGCCAAACGTGCACGGCACGACCCTGAAGAGGAGGAAAGGAAAAGATGCTGCTGCTATCTCCACAGCAGCGGGCTTGGTCTTCTTCTTCGTTTTCTTCTTCTTATCTGAGCACATTACTCCTCTCTTGCTATCTCTCCACTGGCTGCCTGTGCCACAGAGAGTAAACTATAAGATCAGTACCCTCTGTTACAAATGCCTCCACAAAACAGCACCTTCCTACCTCTGTGAATGTCTTCATCTGTACACTCCTTCTCGTTCCCTCCGCTCTGCTGCAGATACCTTGTGCTTAAGAACACCTAGATTCAACCAGTCCACCGTTGGCCGTCGCTCTTTCTCTGTTTCTGGTCCATCGATCTGGAATGACCTCCCTCTCTCCCTCCGCCAAAAGCCTTCTTATGAAGCTTTTAAATCCGGCCTCAAGACTCATTTACTTCAAACCTAAGATTCTCCTCTCTTGTTCTATCTCATTTGTGTCCCTGCCCTCAACAGACAAACCCCCACCACCCTGCCGAAGTGTATAACTTTTATGTGTGTGCGTGTGAATGTATACATTTGAATTTGTAAAAACTATTGATTGTAACTGGCTGCATGTGAATGAGTGGGATGAACGAAAGCGCTATGATTTGGGTTTTTTTCAAGATATGGCGCTATATAGATTTCATGTATTATTATTATTATTATTATTATTATTATTATTATTATTATTCACTAAAAGTGACTGCACTGCTGCCTGTCTGCACTGCCTGTTAGGCGACTCACGCCATCTTAGACCTGAGAGGAGGGTTTGGTTTTTCTGTATTGAATTATGAAGCCATTTTCAGCTAGTTTCAAATGAAAATATCAATGAAGATAGTTTTGTTTTCAAACCTAAAAGGAAAAAGTAGGGGGGGGGGGGGGGGGGGTAGAAAAGAAAGATGGAGAAGAGAGGGAAGAAAAAAGAATGAGGAAGGGAAAGAATGGATTTGTAACTTCGGAGCGTACAAATATCTCCACACCCTTGATAAGCACGATAAAGCAGCAGCACAAGCAGCAACAGCAACAACACCAACAAAAACAACAACAACAACAACAACACCAGCACCAGCAGCAAAAGAAGAAGGGTCATAAATTACATCTGAGTTGTGGGGAAAATCTGGTGGAAAATCCTCCCTTTATCAATGACGTGGAAGGAAAGCGTGCAAACGAATACAATACTCATTATTAGCACTGAAATTATCTTAACACTAATTTGATTTAAAAGAACACAATATTCATCATGATTTCATTCATAAAGCAAGAAAAGAAAAGACAAATTAAGTCACCTACTCATGACTTTAGTCTTTTTTTGTTATAATTAAAACATGATATTAATTTACCTAGATTTGATTTTACAAATAAAAAGTGTTGCAATTTGTGTTTGCATTTTGGATATTTACTTTTCGTTTCACTACATATGCCTTACATATACTCACGCACATGCGCATGCTCACACGCGTGCGCACACACACATGCATACATAAATACATACATACACCACATATATACAACGCACACGCATACCACACACACAACACACACGCGCGCACACACGCACACCACAACACACACGCACCACACACACACGCACGCACGCACGCACGCACACCACACACACACACACACGCACGCACGCACGCACGCACAGAGATACGCGCGTGCGCGAACTAAAAAAGAAACAAAACAAAGCTTAGAAGCCGGTGTTTCTTGAGACCACACCCTCTGGAGAAATCTGGCTATGTCAAAACCAAAACCACGACTATTCAACAGCCTCGAAATTAGTTAATAGTAGTAATCCCTCAAAACCATTCAATAATGCTTGCTTGCTTGCTCGCTCTCTCTCTCTCTCTCTCTCTCTCTCTCTCTCTCTCTCTCTCTCTCTCTCTCTCTCTCTCTCTCTCTCTCTCTCCATTTGTTCTTAAGAACATGTTTACCATTAATGAATATCGACATTCACATAAACTGAACCTTCCTTTTACGACTATTATTCTATGCAAATCTAGTCTAAAATATTCTGGAGGATGGTTGTGGAATAATTTACCAAAAGTCATAAGATCCGATTCAAACTTTAAAATTTTTTAAACCAGGTTGTACAATTACCTTATGGATCTCTCTGACTTGACCTATGTCCAAAGATGTATTGAGAACAATAATATATACATATATTTTATTTTCCACTGATATTATAATCGGATTATATTTCGTTTCGGTATACATAGCTTTGACGATCTCTCTCTCTCTCTCTCTCTCTCTCTCTCTCTCTCTCTCTCTCTCTCTCTCTCTCTCTCTCTCTCTCTCTCTCATGTTTGCATTATCTCTGACACTTTTTTTTAATGGCAAATGTTGTTCAACAATATGGCTCGAAGGAACATCATAGATTTTTTAAGGTGTACGAGTCTGTGAATGCTAACAAACTACTTTTGTCATGTCATTATACCTTCATAAACTCCATAAAGTGTACATGTTATCATAATTATTTTGTTTATGATGATGATAGTGATGATGATGATGGTGGTGGTAATGACGGCGTTGATGATAGTGGTGATGTTTATTGTGATTATTATGATTCACTTTGCTTGTAGTTTTGTCTGTTTACTTTCTTTCTTTCTTTCTTTTCGAGGGCTAGATGTAAAAAACCAAAACAAAAAAACAGTCTTGTGCTTATTCCATTACCGTCAGAAAATAAAATTTCGTTATCTCTCTCTCTCTCTCTCTCTTCTCTCTCTCTCTCTCTCTCTCTCTCTCTCTCTCTCTCTCTCTCTCGACACGCAGGGCAAGAAGATACCAACACCTACCAATGACAGCACTGGTCACACAAGAAGTGAGGACAACCATACAAGACGAAATATAAAAGTCACGCACGTTACGAAAACTCTTATCTTCCTTTCAGACTGCAGTGGCCGAGACAGATCCATCCATCCATCCATCATCCATCCATCTCTCTATCTATAGATATATCTCGCTATCTATCTATCTATAGATCTATCTATCTATATAAAATCTATACGTGCACGCTTTCTTTCCTGGCCTAATACCGCTGTCTCCATCAAGCCCCGAGGAGATCAACAGAGACACTTTTCCGTGCAGCTCAGGAAATGGGATCTGCACTCCACAATGCATCATCCGCCAAGCAGATGACTCTCACGGGCTGGGTGGGGGTGGGGGTGGGGTGGGTTATCCCATAGCCGGTTGTTGTGTTTTCCTACACAGTCTTCATCACTCCTAGTGTTTGACCGTAGACGGTTCAGGTTTAAAATAAAATAAAAAAGCAAACAAACCCTAAGAGGTAGATGAACACTTTGTTTGGCAAGTGTTTATGTACTGCAAGACATTCTCATTCATTTCCTTCCCTCGTACATTTATTCATATCTTTGCGCATAAGCTTTAACTCAGATATACAGCCAAAATGTTGGGGTTTTTTAAACTGTATTCTCTGTTTAAAAAAACATTGACAAAACAAAAGTGATGTGGACGAGGGTGAAAAAACACAACTTAAACTGTTCCAAAAGAATAAGGCAAGTTTCTAAAACGAACTTATAGTGAAATTCCAAATACTGAACTACCAACACAGGAATTAAGACAACTCAGACCCAAGACTGAAAGCAGAAAACTGAAAGGCAAAAAAAGGGGTGGGGGGCTCACACACACACACACCACACAGACACCACACACACACACACACACCACACACACACACCATATACACACACCAACACACACACACACACACACCACACACACATACATACACACACACCACATCACACCAAACACACACACACACACCACATTATTGTGGCTTCCACTCTTCTAATCCTCTCACGCAGAATTTTTTTTTTAAACCAAACAAACAAAACAGACAAAATCATTTCCCCTTATTATTCCCCACACAAGATACAGCAGCACGCACAAACTTTGATTTTCTAATAGGAAACAGATTCGTCTTCTTTCCAGTCTACCCGTTCTTAAAAGCTGTTTCTGCTGGGTGTTTTGATTTTGGGGTGGGGGGTGGTGGTGGGGTGGAGAGAGGTTCCGGGTATTTTTTGTTTTGCTTTCTTTGTTTGGTTTTTTGTTTCGTTTGTTTCGTTTGTTTTTGTCTGGTTCGTTGTTTGTTGTTGTTTGTTTTTGGGGTAGTGTCCCCATACCATCATTAGGGACAACATCAGAATGCCCCCGCGTGCAGCACGGCACTAGAAGAAATTAATGGACAGGAAGGAGAGAGGAAAGGGTGCTATCTTTCTGTCTATCTCTACAACTGCCTCTCATAGCATCTCATAGCATCTTCCTGCTGCTGGGCTAACCGGCCAGCCAAGCCACTCATGCCATCTTACACACACACACACAGACCCTCCCCACCCACCCACCCCGCCCTCTCCTGTATTGAATTACACAGCTATTTTCTGTCAATTTAAAATGAACATAAAAATAACGTTTCACAAAAAACTGCTCGAAAATACAGGGAGGCCAGTGAGGTGGGGGGGGGGGGAAGGAAGAAAAAGACGAAAACAAAGGAAGAGAAGAAAAGAGGACAAGAAAGAGAGATAAAACATCATCAACAACAACAACAACAACAAAATTGCACTCGTAACTTAAGAGAACGTAAAAAATCTCTGAACCAATAATAGGCTTAATAACAGCAACAGCAGCAGCAGCAGCAGCAGCAACAGAATCAGCAGCTGCAACACAAAAAGCAGCAACAGCAGCAGCAGCAGAAGAAGAAGAAGAAAAGGAGAACAGAAAATTAGAAGGGTCATGAATTAGATCTGGTTTCTGGAAAAAAAGAGGGAGAAAATAAATTCCATTTTTTATTATTATTATTATCATTATTAGAGAAATCCAGCAGAAAACTCCTCCCTTTATCAATGACGTGGAAGAAGAGTGCAAATGAATACATTACTGAATAATGCAGTTGAATATTTTCTGCACTTACCTTTTCATCCAGCAGTATCTCAAATTTGATGACGGAAAACAACCATGAGACCAAAAATTGAATCACCTACAATTCTACTGGGTGTTTTTTTTTTAAGCAAGCAAGAAAATTAAATCCATTCTTTTAAGAAACTTTTTTTTATAAAACCCACTACAACTTAGCCTACCCTGTTACCGTCGGGGTGTGTGTGTGTGTGTGTGTGTGTGTGTGTGTGTGTGTGTGTGTGTGTGTGTGTGTGTGTGTGTGTGTGGTGTGTGTGTGTGGTGTGTGTGTGGATGTGTGTGTGTGTGTATGCGCGCGCGCGCGCGCGTGTGACTTTATTGTCCACTGTGCCTTTCTTATTCTTTTTTTCCTCTTTCCTCGTACAAAGATGGATCGGTGGTCTAGACGTAACGCGCCTGTCTAGAAAGCGAAAAAGTCCGGGTCAGAAGTGTGCGGTGGTTCGTGCCCCGTTTGGACCCGAAACTATTTCCCCATCCATTAGATCATGAGTGGTGGTCTGGGAGCTAGTCTTTTGGATGAGACGATAAACCGAGGTCCCGTGTGTTACACATAATTATTTAGCACACGTAAAAGAACCCACGGCAACAAGAGAGTTGTCCCTGCCAAAATTCTGTAGAAAAAACACTCTGATAGGGAAATAAATACAGTTGCAGAGAGGAAAAAGAAAAAAAATGGGTGGCGCTGCTCTTGTGGCGACGCGCTCTCCCCGGGGAGAGCAGCCCGAATTTCACGGAGAGAAATCTGCCGTGACTTAAAGTGGTATGAAATTAAATGAAATGAAAGAGCTCCTAGGTTCACCAGGTGACATTTTGCGTATGCGACCGTTTTAGCCTCCCATGAAGGTAGCCGCATTCCGACTTCGGGGATGTATGTTACGCATGTTCGTGTTTCCCTAACCCATCGAACGCTGACATGAATTAGGGACCTTGGACGGTGCATATCAATTTTGATCTTCCGAGAGTGTATATGTATACACGAAGAGAATTAAAGCACTGGCAGGTCTGCACTCGAAGTTGGCCTGGGAGATCGTAGAAAACCCCTACCCTTAAGTCACCAGACGCCGCCGAGATTCGAACGCACGACTTCATGAACCCATGGGATTGAAGTCGAACAATTTTAACCATTCGGCCATAACGTTCATCCACTGTGCCTTCACAAAAAAGAAGAAATAAATAAACATAAAAAATCACAAATTATGTCTTTTATTTCAAGTTTTCTTAGCTGCTATTACAACCCAACAACAACAAAAAACAAAGAAAAGTTTTCTCCTCTCTTTTGATATTTTGGAAGCTTCTATATAGATGTTAAAGATTGGGGAGGGGGGGGGGGGGGGGGGGGGGCGGGGGGTCGGCGGCGCTAAGAGCAAGGTGTTGTTAACATTTGATGCATTTTCCATCTGTTTTCTATTATTTTTTCTGATTGTTAATTATTGATATATTTATATGTGTGTGTGTGTGTGGGGGGGGGGGGGGGGGGGCGGGTAGCTGGGTTCCTTCATTTCTCTCTCCCTCTCTCCCTCCCCCCCTTCTCTCACTGTGTGTGTGTGTGTGTGTGTGTGTGTGTGTAAGTGCGTGCGTGTGTGTGCGCGCTCGCCAGAATATGAACCCGTCTGAATACTCGTAAAAGGCTTCACTGCATACACATCAGAAAACAACAACAAACAAACAACAAAAACCGCCTCATCCATGACAGCCTAAAGTAACAACAAACCTCTATACGTTTCATCCACTTTTCTGTGTTTACCCAGCGCCTTTAGCAAGAAACGAACATCAGTATGTTGTTCTTTTATCGAAATGCTGCTAAAACTCTGGCATCTTACACACATAAAAGAGACAGTTCACCAAATGACCACTCATTAAAAACACTCTAATAGTCACGCAATGCGCGCGTAATGCACGCGCACGTGTGTGTGTGTGTGTGTGTGTGTGTGTGTGTGTGTGGTGTGTTGTGTGTGTGTGTGTGTGAGAGAGAGGAGGGGGGGGGGGGTGGGAGACGGGGTGGTCCGCATACGCAAACTTGTAGTGTGGTTTGTGTGTGTGTGTGTGTGTGTGTGTGTGTGTGTGTGTGTGTGTGTGTGTGTGTGTGTGTGTGTGTACCCTTTGGTCATCCATATGCGCACAAGAACGTCCATATCCCATAATACTGTCTTAACAAAACTGAAAAGATAAGTATAGCTCTAAACTCATAAAAACTATAACGATCCACTAAACACACACACACACACACATCACAACACCACCAACACACCACACATTCACCAACACACCACATCCACCAACACACACACACACACATCAACACACACATCCACCAACACACACACACACATCACCAACACACACACCACACACACACACACACCACACACACACATCCACCAACCACACACACACACACACACACACACACACACACACACACACACACACACACAATCTGTAGATTTCTCAAATGCTGCACTGCTTACATGAGCACCAGCAGACACAAACTTCCCATTTTGAGCGCTTTGATTTGTTGCTTTACAAGATTCAGCGCTACATAAATTCCATACATATTATTATTATTTTTTATTATCATATTTATTATTATTACTTATACTACTACTACTATTATTATTATTATTATTATTATTTTAATGCCGGATCTCCTCTTACGAGTTGCATACCAGAAGCTGCCAATAAAAACATACATACACCTTAACCACAAACCATGCTCATCCCACCTTCCCATACAGCAGAAGGATCTGACTGAACTAGCGGTCATTTTCTTTTCAAGATCACAGAAAATGTCTTCCCACTGTCAAACACTTGGCGACACAGAGAGTGAGAGAGAGAGAGAAGAGAGAGAAGAATGAGGAAGAGAGAGAGAGAGAGGAGAGAGAGAGAGAGAGAGAGAGAGAGAGAAGAGAGAGAGAGAGAGAGAGAGAAGAAGAGAGAGACAGGAACAAGAAACGTCTAATGGAGAAAAAGGCGCGAAACAAGCAAACTCTCTTCGGAGTCCATTGCGTTTTATCTGCGTTATTCACGACTGGCTTGGCCTCTTTTGCCAGGCCTCTTCGATCTCTTTCCAGTCTCTTTGATTCCTTTATCGATTTCCCCACACACACACTCCCCGCCTCGCTCTCTTTTAGTGTTGGATAAAGCGCCAGATATTCATGCCGCTCATTCTGAACACACAAGCATGTGTGTGTGCGCGCGCGCGCGCACACACGCACGCACGTACACACACAGCACAACATAACACACACAATCTCCCCTTCCCCCAAACACACACACAAATATACTTTCAATCTATACAGTAAAAAAAATAAAACCACCAGACAATAACAATCGAACACCAAAAACAAGAAACGAAAACAAAAAACCAGCAACAGAAACAAAACAAAACAAAATAAAACTTTTTCAGATTCAATTTTTTTTATACGGCTTCCCCCTCTAGAGAAATTAAAAAACAAAACAAAACACACAAAACTGCAAAATCAGATTCAGACCCAATCGAATAAACGTATGCATCTCCTAAGTCTGAATGCGGCTACCTCACTAGTGGGTAAACGGTTGCACACGCTAAATCTCACCAATTCGTAAACCTTGAAGCTCTAGCTATGCGGGGGGAAAAAAACAACCACGAAAAATCCCTTCAAAAACATGTTATCAATAGCGCTAAAAATTACAATTATTTTTTCAACTTCAGTGCAGGCAGAACACAACAACAGTACCTAAACACAACATCACTCCCTTCCAGGAAAGAGCGGACGACGAGTGAAGACGAAAACAAAAGTCAAGCACGTTAAGAAAACTCGAATATCTTGCTTTCAGATTGCAGTGGCCGAGACAGCTCTATCTATCTATCTATCTATCTATCTATCTATCTATCTATCTATCTATCTATCTATCTATCTACCCATCTATCTATCTCTCTATCTCTCTATCTATCTACCCATCTATCTATCTCTCTATCTATCTATCTATCTATCTACCCATCTATCTATCTCTCTATCTATCTATCTATCTATCTATCTATACGCGCACGCTTTCTTTCCTGGCCTAATACCGCTGTCTCCATCAAGCCCCGATGAGATCAACAGAGACACTTTTCCGTGCAGCTCAGGAAATGGGATCTGCACTCCACAATGCATCATCCGCCAAGCAGATGACTCCCACGGGCTGGGTAGGAGTGGGGTGAGCCCACGGCCGTTTTTCAGCCTTCCCCATCCCTCCTAGTCCTTAGTAAGGTGCAAAAATACAAACAACAAAATACGGAAGATGCATACGATTCTCACAGGTTGGGTGGGGATAGGAGTGGGGTGAGCCCACAGCCGTTTTTCAGCCTAGTCCTTAGTAAGGTACAAATAAATAAACAAACAACAACAAAACGGAAGATGCATAATGGTCTCTCTATTGAGTGTTCCGCGCTGTGGGAAGGGAGATGTCTTCATTCATTTCATTTCATTCATTCATTTCGTTTCATTCATTCATCATATACCTCCATTCATTTCTGTTTGCGAATCATCTTTAACCCGAAGGAAGATACAGCAGCTGTCCTCTTGGGCAAATCAATTCAGCTAACACACTCACTCCCTTCAATATCCTCACAAACTGATGTTTGATTCATGTAAAAACAAGATGAAAGACGAGATGAAATAGCGTCTGACACGCTGCAAGGAAGCGGTTAAGTTACTGAAAGGACGCAACAAGTAAAGGATGATGTTAAGACTACTGATGACAACAACAACACAACACACACATCATCCGCGCGAGAAAGACAGGGCGACACACAGAGAGAGGGGGGGGGGGGGAGAGGAGAGAGGGGGGAGAGAGACAGACAGACAGAGAGACGAGACAGATACAAAGAGACAGCAGAGAGACAAAGAGAGAAGACAGAGACACAGGAGGGAGAGAGAAAGACAAAGAGAGAGAGACAGAGAGAGACAGAGAGAGACGAGAGAGAGAGAGAGAGAGAGAGAGAGAGAGAGAGAGAGAGAGAGAGAGAGAGAATATCAAGGGCTAAATCACACACAATATCACACACGAAAGAAAGAAAGAAAGAAAGAAAGAAAGAACGGAATCAAGCATAAATTTGACTTTGTTTTTAAAAGATGAAAGAATGAAAGAAAGAAGAAAGAAAGAAAGAAAAAGAAAGAAAAAGAAAGAAAAAGAAAATAAAAGAAAATAAAGAAAGAACAAACTTTGGAGTACACAAAGAATGAAAAACAGTAGAACGCAATTAACTATTTTTGTTTTAGATATCACACAAAGACACACACAAAATTAACAAAATAGCGCCGCGTCTTTCCAGTCGGAAGCTCACACTACAAGTTGACAAGACAATAATTATTCATGCCATCATTCGTTTTCTCTCTCTCTCTCTCTCTCTCTCTCTCTCTCTCTCTCTCTCTCTCTCTCTCTCTCTCTCTCTCTCTAACAACACACGTTGTTGTTGTAGTTGCTGTTGTTGTTGTTGCGAAGACTATCACTTTTCTTCTCTTTCTGTCATATTATTTTGTTTGGGTTTGTTGTTGTTGTTTTTACTTTCTGTCTGTTATCCTTTTGTCTTTCTTTTGATTTTTCGTCTAATTTTATTAACTTCGCCCACTCTCTATTTTGGTTGCAAAAGGGAGGATGAAGTGGCAGCCTATAATCAAGTGCACACTTCGACATTTTGTCTCCAACATAGTACAGTTGTTTCTTTCTGTTTAGTTCAAAGAGTGTGTGTGAGTGTGTGTGTGTGTGTGTGTGTGTGTGTGTGTGTGTGTGTGTGTGTGTGTGTATGTATGTATGTATGTATGTGTGTGTGTATGTATGTGTGTGTGTGTGTGTGTGTGTGTGGTGTGGTGTGTGTGTGTGTGTGTGTGTGTGTGTGTGTGTGTGTGTGTGTGTGTGTGTGTGTGTGTTATCGTTGTTGTTGCTATATTTTCTAATATTGATGTGATGTGTGTGTGTGAGTGAGTATGCGTGTGTGTGTTGTGTGTGTGTGTGTGTGTGTGTGTGTGTGTGTGTGTGTTGTGTGTGTGTATGTGTGTGGGTGTGGTTCTTATTGTTGTTGCTGTTGCTGCGAGATTTTCTAACCTATGATGTAAACTTGTTTTGAGCCTTTTTGTCAGCATGTCAGTTAAGCTGGTTTAACCTATTCTTTCTTTTTTGCTTGCTTGCTTCCTCTTTCTTTTCCTTTCTTTTTCCTTTTTCTTTCTGTTTCTTTCAGTCTGGCCAGAAATGACAATCTGTCGTGCGCAGGCAGAACATGGTTTGCTGTTCTTCCTATACTAGATTACATGGTTGTTCTATGCTTCTTTTGTTGCTATTGGCGTTAATGTCGTTGCAAATAAAGAACATAAGGTGGAAAATAGAATGTATGAAAGGAACAAGCGACAGAAAAAAAAAAACAAAACAAACAAAGAAAGAAAGGAAGGCAAACAGACAGAGGGACAGACAGACAAACAGGAAGAAGGAAGGAAGTGAAAGAAAGAAAGGAAGAAAGGAAGGAAGGAAGGAAGGAAGAAAAAAAAGAAAGGAAGGAAGGAAGAACATTTTGAAATCCTTCGGATGAGACTATAAACCGAGGCCCCGTGTGCGAACGCATGCAGAACACTTGCGCACACGTTAAATCCTGTTCCGCTTTTCGAAAGAGTAGGCCATTGTGTGCCGGTGGGAACAGATGACAAAATTTACAAAACCGCTTACACACGGGGACTGGATGTAAAAAAAAGCACACGAGTGCTTATTCCATTATCCTCGATATTTAAAAAAAAGAAGTCATCTGAGCGCTTTGATTTGTTGCAAGATTCAACGCTAAATAAATTCCATACATTATTTTTATTATTATTATTATTATTATTATCATTATTATTATTATTAAGAAAGGAACGAAGAAAGGGAGAAAAAAGAAATAAAGAAAAGAAAGAAAGAAAGTAGTGCACGAACGAACGAACGAACAGCAGAAAGAAAGAAGGAAGGAAAAAAGAAATAAAGAACACGCAGCCTTTTTCTTTGTTCCTCCTCAGCTGATACCACATTCCCTTCTTTCATTCTTCAAACAATTTACAAGATGTATCGCATATGTTTCGTTTTTGTTGTTGTGTTGTTTTTAAATTGCTTTTTACTTTATTGCTGATCAGGTTTTCAAGAGCAGAGGAGAGCGGCTTTTGCTTTTTGGTTGCCTTTTTATGGGTGTTTTTTTTTTCTTTCTTTCTTTGTTAAGGTTCGTTTGACAAAAAAGGCTGTTGTACTCATTCTATTATCTTCAAGAATGTTTTTGGTTTGGGTTGGTTTTTTTTTATTCGTGCGCCTGCTCTCTCTCTCTCTCTCCTCTCTCTCTCTCTCTCTCTCTCTCTCTCTCTCTCTCTCTTCTCTCTGTGTTAAAAAAAAAAAAAGTTGTTATGGTCTTTCCATTACCTTCAAGAAATAACTTGTTGTCTTCTGTTGTCTGTTGTCGCTGTCTGTCTCTCACTCTATCTGCGTGGATTATAAAAAAGCTGTTATGCTCATTCTATTTAATTACCTTTAAGAAATAAAAACTCTCTCTCTATCAAATATTGTCATGTCATTCTCTCTCTCTCTCTCTCCTCTCTCTCTCTCTCTCTCTCTCTCTCTCTCCTCTCTCCTCTCTCTCTCTCTCTTCTCTCTCTCCCTCTCTCCTCCTCCTCTCTCTCTCTTTCTCTCTCTCCACACACACACAAAAAATCTCGACTTTCTCTTTTCCTCTCCACGTCCAAGGCCTGTCACTCCTTTAAAGAAGCAGACGCAGCAAACTCATGTCACTCACAACGCAACAAAATCACACAAAACCAAACAAGCAAACACAACAACGACAACAACAACCAACCAACCAGCCAACCAACCAATTACCATTAGAAGAAGAAGGAGGGAAAAAAAGGGACGTAGCACCTGCAGGCAGGCAGACAGGCCTGTCGTGCAGGCAGTTCCAGACTGCACCGGGACGACCCCAGAAAACAGACAGCTCGGCACACACTGTGGCAGGAGGAGGGGGACTGCTGCATTAGCAGGGCAGGGCAGGGCAGGGCATGGAGCCACCACGCCTCCAGAATCACAAAAATGGAAACGTTCTCTTTATCTGCCTGCCTGCCTGCTAACCTGCCTGCTTGCTGCCTGTTTGTTTCTCTGTATCTCTTAGTCTGTCTGTCTGTCTTCTTCTGTTTTGTCTGTCTCTTCTCTTCTGTCTCTCTCTCTCTCTCTCTCTCTCTAACAAGAGACGACATATGACATAATCCAATACAGAATCTGTCTCTATGTCTATTTGTCGTCTCTCTGACTGTTCTGTCTGCATCTCTCTCTGTCTCCCTGTGTGTGTGTGTGTGTGGTGTGTGTGTGTGTGTGTGTGTGTGTGTGGTGTGTGTGTGTGTGTGTGTGTGTGTGTGGTGTGTGTGTGTTGTGTCTCTCCCTCCCTCCCTTTCCCTCTCTCTTGTGCAAGTTGCACTGAACGGACAAGGGTTGTTACTTATCATTTATTTCGTTTTATTTTAATTTCACTTCAGGTTATTTATCTACAGATAAAGAGTTATTTGTTTAACTTATTTATCTATGTTGTATATCTCTCTATTTCTTTAGTCATCATTTTGCTATTCTCGTTTCGGCTTTTCATCCATCGTCACGCCTCTGCAGACTAGACAGACAGGCTAGTTTGGTTTTTTGTGGGTTTTTTAAAATATATATATATATTTATTCGTTTCTTTGTTTTTGTCTGTTTGTTTTATTTCGCTTCTTTCCTTCGGTTTTCCCCTCCATCGCATTCGGCAGACTCTCCAGACAGGGTCGTTTATATCTTCTTCTTTGATTCATTTACTTTTCTTTTGGGTATGTATTTTGCTTCTTTGCTTCGTTGCTTCAGTTTTTCCACTCCCTCGCACCTCAAGAGGACTGGGATGACAGGGTCGTTTCCATTCATTTAGATATATATATATATATATATATATATATACATATATATATATAGAGAGAGAGAGAGAGAGAGAGAGAGAGAGAGAGAGAGAGAGAGTTATTCCTATAGCTCTTTACTTACTTTGGTTTCAGGATTTTTTTGTTTGTTCTCTCTTTGTCTTCCTCCAGTAAAACTCCCAACAGTGACAAAAATATTCACAATACTGGCTGTAAACCAGGGTTGAAGACAGGTTAGGATGAAGCCCGTTTCACTCCTACATTGAAATCCTCCGGATGAGACTATAAACCCCAGGTCCCCCCCTGTGTGCGAACGCACTCAGAACATATTGCACGCATGTTAAAACCCGTTCTGCCAATCGGAAGAGTAGGCAATTCGTGCCGGTAGGAATGGACGACCCAAAAAAGTATATAATCATACCAAACAAACAAACAACAACAAAAACCCGCATGCACACTGGTGTTGTGTTCAGACATCATCCCCGAGGTCGGAATGCGGCTACCTTAATGGTGGACAAGAACAGTCGCATACCCAAAAAATCTCACCATCGGTGAACCTCGGAGCTCTAGCCAAGGAGCGACGCTCCTCCCAGGAAAACAACAACAACAAAACCCAAACAAAACAAAACTTCCATCATTGTCGTATAACAAGCTACATCAACACTATGTCAGACTGGTCCATCATTGTCGTATAACAAGCTACATCAACACTATCAAACAAAACCTCCACCATTGTCGTATAACAAGCTACATCAACGCTATCCAACAAAACCTCCATCATTGTCGTATAACAAGCTACATCAACACTATCAAACAAAACCTCCATCATTGTCGTATAACAAGCTACATCAACACTATCAAACAAAACCTCCATCATTGTCGTATAACAAGCTACATCAACGCTATCAAACAAAACCTCCACCATTGTCGTATAACAAGCTACATCAACACTATCAAACAAAACCTCCATCATTGCCGTATAACAAGCTACATCAACACAATGTCAGATCGGGAAAAAAAAAAAAAGCAACACCACAACAACAAAGAAAGAAACAAACTAAAGAAAGAAAGAAACTAAGATATAACAAAAAACAAAAGGCCAATAAAGCAACACAAAAAAACACCAACACAAATAGAAAAACGAAACAATACCAAAGAACGAAATGGTACAGAGAAACCATCCCGTTATCCACCACAAGCCATCACCAGACAAACTTCAATGACGGCAAACGCAGAGGACCACCCCACCACTCCTAAGTACCCAGGCCAGCTTCATCCCCACCAGCACATCACATGGTCGGTGACTCACTGACCACTGAGGCCAAGGGAGGTCTGGACCCTGAACGATAGCTAACTCAGCCACTGACTCCCCCCCCCCCCCCCCCTTCCCCCCCCTGACGGGATAGCCGGGTAGTTTAGAGTGATGTATTCGCGATCTGCTGACCCGGGTTCGATTCTCGGTCAAGAGGATTTTTTTTTCCTCTGGAGTTAACATCAGAGCCGACTCCACTCTCCCCAAAAGTCCTTCGGATGAGACTATAAACCGAGGCCCCGTTCCACATTTCGGAAGAGTACGCCATTGTGTGCCGGTGGGAACGGATGACAACATTTACAAAACTGCATACACACGGGGACTGGATTAAAAAAAGCACATGAGTGCTTATTCCATTATCCTCGAAGTAAAAGAATAAATAAATAAATGACCGCATAGAGACTGTACGAGGTCCTCACTGGGCCCTCTTCAGGCCGGTGACTTACTGACCATCGAGGAGAAGAGGGATCCTGCCCCTGACCGATAGATAACTCAGTCACTGACTCCCCACCTCTGACCACACAGGTCCTCACTGGGTCCTCTTAGGCCCGGGCTGGCCACCGCCTTCCACCACTGACCCAGACTGACCCTTATCTTTCCCTGGTCTTAGCGTCACTCTTTCTCTCTCCACGTAATGACCACCCATAGGCCAACGGCGCTGATAGGTGGAAGAGAGAGAGAGAGAAGATGACGGAGGGGGTGGGGAGGGGTATGCTGGCTGGACCCGGACTGTAAACTCTTTATCTTTGCCATCTTTCCCCCCTTTTCTTTTTCTCCTACTTAGCATGTCCATGTCACGCTTAAGATGTTTCTTCTCCTCTATAACTGCATCACCCTTTTTGAGTTGTCCTCTAGAATACAAACATACAATTTTGGGGGTAAACAGTTTCAAAATGATTGTGGCCGTGTCAAAGACCATTGTTTCTTTAAACACACACAGACACACATGCGCGCGCGCGCACGCACACACACACATTTCCCAGAATATCCAAATGGACAAAGAACAGAAATGGGTGGACAACATCACTGAATGGACCACAAAAACAGTTTTGCTGAGACCCAGGCACCGGCACACGCCCACCACAAATGGAGAAAGCTGCTGTTTTTATCAATAATTCAGTCCTCCCAAAAGCACTCTCAGTTAAGGAACAAGGGTACTGTGGCGTGGAGGAAACCTTTCCATGCGCCTTGAAGCTGCTATGTCATATAGTTATGGTAAAAATGAGTCCTAAACACTGAAAGACAGAGGCTAGCGTGAAAGATATACTTTGTACATGGCTTCAGTTCAAATTTCACAGGGTTTCAGTCGGGCTGCTGAAAATATGGGGAATCTGGTATTATCTAGATACACATCTTGCATTTCACACTACTTTGGAGGCTTTAACAAAATGGAGACTGAAGGCCTTTGGGATTAGACCATGTAAGTGGAAGACCAAAACCACAACATAGCACGGGTGTAACTTCTCACCATCACACAATACGGAATTCGACACAACGCTTCATCAAGTTATTGAGATGTGTAAGGCGTGTGTGTGTGTGCGTGGCTTTTAAAAAAAAAAATTTAAGCATATAAACGAAATATACATTACGTAGGTAAACGTCTAAGTTGTTTTCTTTCGTTTGGGTGGGGTTTTTTTAAAGATTGAAATGTCCTGTTCTGCACCCATGATCATAACAGAAAAAAATATTACGCACCCATATTGTTTTAATCTTAAATAGATTTACACCAAACAAATCCTTCATCAGGCCGCTATAGTAATACAAAAAACAGCTCCTAAAATGGAACTTTTTCCTCACCAATAGAGTCTGAGGCCATTCATTTTGTTTAAATTCCTCGTTTTGTTTCCGTTTTGCTCTTGCTTCATCGGAAAGCTGCTGGTTACCTGCACTCGTTTTTCCTCCACTACTACTTCTGCATTAAAGCTTTATTTCTCGTCTTTTACACTCACATACGTACCTCCTCTCTGAAGGCAAGCTTTTATAAGCAACACCTCTCCATCCAATCTGCCACCATTTGATCATTCTGTATCTGTAAGAAATCCAATGCCAGCACAGTATTGTCAAAGTTTCGGGGGGGGGGGGGGCACTGGAATCCCAGGGCAGTGCATTACTTTCTCCTCCTTTCACCGCAGGTAGTCAGCTCCCTATTCTGATCTTTCCCCCCACAGAACCTCCTCAAAAATGCATGGTGGTCTAGTCTGCATCTCAGGGGCTTTTTGAAAACTCTTGGGAATGCTTGTCCTGTCAGAGGCATAGCAGGGCAGCTGATGGACTTTAAGGGGGGGGGGGGGGGGGGGGGGGGGGAGGCGTATGAATCCTTAAGGATTGTCTAGATGACTGCGAGTGTTATTGTTTCACTCTGCCCGAAACTTCGGTACTGTCCCCACAGGAAAACTCACACCCTTCCTGTGAAAGACACTACACTGGGGTAGTAGGCGGCATGCAGTACTGGAGGGAGGAGGATATGTCTTACTTTGTCCATGTACTCTCTCACGCTTAGTCTACCCCCCCCCCCCCAAACCACCACACACACACACTCACTATCGTCTCATTGTCTCAGCTCCTCGTGTTTGGCCCGGGTGAGGCAATTCAGCAGCGATGCATTATTCACAGGATAACAAGGAGACATGCCAATAGAAACGCCACACGGCCAGCCCAGACAGCCCCAGCAACAGTATCTATCTATCTATCTGTCAGTCGATGGATAGTGCGAGCAGGCAGACTACTGATGTCTTGCCTCGCTCCTTTCTCTTCTCTTCCCTTCGCCCTCCCTCAGGCAGTGTTTTCTTGGTACCATCAACGGAGAAAGCATGTCTCCCGTCTAAAATGTCATTTTTGGCTTCTATTCCAAAGTCACTGGTTTTTCTTCTCTTACACCCCCCCCCCCCCCCCCCCCCCCCCCCCCCCCCCCCCCCTGCCCCTCCCCCAAGCAGTTCGGTAGTACTACTAACTTTCTTTTTCTCTTCATAGAAAGTCAGAAAAGTGTTTCCAGCGGTTGTGTAATAGCCATAACAGAACTTTTTTGATTGTTTGTTAAGAACAAGAGACAAAGCGTTAGGGTGGCTTTCTTGTGATTACCTTCCATGATAATATTGCTAACGTTTACGACAAATCACTTCCCGCGCAGAACCAATTTTCTGTGGTTGATTCACAACTATACGGTTTTTTTTCTCCTGTGAATAATTTTATTCTCCGGCCCTAGGCTCTTTAACAAGTAATAACAAAAGGAAATATAACTCTTATTTCACATTCTGACAATGATGCTTTCAGCGGAGAAAGTAATTAAAAACAAACAAACAAAAACACCAAACACTCCCCCCCCCCCCCCTAAAAAAAACAACAACACCCAAAACAACACCAACAAAACAGCCTACAACATTGCTATGTGGTGCAGTGTATCACAGAGAAACACAGAAACATACATACACTCATACAAACGAATCAAAACGACAACTTTAAGTATTCAAAATGCAAAGTCACGAACAAGAACCTAACAAAGATTAGTTTTGCTACCGCAGAAAATACACCAGTGCACATGACCTCAAACTTGCCAGTGCCTGTGCAGCCAATAAGCTAGCTGACATGCAGGTGAGTAAAAGGCATAATGGGGACACACAAGACTCTACAAAAACAGCACCTGGTCACTTCTCAGCTCATTCATAGAGTTTAGCCTTCGTTTTAACCCCTTTAAACGCTGTAGTAGCAAGGACAGGAACATGTATGCCAATATCGTTGTTTTGCCTCAAAACAAACATTCTCAAAGAGGGTGTGCACTATCCATTTTGCAACCAAGTAAATATCACAAAAGATGTTCACAGACGTTTCCCCTCTTGGTGAAAACTTTAAACAACACCATGTAATACTTTGCCTCACGTTCGTCCTTCGTCTTTCACTTAAATCAATCGTCAGCAGTAAGCACACACAACATAGAAGAAGAAGAAAAATAAAGGTGCCCAATAACCTACGTGTTCGTTGTGGAGCGAGATGCAGAGACCTCAGCTTCTCCAGGGGCCAGCATATTGAGGGCGGCGCCCATCTCCTCTCCCTCGCTGCTTTACCTTCCCTGACCCTGAAGAGAGCAGGTACCCATTTACAGCTGAGTGAACTGGGGTACAGTACAGAAACCAAGGCACACAAACAGTCACCCATCCAAGATGTTTTCACGCTCCACACGCAATATACAACTCCCATAAAACGGTCTTTACAAAGGGAGCTGGCTAAACCATCAAGCATGGGGAAGTTTACTGACAATTTAATAAATGCCCAGCGTGTTGGGTTCGGGTTTCTTTTTGGTCCAAGAAAATACTGAGAATAGCCAGCACGTAGAATGCAAGATCATTTTTCCCACGGAAAAATCTCCAACAGGCTAAACATTCCTTATGCGCCACACCATAATTACTGCTAAGAAAATCGCCCTAAAGATGCTTTTTCAACAGCAAAGCCATGCATGAGTGAAGCCTCAAATGCCCGCTAGTCTTTTCATATTTCTGCAACCAAGGAATCGTCACATGAATCACTCTATCTTTGAGATGTACACACGATCTTCTGCATACACAGCAAAGTCACTGAAAGGTCTCTACTTCAGTGAGTCGACCAGAGAGACAGTGAAAAACCCCCACCCTTAAATCTACCAGGCTTCAGCAGAGATTCGAACCTGCAATTTCAGGACCATCGAAACTAAAAAGCCTGTTGACCTAATCCACTCGGTTACTATGCTAACAAAAGCTATCGGCTCTGAAAACCACAAAAAAGAACTGCCGCCATTCTTGGAGAGCACACTTCAATACAACAGACAGAATTCTTCTGGTCTCCCTATATTTGACAAGGACGGAATTCCCGCTTCCCAGTGAACCCCCATCTGTCAATATTGCAAAAAGCACACTCCTTGAAAACCATAGAGGCTGCACACACCGAGCTTCAACAGGTGCAGGCAATTTCTGAATAAAAAGCTCCACACACACACACTGAGCTTCGTTGAAGGTGCAGGCAATTTCTGAATAAAATCAGGAAAACCCCAGGTTTAGATATGCATCTGCTATGCATACATTATGATTCCGTTCAACGAAGAGATAGAGATCCCATCAGCAAGTAATCGTGCCTTTCATACAATATATAGTATGCACCGCTCCAAACTTTATCCTCTTTTCTGATATCAAGATGACAAGTCGTGGTGGTTTTGTTGTTGTTTTTGTTTCTTGTTTGTTTGTGAATTTTTGTGTGGTGTGGGGGATTTTTGGGGGTGAGGTAGTGGTCTGGTGGGGGGGGGGGGGGGGGGGGTTGTTTAAATGCATTCGAGGTTCGCATGAGCAACCGACGGACAAAAGATGAAAAATAACTGTGAACATTTTCTGGCGTATGGAGCGTCAATACTGTTGACTCACACGAGCAAAAAGAAAATACCAAAACAACAACAACAACAAAAACACAGCAGCAAGAACAACACGACAATAAGAAAACCAAACAAACACAAGAAGAAGAGTTTTCCACTGATTTTTCGTTCTGTTTGTATGCTGTTTCTTTGGACAGGACTCTAAAAAAAATATATATATAATTTTAAAAAAGCCTCTCCGAGAAATCAGACTAAAACATAATACTATCTCTAAGGGTGTGTATGACTCAAAATACTCATGCAAAGTGACCTGAAACTTGAAGAAAAAACCCACACCGATTTCATCTTATAAAATAATAAAACAAACAAAGAAAGAACAGCAAGACAGAAAGAAAGAAAAGAAAGACAGAAAGAAAGAGAGAAAAGAAAGAAAGAATAAGAAAGACAGAAAGAAAGACAAGAATAAGAAAGACAGAAAGAAAGACAAGAATAAGAAAGACAGAAAGAAAGAAAGAAAGAAAGAAAGACAGACAGACAGACAGACAGACAGACAGACAGACAGACAGACAGACAGAAAAAAAAAAAAAAGAAACCTCGCAGAAAGAAAGAAAAGAAACGAACAGAGAAAAAAAAACCGCAAGAGAGGAAAAAAACCTTCATGAAATGCAGACACCATGTTTAGAAGAAGAAAAAAAACACCCAAAAACCCCCCAAACAAACATTTCAACACAACGCCTCCCATGTGCCAGTCACGGGCAGCCTATAATTTATAACATAACATTACATATAATTTCATGTAGTGGATAATACCCCTTCGTCTGCTTTGCAGTCAAGACAGCCCCAGTCAGCAGCATAGCTTGAATTGTTACTATCAGCCGATAGGTAATCACCTCTTTCCCCCTGCCTGCCTGCCCGGGGCCTCAATGCCCAATCAGCTCTCCCCATTGTGTTCAGGGCAATGCCTGCGCTTGCGCAGGATCTGAAGGTCACGTGCTTCCGTCTGGGTGGATGAGGAGTGGGGGGTGGGAGGTGGGGGGGGGGGGGGGTGGAGAGAGAGAGATGACAGACGACAGAACAAAAGCTGCTCATTTTCCTTCCCAGTCCCCACCAACAGTGCTCCTTTAGTTCAAACATGGTAGTCTTTTTTTTTGTCTGGCTTTCTGGTGGCGGGGTCTCTGTCTGTCTGTCTGTCTCTGGTCTTCTGTGCTTCTGTCTCTCTGTGTCTCTCTGTCTCTGTCTCTCTCTCTCTCTCTCTCTCTCTTCTCTCTCTCTCTCTCTCTCTGGGTGGGCATAATTATGCTTTGAGGTGTGGTGAGGCACGCTGTTGCCGGTTTTGTTTTTGTTACAGTGTACTGTGTGTGGTTGTCATATTATTGTATTACGTTACGCTTCGTTCTATTCTTAGTGTTGGAACTAGTTGCACGTCGCTGTAGTACTGCATTCTGCTGTGTTTTAACTGTACTCGGCGAGTTGTCATGGTTTATATTGTACTGCATTAGATTGTATTGTACTGCTTTGAGCTGTGCTGTACTTTTACACGTCGTGCACTGTTTGTGTTGTGCAGCGGTACAATGTTATTAAGAGGGGGGGGGGGGGGGGGAAAAAAAAGTATTGTTGTGTTAGACTGCGTTGTACTGTCTTGTACTGCGTTGTGCTATTGTGTATAAAACTTCCGTTACAATCAAAACCCGTCATTATAATTATCAGACTATTCAGTCAGAGATAGCACCATGGTACGGTGCAGTCTTTTTTTTTCTGCCCAGTCTGTCTACACTTTGACTTTCTCCATGAGTGTGCATATTTCTGCAGAAGTCTGCCTAGACATAGTGTCTTCTTGCCACAGGATCTTTTACGCACGTATGTTCACATAGGAACACCACCACCACACACCAACACCACCACCATCATCATCACCACGACCACCACCACCACCACCACCACCACCACCACCACCAACAACAACAAACAACAACAACAACAACAACAACAACAACAACAACAACAACAACAACAACAACGATTAGAGAGCTCTCTCAGGCTAAATTTTATGAAGAAAAGAAACTCACTGTACTTTTTTTTAAAACAAAAACAAGCACAACAACAACGATAAAAGTGGCACTGTACAAGTTCAACACGTTCTCCCAGAGGACACAACACGGGGGGAGGGGTTGTTAACAGACGGGATAGCACATAACACAGCAATACAGCCCGGAAAAGCTAAACGCTAGAGAACCAGCCTCCTATCAAGTGAAAGATGCTTTTCAAAAATCGTTTATCAGCCTCAGGGCAGATTCCAAAATCGTTTTATAACCCTGCGTTATGAGATCTCGCCTTTTAAAGATTATATCCCATAGCCTCTGCTCGCAAAAAAAAAACCCACACCCAACCGAAAAAACAAACTAAAAGAAGCAACTCTCGCAAAGATGAGTTGGGCTGGAGCAACCGAGAAAAAAAAGGGACCAAAAAAAATCTCAAAAAGCCAGCTGCGTTTTAGTTTTTTAGGGAAAGGGCATGTTTATGCCTTCAGCATCCATTCCCCCATCATCAGATCGTCTTTCAACTCTTTGATCCTCCGCACGCAAAAAAACAACCCCAAACCCAAACACCAACCAGCCGAACAAAAAACCGACGATCTCTTTTAATACTGAAACGACCGATTTCCAGAACTTCCAGAAAACGTTACACAACAAACTTCTCGTTTCTTATAGATATCTTCTTCTTCTTCGAACTGCTCAGACAGCAACAATTGTTGTCTGTCATAATTATGGCGAAAATGCTTTGCGTTGCCGTTAAGCGCCTGGCAAGTTAGGCCCGTTTCTAGAAGAGAGAAGTTGCTGAATATGTTATGTGTAATCATTTTGTTTGGCATGTTACGCTGTAATATTATACAAACGGGAAAGGGCATCAAAGAGGTAGGAAGAGAATGATGAAACTAATATTTTTTTTGTTTTTACAAAACACGACAGATGGCTCGATTGATCTCTTTTGGAAACTTGTTGTGTACATTGAATACGATGATCAAATTCAGCATCTAGCACGGCTAAAAAAATAAATGACAGGGCAATTTCCAGAATACTACACCGGCACAGAAAATGACAGTCGACAAACCTGACAAGTGAAACTGAAAGAGGAGAGAGGAGAAAAACCAGCAGACTGGACAATACGCCAAAATGACTAGAGCAGTGGTTTTTCCGATGTTTGGAAAACACTTTCATCATTTGTAAAAAGTCTGGAATAATGTCAGTGCGCAATCCAGGAAGAAAAAGAATATAATGCCGCAAAACTGAGAAGAGAAGTTTCTAGTGAATGGAGTCAAACTGCTGCACCAAGACTTGCGGCCTTAATAAAGGTAAAACTTTAGGGAAACAGGCATTGAGAGTTTGGGTAGCCATCATCCACTTTTGAGGATGTCCTCCAAAAGTTCACATACATACGTGAAACGCGCGCAAGAAGTCTGTCTGTCTGTCTGTCTCTGTCTCTCTGTCTCTGTCTCTCTCTCTCCTCTACCTCTCACACACACACACACACACACACACACACACACACACACCACACACACACACACACACGTGCGCTTAAGAAGGATCATCAAAACTTTCTTTCAAAACTACCATTATTCTTATTATATTCACTGTTCAACAACTCTGTGTGTGTGTGTGTGTTTGTGTGTGTGTGTGTGTTTGTTTGTGTGTGTGTGTGTGTGTGTGTGGTGTGTGTGTGTGTGTGTGTGTGTGTGTGTGTGTGTGTGTTGTGTGCATGTGCGTGATTGTGTGATTCACTGTGACTAAGAGTTCTGTGCCTAGGTAGAATTAAGCTGCAAAAATAATCATAGGTCTAGACATTCACAGTAATATTCTGTCTCTTTCTACTCATTTCTCGTCTTATTATTCATTATTACCACTTTCTAAGATTATGGGAACGCAATTTAAAGGACTCTCTATCTGTCTGTCTGTCTTCTCTCTCTCTGTCTCTCTGTCTGTCTCTCTCTCTCTTTCTGTCTGTCTCTCTCTCTCTCTTCTCTCTTCTCTCTCTCTCTCTCTCTCTCTCTCTCTTTCTGTCTGTCTCTCTTTCTCTCTCTCTCTCTCTCTTTCTGCCTGTCTCTCTTTCTCTCTCTCTCTCTCTCTCTCTCTCTCTCTCTCCTCTCTCTCTCTCTCTCTCTCTTTCTGTCTGTCTGTCTCTCTCTCTATCGCTCAAAGACAAAACTAATCACAACTTTAAAGACAAAAGAAAGAATAAAATGAAAAGGGAAGAAGAGAGGAGGAGGAGGGGAGGGGGGGGGGGGCAAAAAGCAGATTCGAGTAGAAGCGAGCAACTATTGTTGTTTTAAATGAACGATTTTAGTTAGATCACTTCTTTGGAGTGGTCGAACACTGACTTCTGTACTTCTTCTACGAACATGAAATAATTGAAGGAGATGAAGAGAATAAGGATGAAGACAGAGAGGGTGAAGAGGAGGAGGAGGAGAAGTCCATGATGATGATGTTGATGATGATGATGATGATGATGATGATGATGATGATGATGGTGATGATGACGACGACGACGACGACGACGACATTGACATTTTATTTATTTTCGTTCCTCTGCTAAAGCTCCGAGGTTCACAAATGGTGAGATTTTCGCGTATGCGACCGTTTTGGGGGTTTTTTTGTTTGTTTGTTTCTTTGCCCATCACTAAGGTAGCCGTATTCCGACTTCGGGTAATGATGATGATGATTTTTTTTTTTAAAAACCAGACAAATACAAAGAAACAAAGAAAGGATAGGGAAAAAGAAAATAAAGAAAAAAAAGAAAGAAAGAAAGAACAGGCAGACAGAAAGACAGAAAACGAAAGAAAGACAGACAGAAAGACAGACAGACAGAACAGACCGACAGATAGAAAACGAAAGAAAGAAAGAA
>CM054142.1:24033289-24045789 GCA_028751875.1 Rapana venosa | reverse complement strand
AGAATTTTGCCAGGGACAACTTCTTTTGATGCCGTGGGTTCTTTTACGTGCGCTAAATAATTTTGTGTAACACACGGGACCTCGGTTTATCGTGATGGGCTTGCCAATGCAGAGACTTATCAAGCGCAAGACAAATTATTCACAAATTTTACAATTTCTATTGTCTTTGTGATCGTGAAAATTAGGCTAAATGACAGATTTTCTGGAAAAGACAGCGAATACTCGCTTTCCGTTTGCAGTCTTGACTGTGTTTTTTTATTTATGAAATTTCTTCTTACTGCCAGTATTTCGGGTCGTGTTTTTTCGTGTGTTTTGATAAAGAAAAGGATGTGCCAAACAGTTCAAAAACAATTTCAATTTACTTTTAGACCAAGTTCGCGCTGTTGGAACATCCTAATCCAGTTAGCGACAAGGAATCCGTTTAACGACACCACACACACACACACACACACACACACACACACACACACACACACAACACACACACACACACACTTTACACCCCCCGTCTCCCCAACCCCTCTTCGCCCCCAGCAGTCCAAATCTCTTTGCCCCAATATCTCCAGGCTTATAGCAGAGGGACGTCCTCTGATCTTCGCTTGGTTGTGGTTGTTTCTTCTTCTCCTGCTCCTTCTCGTTTTCATTCTTTCTTTCTTCTCCCTAAAAATCACTGATTCTTAATAATAATAAATAAAATAATAATAATAATACATGGAATTTATATACCGCTATATCTTGCAACAACAAAAAACAACAACACCACCAATCAAAGCGCTTTCATTCATCCTACTTATTCACATGCAGCCAGTTACAATTAATAGGTTGGTGTTTTTTTACAAATTCAAATGCACACACACACACACGCA
The DNA here is from genome assembly GCA_028751875.1 of Rapana venosa. NCBI lineage: Eukaryota > Metazoa > Mollusca > Gastropoda > Neogastropoda > Muricidae > Rapana > Rapana venosa. The sequence goes on along the minus strand of CM054142.1, from coordinate 24,044,923 downwards.
CACACACACGCGCACACACACACACACACACACACACACACATAAAGGTTGTACATTCGGGCAGAGTGATTCTTCACATTTCACAATATCTGGCTTCTCTGCCTCAAAGGTTTCACAACTGCCTGCCTGCCCGCCTGCCTGCCTGCAGTCCTTGGCCTGAGTACTTGGCTTCTGCTTTTAACACCCACTCGCCCTCCTCCTCCTCCTCCTCCTCTGCCGCGTCAGCCAGCCAGCTAGCTACTCCTCTTGCTCCCCATCCTTGAACATCTAAAGCACGGCGCGAGATGGACAGCAGCGGCCAAAGGATACCTGACTCTGTCAGGACAAGACGTGGAAAGGGGTCTGGGCACTTGCGTATGCACGTGGGTTTTTTGTTGTTTTTCCCTCCAGTTCAGTGTTCCGTTATTTTGTTTGTATATTATCTTCTTTTTTTCTTGGTATGCTAATGGCTGGGTGCATATGGAATAGAGGGGAAGCGTGCGCCAGCACCTGTATTTAGGATTTTTTTTTATGCAAAATTCATCCGTAAGAAGATTTGTATTGTTATCAGATCATGCCTTCAGCAACAGAAAACATGTTTTAAAAAATATTTTTAAAAAGAAACGCTCTAAAAGAAAAGAAACATAAGGGAAAAAATGAAATCCAGAATTTGAGCTTGCGCAGAAACTCAAATACTTGCTTTGTTTGTTCTCTTCCCTCCCCCCCCCCCCTTTTTTTTTTTTTTGAGGGGTGGGGAGCTTGGAGAGGGGGAGGTTGGGTGGGTTTTGGGGGGTGGGGTTTTTCGGGGGGTAAATTTGAGCGGCATTATGACGTTAGCAGCAGGGGTCAGGACACCTTAACCTGCAGGATGACGACATCAGCAGAATACCGTTCTGGACATTACTACATGCAGAATCATGGGGGAAAATATATAGTAAGGTCCAGAGCACCTGAAACTGCAGGACCATAACGTCAGAACCAATTCAGGACATCAGAAGCTTGTAAGCTTTCACATCACTTGGACCTGCAGGGTCATTACAGCGGACAGCTTTAGAACAGGGTACCTGAAACTGTGGGAATGTTCCAAGACAAGGTAAGAGTCAGCAATTTGAGTCATGAGACCAAACACTGCAAGTACATGCCGCCAACAGAGAGCCACTGACCCCCCTGATGTGTAGGACCATACACAACGTCAGCAGAAAGTACCTGATACCCCATGAAGGACCATGACGAAGGATGCTACTGCTGCTGATCCATCATATAATGATCATCATCACCACAGCAAAACCGAAAACAAACAAAAAATCTGTTGGATCCTTCTACCCAGGATGCGGTAAAACAAAACAAACGCATTTATTTTATTTATTTATTCTTTTATATCGAGGATAATGGAATAAGCACTCATGTGCTTTTTTACATCTAGTCCCCGTGTGTATGCAGTTTTGTCAATTTTATCATCCGTTTCCACCGGCACACAATGGCCTACTCTTCCGAAAAGCGGAACAGGATTTAACGTGTGCGCAAGATGTTCTGCAGTAAAAACCTTCGGACATCTGCCCTTACAAATGACAACCAAGCATGATGCAGACTGATGATGTATGTAGACAGACGAACTGGAAAGCACCCATGTCATCATGCAGGCTCACGACACTGAAGACAGAGCCATCATTATAATTATATATGACGGGAAGCAGAAAACAAACAAGAGATAATGCGCCAACAGGGCAGGACGGGGATTAGGGGAAGAAGGGGTGCGCTATGATGGATAAAAAAAAAATTTTTAATCACATTTAGTAAGAAGGATAACGTATTTTCAGTTCTCTCTGTCCATTTCTTTTATAATGACCTGACTGTGTTAGTGGTGGCGTTGGGTAAGTCCAAATTAGGGTGCTAATAGCATTACAAGTTAGTAATAATAATAATAATAATAATAATAATAGTTTTTTAAAGCTTTACAAGTTAGTAGAACTTTTGTAGTTAGGTTTTAAAATTGTTAGTCATTGTTGCTCTCTTTCATTTTTTTTTTTTTTTTTTTTTTTTTTTGGGGGGGGGGCGCTTTACTTGCTTTTTTCCCCCTTTTTTTCAATATTGCCTTTTTGAAAAAACGGAATTTTTTTCTTCTTCTTCGTCGAACGCTCAGACAGCAACTGTTATTGTCGGTCATATGAGTGAAAATGTGTTGCGCTGCCATTTAAGCGCTGACAAGTCCGGCCCAGCGTATCCGACTTCGCCAAGAGAGATAATGGTTATCTTTTAAATCAGTCCGGAAAAAATAGGCAGCATGATGGACCAAGAGGGCATAAAATAAAAATAAAATAAGAGGAAGCGGCGACAGGAAGAAAAAGAATAACAAAGCCAAAAACAAAAGAGACGGATAGAAAAAAAAACCACCGAATTTTCCTAGCTCAGAAATGTCCAGAAGGTGGGGATGTCATTAAAAATTTTATGCAGACAGGCCCTAGACATCCCCATAGGGAAGGATTCATTCAAAAGTCCAAATAAGTGAGGAGAAGAAAATGTTTAAAACAGACACACAAAAAGAGAGAGAAAGAAGGGGGGAAAAGGCGATTCCAGACACACACACACACACACACACACACACACACACACACACACACACACACACACACACACACACACACACACCACCACCACCACCACCACCACCACCACCCACCCACCCATCCCAAAAAACGACAACACAAACAAACAAAAAAATCAGAATAACAAAGAGAAGCGGGGGGAAAAAAGGGGGCGATAGGGGCTTGCAAGGAGGTCATGCCCTGAAAGCCGGGTACGGTGGGTATTGACTGGGGACGGACAGGGGCAAACAGTCTCTTGTCGAGGGAGCTGCGGAGGGCCTTCAGCGCGGTCAATCAGACCGTAAATAGACAGACCACCCTCCCTCTAAAGTCCTCTTGACCCACCTCGAATATGCCTGGGCACGGCCACAAGGGATACAGTCAGCAGTACACCTCATCCCAGGCTTTTTCTTTGGGTTGTTTGTTTGTTTGTTTTATCTATCTCTCTCCAAGACTTTAGACAGTAGTAGCCCAACACTGGTGTCATTAGTAGACCACACAGTATCTGTCCATTCTATCCACACAGTATCTGTCCATTCTATCTCCTCCTTTGCCCTTACCCTCCTTCTTCCTCTCCTTTTCCACCACTAGCCTCACCCCCTCATCTCTGTTCCCCCTTCTCTGTCTGTCTCTGTCTCTGTCTCTCTCTCTCTCTCTCTCTCTCTCTCTCTCTCTCATTCTCTCCCCTCTCTCTCCCCTGTGTCTCTCTGTGTCCCTATCTCTCTCTCTCCCACTCTCTCTGCCTCTGTCTCTCTCTGTCTCTGCATGTCTGTCTCTCTCTCCCTCTCTGTGTGTCTATGTCTGTCTGTCTGTCTGTCTGTCTGTCTGTCTGTCTCTCTCTCTCTCTCTCTCTACTCTCTCTCTACTCTCTCTCTCTCTCTCTCTCTCTCTCCCTCTCACGTCTGTCTGCCTGTCTGTCTGTCTGTCTGTCTGTCTGTCTGTCTCTCTCTCTCTCTCCACTTCTCTCTCTCTCTCTCTCTCTCTCTCTCTCTCTCCCCTCTTTCCCCCCTCTCTCTCCCCCCTCTCTCTCCCCTCTTCTCCCCTCCCCCCCACTCCCCCTCCTCCTCTCCTCACCTCCCCCCTCCCCCCCTCTCCCTCCCTCCAAACCACCACCACCACCACCACCGTGGCAAAGGCGGATTAGTGTGTGGCTGATACCCCACCAGGGGACGTGGATCCAAATTCTGCCGGCCAGAGCTCTTGGTGCTTAAGGATGGAGACTCGGGAGGTTTGGGAGGAGGGGGCAAGGAGATGGAGACCGAGGTGAGGTGGAGGGGGGAAGAAGACCCAGGGGGGAAAGGGGGGGGGGGAAGGGGGGGGGAGGGGCGAGATTTTTTTTTTCTCCCCGTGAAGGCTTTTCTTCTCATCTCAGCGGCACACTATCCTGCAGTTGTAATGCTACTGTCCTGTCCTATCCACCCCAAAATCTGCCCACTGCTCTCTTTCGGTGGCAGCAATCACCTTTTTTTTTTTTTAGGGAAAAAGGAATACAACGAAAGGAAGGAAAGAACGGAAAGAAAGGGGAGAAAGAAAAGAAAGGAAGGATAGAAAGAAAGAAATGAGATAAAGAAGGAGAAAACAAGGAGAAAAGGAAGGAAGGACAGAAAGAAAGAAAGAAAAGAAATACAGAAAGAAAAGAGAGAAGAAAGGAAGGAAGGAAGGAAGGAAAAAAGAAAAAGAAAGAAAGAAAGAAAGAAAAGAAAGAAAAAAAGGAGACAGAAAGAAAGAAAGAAAGAAAAGAAAAAAAGGAGACAGAAAGAAAGAAAGAAAAGAAAAGAAAAAAGGAGACAGAAAAGAAAGACAAGAAAGAAAAAAGATAGAACAGGAAAGTTTTGCGATATAAAAAAGACAGAAATAGAATATTAAAAAGAAAACAGAAAAAAGAAAGATAATAAAGGAAACCAAACAATGAACTATTTTTTTAAAGTTAAAAACCAAAGAAAGAAAACAAAGATAGAAAGAGAAAGATTTTCTAAAGAACAGCAAACAATGAAAATTTAAAATAATAAAAAACGAAAGAAAGAAAACAAAGATCTAATTACTGGAAGAAAAACAAGCAAACCGAACGATGCACCAGTAAAAAAGAAAGGAAATCAAGCAATACCCGGTAGAGAATGAAAGGGAAGATGGAAAAGTATTGGGGAAAAAAAAAAAGGGGGGGGGGAGAGACATATAGAGACAGAAAGACAGACAGACATACGACAGCCTAACCAACACAGCAAGACCAACAGACAGAAAAACAGAGGGAATGAAGACCACACAAAAAAACAACAAAAACCACACACAGAAACCACAAACAAACAAAAAACAAAACACCCCCCCCCCAAAAAAAAAAACACAGAAAATATTTAACATGTCTGAAGCTCCCATATAAAAGGAAGGTCAGGATTTTTTTTTATATATATAATGCCAGCACGCCGCAGGTTTTGTTTGTTGGATTTTTTGTGTGCAAAATTTGAAGAAGAAAAAAATTGTACCAGAAATAGATAAATCACAGATAATACACTAAAACATTTGGATGTACATTGCATACACACACATTTTGAGCCATATAAAAAAGGGGGGGATAACAAAGACCGCGTAACTAATGACCAACACAGAAGCTAAGTATAACTGGTTTGTGTTCTCTCTCTCTCTCTCTCTCTCTCTCTCTCTCTCTCTCTCTCTCTCTCTCTCTCTCCCCTCTGTGTGTTTTGTTATTTTTTATTTTATTCTTTTATATCGAGGATAATGGATATCGAGGTAAGTGTGGGTGTGTGTGGGTGTGTGTGTGTGTGTGTGTGGTGTGTGTGTGTGTGTGTGTGTGTGAGAGAGGAAGAGAGAGAGAGAGAGAGAGAGAGAGAGAGAGAGAGAGAGAGAGAGAGAGAGAGAGAGAGTTGAAATCAAACTACCAGATTTTTGTTTGGTGTTGTTGCTTTACTTGAATTTGGCTGCGGTTTTCTTTTTCGTTGAAAAAAAGATGGAAACAAACAAGAAGAAAAAAAATTCCTTCATTCTGTCTGCCCTTCCTTGCCTTACGCAGTGCTGCACGTCACATAAAAGAAAATTGACGTTCAAATACTTCTCGTTTTTGTTGCTTCTTCTTGTTGTTGTTGTCTTGTTTAGTTGTTTTTTGTTGGGTTTTGGGTTTTGGTTGTGTGCTGTTTTGTTGTGGGGTGGGGGGGGGGGGGTTTGGGGGGGGTCTTGAAAAAGATGGAAACGAACAACAAAAATTCCTTTCTGCCCTTCCTCTTGTGATTTTTTTGGGGGGCGCACTTCTACAACGTCATTAAACAGATTAGACATTCAAATACGTCTTGTTCTTGTTTGTTGTTGTAGTTGCTTGGTTTGGTTTGGGGGGGGGGAGGGGGTTCTTCCCTTGAAAAAGATGGAAACAACAGAAATTTCCTCACACCACCCTTCTCTCCTTTTGCGCAGTACTGCAACGTAAAATAATTTTTAAAAGACAGTTGACGATTACCTACTTCTCTTTTTTTGTTGTTGCTGTTGTTGTTTGGTTGTTGTAGTTGTTTGGTTTCTTGGTGCTTTTTTTTCCTTGAAAAAGATATCACCAGAAAGTCAGCTCAAAAGTGTCAGTCTGTTGCATGATGACGACGATAATGTTGTTGCTTTGATTTTACGCCTGTTCACTCAAAGTTGCTGGAGGATGACGGAAGCGGATCTTACCAAACTTCGATCTATTTCACACCATATGCCTCCGAAGAATTCTCCGGATCTTTTGGCCAGAGAAGATCTCCAACGAAGACCTACTACGGAGATGCAGGCAAGAAGACATGGGAACCATCATCACCAGACGACGGTGGAAGTGGATTGGGCACATCCTCCGAAGAGACCCACAGTCAATCACAAGAACAGCATTGCACTAAGGAAGGAGAAAGAAAGGAAGACCAAAAGCAACGTGGAAGAGAACTGTAGAAAGTGAGATGAAGGCCATGCAGCACTCTTGGGGATCAGTGACTAGGTTGCCCCAGGATAGGCAGGAGTGGAAGCGCTTTGTTGCTGCCCTACACACCACTGGGTGTAATGATTAATGATGATGATGATCACTCAAAGTGATATTAGACGAATGATGATGATGTGTTGTCGCCTTCCCTTACACTGCCATCATTTCTTTCTCTTTTTTTTTTTCTCGCGCAGTATTACGACGTCAATAAAGAGACCTGACGCTTACCTACTCAATTTTCTTTGCTGTTCATTTTTTTCTCCCCTCTTTGAAAATGATGGACGCTAAGTGCCTGGATATTTATATACAGTCACAATGAGAGAGAAGAAAGAAAAAAAAGAAAGAAAGAAGGAGAAGGAAGGAAGGAAGGAAGGAAAGGAAGAAGGGAAAGGAAGGAGGAAGGAAGGAAGGAAGGAAGAAGGAAGAAGGAAGAGAAGAACAGAAAACCGGTCGGGATAACGATGCTGTGAGCAACACTGAAGGACAACAAACAAATAAACAGACAAAAGAAAGATTATGACGTTTACTGTTATCATACAGCACAACGATGTAAAAAAAAATAATATAATAACCTGCCTCTATATAATCATGACGAGAGTGTGTGTGGTGTGTGTGTGTGTGTGTGTGTGTGTGTGTGTGTGTGTGTGTGTGTGTGTGTGTGTGTGTGTGTGTGTCCCTCATTTACTGTAGGGTCTATGATGTCCAGTTACGCTAATGAAGTGACTGATGATTGCTGGTTTGGTTTTTGAGTTGGGTTTTTGTTGTTGTTTTGTTTTTGTTTTTTGTTGTGTTTTGTTGTGGGGTTTTTTTTGTTGTTGTTCGTTTGTTTTTTTTGGGGGGGTTCTTCCCAGCTTATTTGTTTACTTGCTTACATCATTGTCACTAACTGCCAATGAATCGGGAATTATCGCTGGAGAAGGCCAAAAATAAACGCTGTATGTAGATTTTGCTCAGGGGTGAGGTTATTTGTTTACTTGCTTACCTGATGTCACTAACTGCCAATCATTCAGGAAACATCCCTGAAGAAGGCTAAAAAATATATATATACGCTGTAGTAGATTTTGCTCAAGGGTGGGGTGATTTGGGATGGAGAGGAGGGAGGGGGTTAGGTGTGTCTGTCTTTTTGCTATTACTGTCTCCCTGTCTGTCTGTCTGTCTGTCTGTCTTCTTCTCTTCTCTCTTCCCTCCTCTCCTCTCGTGCCTCTCTCTCTCTCTCTGCCTCTCTGCCTCTCTCTCTCTCTCTCTCTCTCTTCTGCCTCGTCTCTCTCTCTCGTACTCTCAATCTCCTCTGGTGTCAATCAGTCAGACACACCGGAGAAGGTCAAATATGCGTCAATTCCGGGGGTGGGGCGGGCATGGTCTCTGTCTGTCTGTCTGTCTGTCTGTCTATCTATCTGTCTGTCTGTCTGTGTGTGTGTCTCTCTCTCCCCCCTCCTACCTCCCTCATTCCCTTGTGAGACTGTATATACATATATGATATATAAATAATGACGACTAATACTGTTGTTCAAAAACTCGTTAACCGATAAACACTGAAAACACACACACACACACACACACACACACACACACACACACACACACACACTACACACTGCACACACAGACGTTTTAGATAGATAAATAGATAGATTAGATAGATAGTAGATAGGTAGATAGATAGATAGATAGATAGATAGATAGATAGATAGATAGATAGATAGATAGATAGATAGATAGATAGATAGATAGATAGATAGAAATACACACACTACACACACGCGCACACACTACACCACACACACGACACACACACACACACATTCACAGACAGGCAGACAGACAGACAGACAGACAGACAGATAGACATCCAGCACTCTGGCTATTTTCAGGGTTCCAGGGCCACATGCTAACGAACCAGCATGTCCTAATCAGGGACAACAAACAACAAAGCGAATGGCACATCACCTCCTGCTGCTTCTGCTCTTAATGGCTGCACTGCACTGCAGACTGGAACATAACCCCCGTTTAGGTCAGACCTGTTTGTTAGGGTTCGGGGGTCCACAATCCTACTTCATGCAAGGTATGATAACTTCTACACCAAACAAGTCGGTGCTCAAGTACTATCGAAGAACAAGAAAGCGAACGAAGAAATGATAAGTAAGTGTTTGTGTGTGTTGTGTGTGTGTGTGTGTGTGTGTGTGTGTGTGTGTGTGTGTGTGTGTTGGTGTGGTGTGTGTGTGTTCTTCTTCTGTGTTTTGTGTGTCTCTTTTTCGTGTGTTCTCGTATCTTTCTTCATTGTTTGTATGAATACTGTATAATGTTTGGGAGATTGAGTGACATGGTGATAGTGTTTATGCAATGTATCCGGATTCTATGTATACTTCAATTTTCTTCACTCATCCACCTCACCCCTCACACCACACTCTCACATCAACTCCTTTAATCTACATGTATGCTAAATAAGCGACAAAGTTACGCATAAATTAATACAAGTAATCCATTTTGGTTATTTTAATATGTAAACCAGTCCTTCTGTCCCAACTGTCTATCGTCTGTCTTCACCTTTATCTACATGCTCCAATCCTATTAACAATTTCAGATCTCAGTATTTAATGTCTGTCACGCCCTTAGGGTAGTGGTTACATAGTCGTGGTCTCAGAAGTCTGTCTGTCTTGTCCTGGTTCTGTCTGTTCAATCCTGTGGTGCTGTGGCCGCGGCGGTTCTACGCGATTACCTTGTTGTTCTGTGTCTCTTTTGTGTGTGTGTTCGTGTGTGTCTTCTCTGTGTCTGTGTCTCTTCAGCAACCACAGCAAAGCTTACACACCTACCCTAGTTCGAACTGCCATCCTGCTTGTGTCATCCTACCGAATCACATTTTTCTCCATCCTCCTCTCTCCCTCCTCTCCCTCCCCTCCCATCTCCTCGATCTGAATCTATTCATGAATACTCTCGCTCCACCTTCTTTCTCTGTCTGTCCCCAACATCAACACACTCACTTTTTTGTTCAAAAAAACTCAATCTATGACTGATCAGAACCCCTCTTGCTTCTTCAACAGCACATCACTTTCTCTCCAGAAAATGATCCACACCACGAGTGGCCAATCGCCTTAACTCTGATTATTCTAATACTCCCTTCCACTTCATTCGTGGCGCAGGTTCAATTCTCACATCTTTTTTGTTTCAGAAGGAAGCTGTAATCTAGTTGACTTGACAGGGAACACTCTCTAGGCACCGCTCAATCAGTCAGCCACAGCTCTCTTCCAGAAAATGATGAAAATGAAGTGTGGCAATTCGCCTGGTCTTCTGAGACTCTACATGTCCTCATCATACCTTTGTCCTTATGCGTAGGGAGACACGCACGCACGTACCAACGCACACAGCATGTATGCGCGAGGCGGGCACACGGACACAGATAAAGACGCGCGCGCGCGCACACGCACTCACCCGCACCCCCCCCCCCCACCACACACACACACACGCAGATATAAGAGACGACAACACATGGAAAGACACAGACACAGACGAGAAGAGAGACAGAAGAGAGAGAAGAGAAGTTAAAGAGAGGGAACGAAGAAAGAACAGAGACAGACATACATACAAGACAGAAGAAAGAGAGAGGACAGAATATGACGAGAGAGACAAAGACAAATAGACAAACGACATATAAGAGAGAAGAAGAGAAGAGAGACGAGACTGAGAGAAGAGAGAGAAGAAGAGACAGAGGAGAAAACGAGAGAGAGAGAGAGAATGAAACTCTGAAATAATTTAATTGTTCATCGGCCTTAGGCCACAATACATCAAAAGGGAGTGAGGGAGGGAGGGAGGCACAATAGACAAGAACAGCGATTTCACAGACACAACTTCATACAGAATTGAATCAGATAAACATGTGCACGCCTATGTACCTACACATCTTCCCCTGTCAGCAACTGAGGGGTTTGTTTCCTTCGGTATCTATGTACACTTAGTCATTCCATTACGATCACCAGGCATCAACATAGCTAATGAGAGGAGACATATTAAGAATAATGATCATGTGACATAAATCTAGCTTACTGTTAACAGTCTAAGTTGTCAACGAGAGAAGAGAGAGAGAGAGAGAGAGAGAGAGAAGAGAGAGAGAGAGAGAGAGAGAGAGAGAGAGAGGAGAGAGAGAGAGAGAGAGAGAATGGAACAGAGAACAAAATGGAGAAGAAGGAACGACCAAGTGTGGAGTAATGTAGGAGCCGGGGACAGAGAAGGGGGGGGGGGGGGGGGGGAGGCGGGGAAGGAAAACCAGACACGCGAGAGAGTAATAACTGATTTTCTCTCTACAAACTGGCCACCAACCACTCTGCTCAAAGGTCTCTCTAGCTCTCGCTACTGAAGGTCAGCAGCTTATGTTCGACCTGACAACAGCGCTGGCTTTTGCCAAAACAAACCATATGATACAGAAGCACGTATTGAAATATTTAATGTATAAGTTAAAGACTACTTCTACCTGATTGTAAACAACAAACAAATAAAAAGAAAAATGTTTCATTTAAGTTGTTTTTTTTAATAAAAAATGAACAGTAAAAAGTACAAGAAAAAAAAAACATAAACACATGTACAATAGATAGCATGAAAGTAGATAAATGAATGGATAAGCAAAGAAAGTGAAATGTATAAATGAATAAGCACACAGATAAATGCATGAATGCTAGAATAAATGTATTAACAAACGAAATAACCAAACAGATACATACAATACTACAAATACCCAAATACTGAAATAGATATATAAAATACTGTCCATGTAGACAAATAAAATACTACCCAAACACTGATTTTATATATTATATATAAGAGAGAGTAGAAGATGAATGAGAGAGAGAGAGAGAGAGAAGAGAAGAGAGAGAGAGAGAGAGAGAGAGAATATAAAATACTACCCAAAAAGATATATAAAACAACTGTTCTATACCTTAGCATACCTTTTGATGCCATCCCGAGTTTCGCAGCAAAAGGAGCTATTTTACCTTGTGACCTACCGACAATCAAATCCCATCACGCTGACCTTTCCGCGCACCGGAGCAACCCTCCATTCTCTGATATATAAATCTTGAGCCAAATTCTGCGCGTAGATAGAATCTGATTCGGCAGCCAGTGACCTTTTCCAACATGCTGACT
>CM054142.1:24015789-24028289 GCA_028751875.1 Rapana venosa | reverse complement strand
TTGTGTTTTCATATAATCTGCAGTCATTTACGTTTCCCTGGGATGACTTGTCTTCTGATACCTATGTTTAAAGAATATCAATGGAAACAGGAGGAAAGTAACGGAAATAACAGAACTGTTTTTCAAATGGTATTCTAGGAAAGTGTCGGAGGATGACTCTCTCTCTCTGATGAAAGTGTAAAAGATCATCTCTCTCTCTCTCTCTCTCTCTCTCTCTCTCTCTCTCTCTCTCTCTCTCTCTCTCTCTTCTCTCTATCTCTCTCTCTCTCTCTCTGCCCCCACCCCCCTCATCTCTCTTAAAGGCAATATTATGCACGAGCATCCAATATCAAAAGTACAGAGAAATTGTGTTTTTATATAATCTACAGAGGTATCAGAAGACAAGTCATCTCAGTAGAGACTGGATATCCTGGTGGTAGTGACATATTCGTGATCTGCTGACCCGGGTTCGAATCTCGTTCAAGAGGATTTTTCATTTCGGATGAGACTATAAACCGAGGTCCCGTGTGTGCGAACGCACGCAGAACATCTTGCGCACACGTTAAAACCCGCTCCGCTATTTGGAAGAGTAGGCCATTGTGTGCTGGTGGGGACGGATGACAAAATTTTCAAAACTGTATACATGCGAGGACTGGATGAAAAAAGCACATGAGTGCTTATTCCATTTTCCTCGAAATAAAAGAATAGAGCATATATATAATGTAATAAAATATTCAATGGGGAATGCGGGATAGCCTAGCCATGTACGGACAAAGAGAGGAAATACAATAGCAAAGTTACTGACAACTGAACGAAAGTCTGAGTAGAAAGACTACTGCATAAATATGCACAACAAAAACAGAAAGAAAGAAAGAAACAAAGGCAGAAAGACAGAAAGAAATTAAAAAAAGAAAAAGAAAGAAAGAAAAGAAAAGATATAAAGGAAAAGAAAATAAAAGATTTTTTTTAAGGAAGGAAAGAAAACGAAACACACACACACACACACACACACACACACACACACACACACACACACACACACACACACACACAAACAGAGGACGTGTGGGACAAAATTTCACCAATCTTGCTTAACTGCCTGCTAACACCCATCAGGGCAATGACCTTTTCCACCAACCAACCAACCAACAACAAACCCTGAACTCTGTCCCAAAAAAAACCCTACTAAAGTCCTATGGCTTTTATACCTGATTGCCGGGCAGAGCACAGTTCTATGCTCTACCTAAGAAGTGCCATGCAAGCCAGCGCTACAGCTACTGACAGCAGGCCGCTACACCTTGCCTCACCACTCACAGGCCTCACCATCAACAGCGCCTCACAATCTCATCCACCCACTCTTGTACCGTCCTCTCCTGGGATGAATTCGCTTCCAGATTTTCTCTCTCTCTCTCTCTCTCTCTCTCTCTCTCTCTCTCTCTCTCTCTCTCTCTCTCTCTCTCTCTCTCTCTCTCTTTTAATCTTCTCACCCATTTTCCCTTCTTAAGTAACTTGGACCTGTGAGAAGGCAGGCAGGAGAAATTTCCCCAGGGAAGTCCAGGTAGCGAGGAAAGACTCTCGACACAAGTCTCCACGGGGCAGACAACCCTGTCACTGTCCTAGAACATACCACCTTCTTCACACGACCACACAGTCATACAGCTACTATAGCTCATTTCGAAGCGGAACGGTACGAACAGCAAAAGATGGACACTCGTCTCCCTGGTGATTTGCTAACTTTTGGCTAAGTGCTTTTTTTTTTTTAATCTGTCAGGAAAGCGTTTTAGAGCAAAGTGTTGCGGTCATTCGCACCAGCTATCAACTCTTATCATGCTATCTTCAAAACTACACTGAATTTGAGAAAGACCCCCCTCCCAGTCCCCCAGTTCACCCATTTGTCAATGGGTACCTGCCATCTTTAGGGTCAGGGAAGGTAAAGCAGCGAGGGAAAGGTGATGGGCGCCGCCTTCAATATGCTGGCCCATGGAGAAGCTGAGGTCTCCGACACCTCGCGCCCCTACGACCACATAGGTTATGGGAACACCTTTACCTTTTTTTAAAATACCTTTTACGTACACACTTCATAATTCAATAACTTTGACAGGCATTCGGTTTCTTTTTATCTTTTTCTTTTTGAGACATTAAAGATTCACAGTTGAATGATTTTCAACTTCTCTCCTTCTGTTTCACATTTGAAAGAAGTTGAAGACACATCTGAAATGTTTCCTAAAAAAAAGTCTGGCCAAAGTTGCCCTGCTTGACTGACACTGGGACAATGCTCTCACAATATCGCCTAAAGTGCATTGCCCACATGCACAAATCTGATCAGGCCCTACCGGGAAAACAACATATTCATTCTCTCTCTCTCTCTCTCTCTCTCTCTCTCTCTCTCTCTCTCTCTCTCTCTCTCTCTCTCTCTCCTCACACACACACACACACACACACACACACACACACACACACACACACACACACACACACACACACCAGATAGAAATAGAGAATGGGAGAGAGCAAATGCGAATGGTTTATCATTGTAAAGCTTTGTTTTTCGGCCCATACACAGGGTGACAGCGGGATAGATGGGGACACTGCACATTCCAGAACTTTCAGAAAGAACATCATTATCACATGGCTGGGGAAAAAAACATGACATGGCTGCCATATCATGGAAAGAGAGACGATGTAAGAGAGGGAGAAGACAAAAACCAAGAAGGGGCGGAGGGGAGGTGGAGATTACGAAAACAAATGCCAAATCCTCTCAGTCATGGCATAATGCCAAGGAGACAAACGGACAACAACAACGAAACTGACAAAAACATTAACAACAACAACATACGAAGAAAAGTAAACGAGGAACCAAAAACGTATAAACGCACAATGAACATAAAACACAATGTTGGGTTTGTTTTTCTTCCATCCCCGATCCTAGAGCCCCGAAGTTCACCTGTGGTGAGATTTTGCCTAAGCTACCGTTTTTGCCCACCATTAAGGTAGCCGCATTCCGACCTCGGGGATAGTGTTCAAACACAACACCTGTGTTTACGCAATTGTTGTTGGGTTTTTTCCGTTTTCTCATCCGTTCCAACCGGAACGAAATGGACTACTCTTCCGAAAAACAGAACAAATTTATAACGTGTGCACAAGATGTTCTGCGTGCAGTCGCACACGGGGCCTCGGTTTATAGCCTTATCGGAAGGACTTTTGGGGAGAGTGGAGTCTGTATTAATGCTTACTCCAGAAAGAAAAAAATCACTAAAACGGGTGCCTTAGGTGGTGGCTCGATCCCGGGCCGTCAAATGACGACTGCAACGCTCTAACCACTAGGCTGTCCCTCCCAGTCTCCCTATAAAAGGTTTTTTAAGACAAGGAAGGTTAACACCAATAAAAAAAAAAAGGAGGGCGGAAAGATTTATCGGGGGGGGGGGGGGGGGGGGGGGGGGGGGGGGGGGGGGGGGGGGGGGGGGGGCGGAGATTAAAGAGAAGAAATTCAAGATTACGAACTCAAGCCCATTGTGGAGAAAGGCTCCTCCAAATTGATTCCACAATCTCATTTACACAGAGCAAAAAGCGAACGCATTTTTAACAAGTCATAATTACAAGCCTCTCTCTCTCTCATTCAACACACACACACACACACACACACACACACACACACACACACACACACACACACACACACACACACACACATTTTAAATCTCGCTTTAAAAAAGCCAACAAATAAACATTCATCAAGCAATCTTTACTTTCTTCTTCTTGGTTCTTTCAGAGCACACACTCATCCTGAAATAAATTAGTCCAAAGAATTTCTTCCATTAAGATCAAACTGGGTACATATTGAACGGATAACACGTGAACATAAAAATTGAAAGACAGACAGACAGACAGAGACAGAGAGATCAGACAGACAGACAGGAATAGACACAGAGAGAGAAAACAGGCAGACAGACAGACAGACAGACAAATAGGGACAAAGAGAGAGGAGAGAGAGGGGGAGGGAGGGGGGGGAGGGGGGAGAGAGAGAGAGAGAGAGAGAGAGAGAGAGAGAGAGAGGAGAGAGAGAGAGAGAGAGAGAGGAGAGAGAGAGAGAGAACAAGCAAGCATGCAGACAAGAGACAGACAGACAATCAGAAAATCAGACAGACAGACAGACCCAGAGACAGACGGGAGACAGAAAAACCAAAAGAGAAAAGGCTAATGAAGAAAAGACGACACGGGCAAGGGATAAATAACAAACCGTTCTTTTTTCAGGAATAGCATCGAAAGAGAGAAAGAAGCGGAGAAGGATTCAAAACTGAACTCATCAAACAAAGAAAAAAAAGACAAGGAGAAAAAAAGATAGGACAACAATAGAGACAGACAAACAAAAAACAGAGACCTGACAAAGACACAAAGAGAGACAGAGACGCACAGAGTCAGAATCAGAAAGAAACGACAACGAGAGAGAGAGAGAGAGAGAGAGAGAGAGAGAGAGAGAGAGAGAGAGAGAGAGAGAGAGAGAGAGAGGAGAAAGAGGGGGGGGGGAGAAAGAGAGAGACAAAGAGGCAGAGGGACAGAGACAGACAGAGACATACAGAAAGAGAGACAGACAGACGGACAGAGAGACACAGAGTGAGAGAGAGGGAGACACAGAGTGAGAGGGACAGAGACCTATAGAGAGAGAGAGACAAAGAGAGAAAGACAAAAGGAGAGAGAGGGGGGGGGGGGTGGTGAGGTTGAGAGAGAGACAGATACAGACAGAAGAAAGAAACAGAAATTGAAACTACAGAGAAGAAACAAAAGCAGCACAGAACAAAGACAGATGGCGCAGAACACACAAGCACGAAGACAAATAAAAAGCAAACAAACAAACCCGACCGTGCAGTAATCAGAGAGAAGAATCACAGACGGCCCTTAAAAACAGCAATTCAAACAAAGACAAACACCACACACTCCAAAAAACAACCAAACAAACAACAAACAAACAACAACAAAACCTGAACAAAACACAAAAAAGAAACAAAAAAACTAAATAAAAGTAAGAATTGGATTTAAAAATCACCCACTTTAAACACCAAGACATCAAGATAACACACACACACACACACACACACAACACACACACACACACACAACACACACACACACACACAGACGACAAAAACAACAAGAACAACAAAAGGAGCAACGTCTGAAAAGAAATGGTAAGAAATCGCGAGGCCTAAAAAAATAAATAGATAAATAAATGAATAAATTTATAAATAAAAGAAACGGAACAGAGAAATCGAGACACGGCTGTGATCCTATGTATCAAAGCATTCATGGAAATGTCTATCAAGTGTTAAGAGAATGGCATGCGTTTCTTTACACATGCACTGCTGCATTTCTCTGTCTCTTCCTCACCCCCCCCCCCCCCCCCCCCCCCCCCCCCCCCCCCCAAACACACACACACACTCTCCCTTCCTTCCCCTTTGTATCTCTCCCTTCCCCTCCCATCCTGTTTCGTTTTTATAACTTTCTTTCACCCTGTCTACTTGTATTCCTTGCAGAAAAAAGTCGATAATTGAAAACAATGAGAACATCCCCCCTCCCCTTCTCTCTCTTCTCTCTCTCTCTCTCTCTCTCTCTTCTCTCTCTCTCTCTCTTTTCTCCTGAGTATCAAACCCATTCTTTCTACTTATGACTTCATTTTGACATATTTATGATAACTAGGCATCTTCCATTTCAAAAAAAAAATTATGTCACTGGCTTTTAAAGGAAGAGGTAAATATGGAGCATAGGAGGAAAAGAGAGTGTGTTGTTGTTGTCTTCAATTTAACGTCTGCTCACTCTCAGTGATATTAGACGAGGAACTATATGATATAGGAAGTGATTATGGGTGTGGTGTGTGTGTGGGGTGGTGGGGGGGGTTGGTTTTGTGGTGTGTGTGTGGGGTGGGTGTGTTGTGTGTGTGTGTGTGCGGTGTGTGTGTGTGAGTGTGGTGTGGGGCGCAGGGGCGGGGGTGGGGGCCTGGGTGTGTGGCGCGTGGGTGGGGGGGTGGAGGTGTGGAGAGGGGGGGGGGGGGGGGGGGGGGGGGGGGGGGGGGGGGGGGGGGGGGGGGGGGGGGAGGGCTCTTACCGTTTCTGAAGACTTATGAAGAGTGCCGTGTCAGTGACGAAAGTGGACATGTACACCAGGAGACTGGCCCCAAACCAGGCCTGCAGGCTGAATGAAGACGAGAGAGAGAGAGAGAGAGAGAGAGTAGAGAGGAGAGAGAGAGAGAGAGAGAGAGAGAGAGAGAGATAGAGAGAGAGAGAGAGAGAGAGAGAGAGTCTCCCTTTCCAAACATCTTGATGCATGGTGTCCCTACCAGTAATCTTTACTTATTCACATCCCCTACCCAACCCTTGTTCCTCATTTTTGTGTTTGGCTTTTGTTGTTGTTTCTAGATTATCCAGATTTTTGCTTTTTATTAATAGATTTTCCGAATTTTTTGTTTTTAAGATTTTCCGATTTAAAAAAAAAAATTACCCGGATTTATATTTTTTCCTTTCTTTTTAATGCGTATTTTGTTCGTTTTTTGTTTTTTGCTTTTTACTTGGGCACTGAAACCAATTTGTGAAATGGAAGGATCGGGTGAAGAAGGGGAGATTAGCTGGGAGGGAGGGAGGGAGGGAGGGGGGATGGAGGGGACGCAACCCCACACGGACGTAAAGCCAGTGACACTGCCCAAGACGTGCTGCCTACTGTTATGATCGTTAAGTTACACAAAACGGGCGAAGAGTAAAAAATTTTTTTTTTAAACCACAAAAAAACACACAAAAAACTAAACAAAAACACCCACGACAAAAGAAATGAAAAAAATAATTTTAAAAAAACAAGTCGCATCGCACTTCTAAAGTGCAAAACACAGCTAGGATGACACTCGCTGCACTTTTAGCGTCAAAAGACACAACCTGGATGTTCCAACGAAAGGTATACATACGTACACCCTTCACTCAAACAAAACAAAACCCAAAAAACAAACACATCCCAACCAAAACAAAAAAGCAAAACAAACAAACAAACAAAGAAAAAGAAAGAACTGCTCTGAAGTCTGAAAGACTGTGTCAGCTGAGGCCAGCGGGACGGCAGACCTCATGTCGTGTTAGAGATCACTTACAAGCCACGTGAGAGGACAAGACACTCACTACGCATCCCACCCCGGTAAAGTAATGTAGAGAAGAAGGGAGAAAAAGTTCCTTAGAAAAGGTAAGGTAAAAAAACAAGGGAAAACGTTCGATGCTGTTTTTCGTTGATTAACGACGCACAAAAAAGATAGCACTGCGCATCTCCCCTTTCCTCCCCTAAAAACCAAAACAGACAACATCAGAATAACACTGCAAAAACACACACGCGCGAGCGCGCGCAACCACACACACACACACACACACACAGAGTACAAACGGTGACACTGCAATTTTGAGTGAAAGGACGATCCCGATGTTGAAACAACAACGACGACGACGTTCGTTCACTCATTCTCTTTGTGTCTGTTCTTTCTTTCCACTTTTAGAGTCAAAATGCAATCTGGAGTTCAAATAATGACACACGAGTCTGTTTATTCCTTTTCTCCTCTCTTATTTCTTTGTTTCTTTCATCTTATATATTATTTTTACTTCTTTCGTTTGTTTGTGGGGTTTTTTTCTCTCCGGCAGCTTTCTTTGAAGCAGTTATTCTACAAAGTGCAAGCTAAAACTTTGATGGAAGTGACATTGTTGGGGGGTGTGTGGGGGGGGGGGGGGGGTGTTTGGGGGTTGTTTTTTTTAATTCTGATTAAAAACACACACCACACACACACACACACAACACACAAAATACGGGAGAGAGACAGACAGAGACAGGCAGATAGACAGACGTATGTACACAATAAGGGACACATACAACTCTCTCTCTTCTCCTCTCTCTCTCTCTCTCTCTCCCTTCCTCCCTCTCTCATCCGTTCACTGACTCACTCACTCACTTACTCAGACAAAAGGCAGAGAAGCAAGCAAACAAGCGCGCACACACACAAAACACACACACAACACACAAGACAAAGACAAAGTGAGAGAGAAAGGGGAGTGAGAGAGAAAGGGGAGAGAGAGAGAGAGAGAGAGGGGGATAGAGAAGAGAGAGGGAGAGAGAGAGAGAGAGAGAGAGAGAGAGAGGGAGAGAGAGGAGAGAGAGAGAGAGAGAGAACAAACAAAAACAAAAACAAACAAAAAAGGCAAGAAAAGGAAACCACAATAAACGAAAAAATCGGGAGAGCATTCAGAGAAAAAAAATTAACTTCCTCTGTTTCCCCCTCCTCCTCCTCTTTCCTCTGTCCTCCTCCTCCTCTTCAACTCTACAAGCAATCCCCCCCCCCCCCCCACCCCCACACACACACAGAGTTCCCAGCCTAACAGTCTGAAGCAATGGCTAAATTGACATCCCCCCCCCCCCCTTTTTTTTTTAACCTCCTCTTCCTCCTCCTCCTCCTAGCCACACATTACTATCATTATCAACAGGCAATCTGTTCGAATGCCAACAGCTGGTTCCAGCCCTACAAAGTCGTCGTCTTCTTCCTCTGCAATCTTTAATCCCACACCCCCAGCCCTGGCCAATTAATTCCCATCAATATCAAATACAACACAAGACATTCTGTGATGAAAGAGAGGGAGGGAAATCGAAAACGTAACATTTCAAATTATTTGGGAGGGAGGGGGTGGGGGGGGGGGGTGTTCGGGGTTAACCTGGTTGGTTAGAGCAACGCGCTCGTGATCTGCTGGCCAAGGGTTCGAAATCTCGTTGAAGGGGATATTTTCCCCCTGGACTTTAACATCAAGTGCGACTTCACCCCCCCCCCCCCCCCCCACCCCCTCCTAAAGTCCTTTGGGTGAGACATAGACTGGGGTCCCGTGTGCGAACGCAGGCAGAACATCTTGCCCACACGTTAAAACCTGTTCCACCTTTTGAAAGAGTAGGCCATTGTGTGCCGGTGAGAACGGATGACAAAATTTACAAAACTGCATACACTCGGGGACTGGATTTTTTTTTTAAAAACGACGAGTGCTTATTTCATTATCTTCGAAATAAAATATCAAATAGATAAATAAATAAATAGTAAATAAAAATACAACTGACCCTTTTTTTCTTCCTTTCTTCATTGTTTTGTACCATTTTCCTTTAGGGTTTGTTTGTTTTTTAGTTTGTTTTGTTTGGTTTGGTTTTTTGATGGTTTGTTGTTTCGATCTCATTTACGTGTTTTGTTTTTTGTGGGGGGGGAGGGGGGGGGTTGGTTGGGTGGGGGGGGGATGGGGGTTGGGTCCTCTTTTCCATTTCTCTCCACAAAGCAAATGCAAAAAAGTTTCACCAAAAGTCATGGAAAACGGGACTGAGATGTGTGATTCACAACACCCCAGATATGGACTTGGAATATTCCACACTTGTTTTTTGAAAGTGCTTTCATACAGTAAGTCAACAGATAAATTATTTTTGTATTGGAACATTAAGACTGCGGTTGATGATATAAGGGAAAGAGACAGAGACAAGCAATGACACAGTGGGGGGGGGGGGGGGGGGGGGGGGGGGCTGTGTGTGTGTATGAGTGTGTGTGTGTCTGTTGTCGGTTTGTCTTTTTGTGTAGTTGTGTGTAGATGTGCGGATAGGGTGGGTAGAAAAAATATATTTTAAAAAAGAAAGAGTTCCTGATGACAAGCTGCGTCTGTATCATTTTCCGATACTTCATGAATTATGCAGGGAAGACTGCCACACAGTGACAGAACAGATGAACTAAATTGTGCTCTCTCTCTCTCTCTCTCTCTCATCTCTCTCTCTCTCTCTCTCTCTCTCTCTCTCTTCTCCTCTCTCTCTCTCTCTCTGTGAGTGTGTGTGTGTGTGTGACCTGAATCTATCTCAGGACTAACCTGACTCACCTTGTCAGTGTCTCATCCTTCCTCCCAAAACACCCCTTTTCTCTCAGTCAATGTCCTGACCCCTCTCCTACAACGCCCCTTTCTCCCTCTGCCCTGTCTCCCTCTCCTTCAACGCCCCTTTCTCCCTCTGTCCTGACCCCTCTCCTACAACGCCCCTGTCCCTGACCCCTCTCCCTACAACGCCCCTGTCCTGACCCTCTCCTACAACGCCCCTGTCCTGACCCCTATCCTACAACGCCCTGTCCTGTCCCCTCTCCTACAACGCCCCTTTCTCCCTCCTGTCCTGTCTCCCTCTCCTTCAACGCCCCTTTCTCCCTCTGTCCTGTCTCCTCTCTCAACGGCCCTTTCTCTCTCTGTCCTGTCTCCATCTCCTACAACGCCCTTTCTCCTCTGTCCTGTCTCCATCTCCTACAGTGCCCTTTTCTCCCTCTATCCTGTCACCCTTTCTACAACGCCCCTTTCCTCCCCCTCTGTCCTGTCTCCCTCTCCTACAACGCCCCTTTCTCCCTCTGTCCTGTCTCCCTCTCCTACAACGCCCCTTTCTCCCTCTGTCCTGACCCCTCTCCTTCAACACCCCTTTCTCCCTTTCTCTTATGACTCTCACCCACAACGTTCCCTTCCTTTCTGCTGTTACCATCTTGTCAAATGTGGTTGTTTTTTTTAAAAAGGTATGTGGCATATACACAGCACATCACCTACAAACTAGAAACAATACTGATTTATGGAATTTCGAGCAATATGCTTACGTGTACAATTTTTTTCCTTCCCCACTTTACTTTCGATGTGTGTTTCATAAACGTCCATCATCAACAACAACAAAAATTAAAATTGCTTAGGTTAAAGGAAGGTAAAGGTCAGTCTAATTTAAAAATAGGAGCGAGGCGTCAGAGACCTCACTTCTCAGGAAACAGCAATGGCGGGCCCATCTCCATTCGGGTTTTACTCCCGACCCTAAAGAGGGCAGTACCCATTTACAGCTGGGTGAACTGGGAAACTGACTGAGCCAATGGGGCGCAAACGGCCCCATCCAACTGGTAACCACGCTCGACGCTGTAACTTGGCTGGAAAAGTGCTCGACCTAGTTAGTTAAGTTTACTTAAAATAGTCGTTGCTAACTTTTAAAAAAAACCCAGATAAAAGTAACAGATACTGCGGTCAGCAGAAACAATACACATCAGCAGAAATAACACAAGATGACTGGGTGAGTATGAAGCAAACTTGCAAGCTGAATGGTCATTCCAATCCACCAGCTCAACAGTATAAACCAGCGACTGCTACATTTTTGTACGTATGTGAATATGACAGGACTATCATAATGTTATTGTCCAGTCAAGGTATGCTTGCATTTTTTGAGACGCTCTTCTTGAATTCTGTGTAAAACCAGACTACTACATTTTTGCAAGACCAGTCAAAGATCTGACCATCGTGTCATAATCTCCTTCACATACACACTGAGTTCTCTTCCCCTGGGACAGCTTCTCTTGTTCGAGTCTATCTCCAGGAAACGTACATACAGATTCTTCCTGCCATCTTCTTCCTAAACGAGCTGTTCTTGCAAGAAGGCAAAAAAGACATTTTCCCCTGGGCAGTGACAAGTTGTAAGGGAGACAGGCGGTCTTCTCTCCACAGGCGACGCAGCCATTGCTGTTAAAGGACAAATGAAAGTGATCTTTCTCACGCACATGCACAATGATTGTGAACAGATGGATTGCTGTTGGAACTTAAATTTTGTTTCAGATTCTTTTTCTTTTTTTAAAGGGAGAGGCGTATAGGGTCACCAACGCAGATGTTGCAATACGCTTTATTTTCTTTTTTTCACTAGCTAAAACTCCAAGGTTCACCAATGGTGAGATTCTGCATATATGACCGTTTTTTATCAATGTTTGCCCACCAAACAGGCAGCCGCATTCCGACCTCAGGGATTTTCTATATAAATAGCCGCATCTAAACGGCAAAGAAACTTGCTTGCTAGTAGAAGTTTGACTCCAGCATAATTCAAACTGATTAGCAATGTCTTGAGTGTATAACATAATCTTTGTAGTCCCGGAACCCAGAAAATTTCCCTTTAAATAGTTATTGATTTATAGTAAGTAACATAATATCGGGTAGGGAGGGAGATAGCCCTAGTAGGTTGCTTTGAAAAAATCTAAAGGATCTCCCGGGCTTAAACCCCCAACTCAAATTCCCCCCAACAGATGGAAGAAACCCCTTTTTTTCCCCTTTGGGGGCCAAACGAGTTGCAAAAAACCCATCACAGAAAAAAATCTTTTCAAAAAACCACACAAAAAACCACCACACACACACACACACACACCCCAACAACAACAACCCCAAAAAACACCAACAACAACACCATCACCCCAAACCCCAACCCCAAACAAAAACAAGGATCACGAAAAAAAAAAATAAAAAAAGATGTAAAGATATAGGTTTCTCCAAGCATTCCCCCCAAAAACTTACACAAATGCAAGCTGAAAGAATAAACAAAAATATTGTGGGTGTCTTAACGTACCCAATCTTGCACCAACAAACTTCATCACACATCTATTCCCATCACAAAGTTGCCCTAACCTTTTTCAAACAAAAAAAACAAAAGGAAAGTTAATTTATGATTTTTTATTTACT
>CM054142.1:23993289-24005789 GCA_028751875.1 Rapana venosa | reverse complement strand
AAGTACACACACACACAACACACAACACACACACACACACACACACACACACACACACACACACACCACACAACTTTGCAATCAAAGCAAACCTACATACCCCCACTCACCCCCCACACACCCCTCCCCATTCAAACAAAACCAAAATAACACACACTTCTACTGCTCTCGCAAGTACCACACACTACGCCACTACAATAGAACTCTGAAATACACAGTCTCGTAATAATGGCCACAGCATTCATCATACATTCGTATCATCTGTGTCCACACGCCACACACGTTCAAGCACACATACACACACACGCTCCCGCAAGTACAACACACTACAGACACAACACACACACACACCACACTACTCCCGCAATACACACACACTACAGACCACTCAACACACACACTCCCGCAAGTACACACACACTACAGACCACACACACACACACACATACTACAGGCCACACACACACTACAGACCCACACACACACACACACTACAGACAACACACACACTAAAGACCCCCCCCCCCCCCCCCCAACACACACACAAAACTTCAATTAAGCAATCCAATTTCTCCTTCTTCGCCACAATAGCATCCGGTAAATAAATTAGTCCAAAGATCAATTCCAGAAAATTAAAAATCAAATTGGATTTGGTAAGGAACAGAATGTTAATATAAAAAAGGAAAGAAAGAAAAATGAAAGAAAACATACAAAAGACCACCCAAAAAAATGCAGGCCAAAAAGAGAGAGGGAGGAGGGAGGGAAGGAATATGAAAAGAGAGAGACAGAAGGGGGGGGGGGGGGAGGGAGGGAAGCCAAAAAGAGAGAGGGAAGGGAGGTAGTACGAGAGACAGACACAGAGAGAGACAGACACAGAGAGACACAGACACAGAGAGAAGAAATACATACGTACATACATACAATGCAGACAGACAGAAAGAGAAAGAGAGAGAGAGGCACAGAGAGAGAGAGGCACAGAGAAGAGGCAGACAGACAGACAGACTGACAGACAGACAGAGACAGAGAGGCAGAGAAACAGAGAGAGAGAAAGAATGACAATGAGAGAAAGAGAGAGAGAGAAGTGGAGGAGGGGAAGAAGAAAGGAAAGAGAAAGACAGACAGACAGACAGAAAGAAAGAATGAAAAGAATGATGAAATCTAAGACAGAGCCACTCTAACAAATAACCCTTAAAAAAAATTTTTTAACAAAATAAAGAACAGAAGAACAAAGGCCACACAAAAAGGCTGAAACCAAGAATACAAGTGTTCAGCACACCCACATGCACACGCACACACCAAAAACAACCCACCACACCCACACCAAATGTTAATGAATCGAATCGAATCAAATCAAATCAAATCAATAGACAATGAAAACATACAAAAAAACGAATGTATAAAACCAAAACCTGCCTGAAATTGAAAGGAAGTGGGGAAAAAACACAAAAACGAAATAGAACAATGATGAAAAGGAGAACGAGTAGGAGAGACAGACAGACAGACACAAATGGAGAAAGAGAGAGAGTCAGAGACAGAGAAAGACAGACAGACATAATGAATATGAATGAATGAATGAATGAATGAATGAATGAATGAATGCAAAACAAAAGGGAAGATAGAAAGATTGAATAAATAATAGAAAAGAACACAAAAGAAAGACAGAAAGAAAAAAGAAAAGAAACAAACAACCAACCAAAAGAAAACAAACAAGAAAAGAGAAAGAAAAAAAAGAAATAAAGAAAAAGAAAAAAAGAAAAAAGAAAAAAAAAAGAAAGCACACAAAAAACTAAAGAAAAAAGAAAGGAAGCAAGAAAAAAGCGAGAAAAGAAAGAATGCAAAAGAAAAAAAAAAGAAAAAAAAAAAGAAATGAAAAAAATGGGAAAAAAAGAAAAGGAAAAGAAAAAGAACTATAAAAAAAAGAAAAAAAAAAAGAAATAAAGCAGAAAAAGGGGAAAAAAAGAAAGCAAGAAAAAGGGAAAAAAAAAGGATACAAACACACACACGAGTTTTACAATAAAAAAGAAAATTAAGAAAAAAAGGTAAAAAGAAAAAAGACTGGCCACCTTCCCCCCCCCCCCCCCTCCAAAAAAAAAAACAAACATAAAAAAACACCAATAACAAAAGAAAGAAAGAGTGAGCAAGACTGAAAGAAAAAAGACAAACAAAGACAGAAAGATTTAGCTTCTAAAACCAAGGGCACCCAATGTCAATAGCAGCTCAGTAATGGCATTTCCCTATCTGACCGTTCACAGGCTCAGCCCAGCCTAACCTAGCCTAGCCTATCCTTGCTTAGCTCCCCCCTGCCTGCCTGCCTGCCTGCAATTTATCTGAAATCATTTTTACCACACTCACTCTCGTCCCCTTCCCTCACCCCTCCCCCCTTCCTCCACCCACACTTTCTTTTGTCTCTTTCCCACCCGCACCTATACATGCATATGCATGCGCACACGCTCATGTATGCATTGATAGTGTGAATGAATGCACATGTGAGCGAATGTGTGCACACATGTAAGCACGTACACACGGTTGTATGTATATATTATATCTATATATACAGATATATATATATACAGAGATATAGATATATACATATGTACACACACACATGCACATACGTGCACTCACACAAATACACACAAGTGCACGCACATGCAAGCACTAACGCACATAACACGCTGCTCTTTCTCTTTCTCTCTCTCTCTCTCTTTAACACGCACGCCTGTGCACACACATACACACATTCTACACACACACAACATTTACACATTCACACAAACACACACACACACCACACACACCTCACCACACACACACACACACCACACACACACACACACACACACAGGCCAATTTCAATTGAAGATCGTGATTAGTAATTAACACTGTTGTAGTTAGCTGTGAGAAATCAAAGCCATAGGTTCAAACCCGAAACCTCATCTGAAATTTGCCACGCATCACTCGTTAAATCACTATAGAACCGGCAGAAAATACCATCATTCATGTTGGGGCTTTTAAAACAAAATTATTTCTTTATTAAACAAATGTTATCGCTTCCGTAGAAATGTGAGAGGAGAGACACAGAGGGTGAGGCAGAGACAGAGAGAGAGACAGACAGACATAGACAGACAGACAGAGACAGACAGAGACAGAGAGAGAAAGAGAAACAGAGAGAGAGAGAGACAAGACAGAAACAGACACAAACAGGGACATACACACACACACACACATGCATGCACGCACGCATGCACACACGCATGAGCACGCACGCACACACACACACAGAATAGATGGAGAGAGAGAGACACACACACACACACACAATGGAGAGAGAGAGACACACACGCACACACACACACACACACAACAAACACAAGGAACTAACATACAAAACCGATCATCCAGAGCATCATCATCACAGCCTGCATGCTTTGAACAATGATGTATTATTCTGACAAGACAGGACCACAACATATATTATCCACTTTGGTGAAGAAGAAAAGTTCTTGCACACTAAACGTCTCATCCCAGAGAGAACTGGGAATGAAGAGAACCTTCTTCCCTTACCCATCCTCCCCTCCTCCCCTCTCCTCTCTTAGTAAGCCCTACTTTCTATCCCTCATGCAGTCATTAGGCCGCACTCCGCAATTTTAAAAATCGCTCTTTTCCTTCTGTTTTTCTATGTGACTCTTATGTTCATACCGCACTGTACTCAGGCATCAACAAAAATAAAAACCACTTTTTGTGAAAGATTAGCCTCCGACTCAAAACTCATGTGATTTTGAACAAATTTGTTATGTTTGAAATTTTTTATTTTTTCAGCAAACACTGTAGCCCCCTCAGTCCTTTGTCGTCTGCTAGCTTCCTTACCGAAATATGCATGCATGGGGTCAACGCTGTTAGGATACAAGCAATCCTCAATTGATGATTATTTCCAACTTTCTCATGACTACCTGGTATTGCTCTATGTCCTCAATCCCAAAAACAAGTGCACCATGCATTTTTTCATACTGAAAAAAAAATCTGTGAAAATCACCAACAACTTTTTCATCACGCACTCTATAGAAGATACTGCATGACTCCCAAATTAATACCAGTGTGCAGCGTTAGCATGTAGGTAGCACCACAAGACTACTTAACCTGCATAATTTGCAGAAAACGCAGGTCTTCGAAAACAGTATGGGGCTAAACAAGCAATAGCTTTACGTTCTTACATTTATGAAGTTATGGGTATGGGGAGGAGGGTGGGGGTGTTATTGGCGTGTTTTTTTGTGTAATCATTATTAAATAAAAGTACTTTAAACCAAACCATGAGCACTGTGGCCTAAAAAGGGGCTGGGTTATTAAATGTATACATACCAAATCAAAAACAACAAAAAGGCCAAATGGACCTTTAAGTTAATCAATCAATCAATGACAGGCCTTCAATTTCCAAAGCAACCTACTTTTAAAAAAAAATAATTTCTGAAGAGCAGTTTTCTGGCTTCCAGCTTCTTCTGCATACCCCGAGTCTTCTTTGATCTTTCCAACAACACTAACAAACAAACAAAAAAGAGGGGAAGGAGGCAGAGAAAAGAAGAAGGAAAGAGGGGGGAAAAGAAAGAAAGAAGAAAGAAAGCAAGAAAGCAAGAAAGACAAGAAAGAAAGAAAGCAAGAAAGACAAGAAAGAAAGAAAGACAAGAAAAAAAGAAAGACAAGAAAGAAAGACAGACAGACAGAATAAAGAAAGAAGAAGAGCGTATCTCTGGGCTCATACTCAGTGATTCTAAGGTTTGGTACGTGAGACAGAGCGCATATTCTGGGTGGACCCCCAGAGTGTTTACTAAGCTGTAGAAAGGCCAACAACAATAACAACAACAACAATAACAACTACAACAATCTTTTTCAGCCAGCTTCATACACAGAGTGACATCATAAAGTCCGCCTGCTTCCTAACCAACTTCTCAAGCAATCAAGCAACCCTGACAGACACGATTTTACACGAGAGAGAAAAGGAGAGAGAGAGAGAGAGAGAGAGAGAGAGAGAGAGAGAGAGAGAGAGAGAGAGAGAGAGAGAGAGACCGGGCCACTAACACAAGCAGACAAACACGACAACAATAATAAAGAAAATAGCCATCATGTGCCCCCCCAACACACCCCCCACCCTCTCTTCCTGCCAGTCCCACACAACTACACACAATCTATACAACAATACATAGGAATGAAGCAATCTTTCGTAACATAATAGAAGGAATGTATCCTCTGCAAGAATTAACACCCGGCCCCCTACCCTTACCACAAACATCTTTGGGGCGGGAGGGATGTTGGGAGAACAACAGGGAACAAAAGAACAAGGAAAAGCCATTAAATGCAACATCACTCCCCTCCCCTCTACCCCTCTACCCCCCACCCCCTCTCACTCAATCTTGGCCACTTCTCGAAGCCCGGAAGTGAAATCAAGATCTAAATTTCTTTTATGAAGAAGGAAAAAAAAGAGCAACAGCAACGAAAAGGAGAGGAGAGGAAGAAAGGAGAAAGGAAAAGAAAAGAGTGAGGAAAAGAAGAAGTGGGAAGAAGATGGATGAAATGAAGAAGGAGGAGGAGGAATTGAAGAAGAAGAAGAAGAAAATGCAGAGGACAATGATGATGATAATCATGATGCAAAGATGGAAGTAAATATGAACTGATAGTAAGCCAAGAATGCTAGAAAATACTTTACAGCAGCAGCAGTAACAATAATAGCCAACCAATATTGGCAGCAGCAGCAGCAGCAGCAGAAATGCAAGTCTCCTTGTTATAACTATATTCATTAACACTATTATGATTATCAGCATCATGTTCATGTTGGTTTTGTTAGTAACTATATTAGCATAGTATGATGCAGTGAGAGGGGTGAGTGAGAGTGAGTGAGTGTGTGAGTGAGCGAGTGTGCCGTGTGTGTGTGTGTGCTGTGTGTGTGTGTGGTGTGTGTGTGTGTCTCTGTGTAGTGTGTGTGCGTGTGTTGGGGAAAGGTGGATGGAAGACAGCAAAAGAGAGTGGCAGTAAACTGATGTTGACTGAATGGTGTCATACAGGGCGAAATAATAACTACCAGTGATGCTGAAAGCTGTAGTGCTTCATAACATGTGTGTGTGCATGCGTGCGTGTGTAATTAATGCACACAGGCATGCTACATACTTGTGCATGTGTGACTGACTGCATGTCTGCAAACACGAATAAGTGTGTGTATAACTGTATGTGAGTATGTCTGTGCAGACAAATCTCAAACAGTATACAAGAAGCCAAACACAGAAGAACACTAATCAGACAAATACTGAAAGAAAATTGCAACAACAGAATGAAAAAACAAGGTATATGTACAAACATGCATGAATAAACAAATGCACATCACAGAAAAAACGACCAACGTACAAACAACATCAGAACAGCCGTCAAAAAACAAACTCCACACACAAACTGCTCACCTGCCTTGCTGCTGCTCCTCCTCTCCACAGCACTCCAGGTCCCCTTGTCCTCCATCCCTGAACCGCTGTCCCCGTGCTGTGCAGTTCTTTGCTGGGCCTCCTTCACCTGGTATCCCTGTGGAGGTCTTCTAACGGTAGGTGTCCCTGTGTCTGCGATGTGTATGTGTATGTATACTCTTCTGGTGTCTGTCTTTCACAACATGCTAATCTAGGTCTGTCTTTGTGAAAGTTTTCCAACCCATGTCTATGCAGATTTTCATACATCCCTCTCTTTCGAGTTTTCTACTGCTTCCTGTTCTGTTTCTTTTTTTTCTTCTTCTAAAGCTGCAATAATATATACCAGCTTCTTCCGATACCCTTACTGCGCATTTTAACTGATTTTTCTGTTTAGGTGTGTGTGTCTTTCAGCACATACCCACGAGTATATATAATTATATCTTTCTGATAATTTGCGGTTGTGTGTATTTTCTCAAACAACTGTCCCTGTGTGTTTAGACTCACACTTCATGTTCTTGTTATGTCAATGCTTTATGCAACATGGGCAAAAAGTTTTGACTCTTGAATCTCACTCCATTATTCTATGTTCTAAAAAAAGATGGTTTAAAAAAAACAACCAAAGTTTGGGGTTTTCTCTATGCTTTCTTCCTTGTTTTCTTTCTTTGACATTGTTTCTCAGGGTTTTATGGATTTTATCTGTACTTTTTTGTCTGCCTAAGAGTGCATTATATTTTCATCAGTTTCACATTTCTTTCGACATGCTTTAGGATGACTGTTTCAACGCAGCCACCTTTCCAACATTACCAAACAATGAACTTTCTTGCATCAATGGAAGGTTACATCATTTTCTGTAATCTCTTCTCGTAAAAACCTACTTCACATTGCTGTCAAAGTCATTCACAGCAATTTCACAACAATCCATCGAAAGAGAACTACTGTTTCTATATTATCAAATACATCTACACATTTTCTGGTTACTGTTGTTAATTATCATGGCAGTTTCTCAAAAAGTTGCAAATAAAATCTTCAAATTTCACATTTCTATCGTGTTCTATGTGCAGCCATTATACACCTATGTACGTTTTTTTTTTAAAATAATAATAAAGACATAAAAGTACCCCTTAGTTTCAAAATGAGACCTGGTATCCTAGCTAAACCACTCCAGCAAGTAAAGCCTCCTCCACGGATAATCCCCAACTGGAACAGCTTAAGATCTTTGTTGGCCACTATTCCCAATACAGCCCTAAAACACTTGAAAAGAAAGTTTGCTAAGCTTCTGCCTCAAGGAGGCTGTTTTCAACAAACTTGTATGTACACACATATCCCAAAGTTTTGCTCTAATCCACAGAGGAGATGTTGTTATAGTTCCACAAACATACAGCAAGGTCTTGCTACTGTGCCACAGTTTAGGTTTTAAGGAACAAAATTCCCCTCGTTTTGGGAAAGAAACGCTGTTGAAAGTTTGACAAACTAGCAGCGATTTCTTAAAATTCCTTCGAGGTAAATGTTTAGTTTTCTTTTTCTTTTTTTTTCAAATTCTAAGCAGCTTTCATTGGTTTCAAGACTCATTGACTGCACAATAGTTCAACAGACTTTTATACTGTTATTCAACAAACTTCAACTGAATGCTACTTAGTTTAAGATACTGCTTTGAGAACTTACAAAATGGCAGTATCTCATTACTGCTTGTGAGTTTGAGTAGCTGTTGAAAAAAGAATTATGGCTGTTTCATATCATTAACTACAAAGTCACTCTGATATTTACTAAGCCTGATAATTAAGAGTTAGAGAGCTCAATAAGGCTCGGTTTGTTTTGGGGGGCCTTTTCCTTTTTTTTTCTGTGTGTGTGAGTTTTTTGGTGTGTGCGTTTGTTTTTCTTTTGATGACTAGTGGATAAATGTTTAATGGAACACAAGACAGTTCCTCCATTGCTGAAAATTAAAAAAAGATATTTGAAAACATTGTCATTTTCTTATCAAAAATGTTAATAAAAACTCTCTCTCGCTGTGCCACCCACCCACCCACCCCCCCTCCTCTGCCCCTCTCCCTTAAATTCAAACTTTAAACAAACAAGTCAATGAAACATGTATCTGTTCTCATTTAAATGGCTTTTTTTATAAAAAACATATTCCAAAGATATCACTATTTAATTCCAATTGCACTCCTCTTCTCTCCCTCCCCTCACATTCCATCCCACCACCCCCCTGCCCCCACCACCCCACCCCCACCCCCCTCAAACTCTTACCACAACCAATATTCACTGCCAGAAGTAAACAAAGCAATAATCCTCTTTGTAAATAAAACATAAACCAAACAGACTGTAGAGGAAACCCATCTGAAATTTCATACTTCAGATACTTTGATACTAGTGATAGACTTGACTAAACTAATTTTAAACTGAAACTACAATGCCTATAAAACAAATCCATTCAATGCACATCAAAAATATCGTACTCTAAACAAGAAAAAGAAAAGCAAAACGCACTCACCTGTTATCCTTGCAGAGTCAACCCAAAGCATGACACAGCAGGCAAGCCAGCCCACCGGGTCTCAAAAATCTCAACAAGTTGTCCGCAAAATGTCTTTCTTTACAAACTGAAGTTGAACTATGCTAAAAGCAGATATTCTGCTGCATGAAACATCCACCAAAACAAGTTCTCCGCAACATCACACATTGTTGACACAATGTGACTTGATACATATAATATATTGAACACACATCAATCACAGTTTCATGCAACCTGGAGAACAAAATCATCAGACACAAGGACAACAACAAAAAGACACTGAGACAGAGTGAGAAATCATACAGACATGATAAGTTATAATACAGACAGAAACACAAAGAGACATACAGAGAGAAAAAGAACAACAACAACAAAATAGAGATGTGCATGTCATGAAAAGAGGGACATTTTTTTTAAAGTATTCACTTAATGAAGCAAACACATGCATGCATGGACACACACACACACACACACAGGCACGCACACACACACACAAACACACACAGAGAGAAAGAAAGAAAGAGAGAGAGAGAGAGAGAGAGAATAGTGCTCAAACATTTACAGAGAAAAACTCAAAACAAATAGAAGAGAAATTGAAATTTCGAAAGAGGACAAAAACATGACATGTAAGAAAGAAAAGACAACATGCTCCAACACACACACAACACACACAACACACACACACACACACACACACACACACACACAACACACACACACATACACAAATAACTCACAGCATCGTGCGATACCAAATACTGCAAACTCTTGTAAAGAAGTCGCGCTGGTAGGTCCACTTGTTTCTGAAATGAATGACAATACCTTGATGTCATATCTAATATAATCATCCTCACCATAGGAATCATCTTCATCATCAATATCAGTGCTATCACAGCATCTCGCAAGTTCAAACTTGCTGCAGCAGCATCAACAGCAGCAGCAACAGCAGAAGCAAGAAATATTAATGTTCTTGGTTTAACTTGGCTGAAATACTCATTTCTGCAGTGCTAGTCATTCCTGGACACTCACAGTCCTTGTGTTTATACACTCAAAGGTTAAATATGATTTTGAACACATGACCTTCTTGCCTGGAGCAAACTACTACCCAATGACATTTGGATGATTGAGAAATTTAGATTTAAAAAATACTACAACAACAAAAATTTAACTCAACTATGACAGCAGAAAACTGACCCTACAGCCATGACCAACATTTTTTTTCTCTCTATTAAAGACACCAGTAAGAAAGAAAAAAATCAAACACATAAAACACAAATACTCTCTCTCTCTCTCAACACACACACACACCACACTACTTTCTCATACTTAACATCCGACAAACCAGAAGCAGCCCAAATCAATACAACTACAAGACATTTACACCACAACACCCACGACCAAAGCAAACTGAACGCAAGACCCCCTTCCCCACCCACAGCTGTCAGTTTTCCCCCACTTTCGGCCACTCTAAGATGATAATAATAATATATGGAATTTATATAGCGCTGAATCTTGTAAAAAACAAACAAATCGAAGCGCTTGCACTCAATCATTTACAGGCATGCAACTCTCCTTAAACATAATGAGCAACAGATTTCAAATCAATGCGCGCGCACTACGCACGCACACGCACGCACACACACACACACACACACACACCCCATCCATTCCATCCCAGCTGGTGCTAATATAGCAGAAACTGACTGCACTTGTGCTTGGAAAAAAGAAGGGGCTAGTTTTAGCACTGGACCCTTGAGTTATGCTGGATTTTCACACCGTGCATCACCCCCCACACACACCCACTGACCTTGATCTTGGCCCAGGTGGCGCCCAGCTGACCAGCATTGAAGACGCAGCGGTAGATCTCCTGACAGGCCGTGTAGCCCATCACGTCCAGGTCCTGCCCGCACTTCTCCCACCACGTGGCCCAGTCCACCTCGAAGGGCAGGCACCGCGTCTGCTCCTTCACGATCCTCCCCAGCACCTCAGGCGCCACAAAAGCGCTGCCGGATCCCGACGCGTTGGGCTGGAGCCAGGCGGCCAAGGCAGCGGCCTTTCTGGCCTCCGCAGACTCTCCCGCATCCTCAAGCACGATGGGGTTCGTTTCCGACATTCCCTCTGCGGGCAGGGAAGGGGTCGGAACCCCGGGTGAAGATTCCTCCTTGACTCCTTCAGATGATAGTGGTGGTGGTGGTACACCTGCTGAAGAGGACGGGGCATCCTCCCCAGAGCTGCCGCTGGGTTCCTCTTTGCCGGATGACGTCTGCTGGGGCGGGCGCTCCTCTTTCAGGGCCAAGGCCAGGCGCGACAGGCTGAGGTTGAAGCGGTAGGAGGAGGCGTGCTTGCGGGGATCCAGGATGCACTTGGGCTTGAGGCGCCGCAGGGCCAGCAGGCTGAAGGAGGCGCGGTAGCGCAGGATGGGCACCTGCAGGGGCGTGGGCAGGTGGCGGCCCGCCTTGCCGAAGCGCAGGCGCACGTCCTCCGTGTTGAGCTGCATCGTCTCCAACCCCACCTCCTGCACCCGGTCGTCAGGCCGAGGCCGCGTCAGGAACAGCGCGCCGCTGTCGCTCTCCGGTCTCCAGTGCATGCGGGTAGGGGGCCTGGGGGCCGGGGTCGAGTCCGCTCCCTCTCCCTCCTCCTCCTCGTCATCATCACTGCTGTCCAACCACAGCGAGGCCTGGCCCTGTTCGCTCAGGTGTGCCGCCGATGTGGCCGACAGCACGCCCTTTGCCCTCTTGGGCCTGATGAGGGACGTCAGGGGCAGCTTCCGTTTGCTGCCTCTGGGTTGTTCGCCCAGCGGGGACTGCTTCGATGCCAGGGAGAGGGGGCTCTTCCCGCGTGGCGTGGAGTGGGATACCGGCAGCAAGTCTCCATCACCTGCACACACACAGTCATCAGTGGTGGGTAGTAGAAGTAGTAGTGTTCTAGTGGTAGTGGTAGTGGTAGTAGTAGTAGTAGTGGTAGTAGTGGTAGTGGTAGTAGTAGTAGTCGTAGTAGTAGAAGTAGTAGTAGTAGTGGTAGTAGTAGAAGTAGAAGTAGTAGTAGTAGAAGTAGAAGTAGTAGTAGTAGTAGTATTGTAGTAGTAGTAGTATCATTGCCGCTGTTATTATTATCATAGTCATCATCATTATTGTTATCACTGTTGTCATCAGCATCGTGTTATTAATTATTCACTTTGCTGTCGCTGTTGTTCTTGTCATTCATCAGTAGTAGTAATAGTATAGTTCCCATTAAAACCTTTTTTTTCTAAAAATTATTATGACAATAAAAGCGAATCATTTCTACAGCACATTTCTCTCATCATTGTGCAGAGTTCTCAGTGCTTTGTAAAAACCTCTATGAGAATATGCCCCCCAACCCCCCCCCCCCCCCCCACCAAGCAATTTTCAATAGGCAAACAACAAATCAGACTGACCAAAATGCACACACACACACTAACACACACACTCACATACACATAGTATCCTCACACTCAAACACACACACACACACACACACTCTCACACTCGCACACCCCCTCCCCCCCTCCCACACACACATGTACATCAACATATCCA
>CM054142.1:23985789-23990789 GCA_028751875.1 Rapana venosa | reverse complement strand
TGAGACTATAATTATCTTACACTTTTCTTATCATACATTTTTGGGGCATTAATGTTCAAAGGGACACCATCTTTCCAAGACATTTCAGATTTTGATAATGTAGTTTCTTCCCTTGGACCATTCTTTGATCAGATGTTCGTACTTTTTATTACTTAGACTTGAGCAGGGAATTAAACTAAAGTGCCTGGTCAAATGTTTAAACATAAAGCTATATGATGAAGCAAGCTTGGGAGGTATATTTAGTTATGCGAAGAGTCCTGTTAGTGTATGAACTGAAAAGCAAATTTAGTACAAAGACATCAAAATAGAGACTGTCCACACACACACACAAGACCATAATTATGCAAATACACAAAACACACAAATACACACAACACACACACACACACACTACCCACACTCACACACCACTCCTACACCTCTCCTACACACACACACACACATCTACCCATCCCTACCCATCCCCCCTCCACACTCACCCACACACACTTTCCCATCTCATATCACTAATTAGTGGAAGGACTTTACACTGAAGAACTAACACACACTCCAACCCACCCACCCACCCTTCCACACACATACTCACACACACTCACACCAACTTCTCAACACCCCCCCCCCCCCCCCCCCCCCCCCCCACCACACACACAACACACCTATACACACACACACATCACACACCACCCACCTACCTACCCACCCAACCCTACCACCCAAACCCTCCCCCCCACACCCACACATACACACCTCTACCCCCCCCCCCCCCCCCCAACCACCACACACCCACTCAACCCACCTCCCCCCCCCTTCCACACATCTACACACCCACCCACCCCTCACCACCCAAACCCTCCCCCCCCACACACACACACACCCACCACCACCCACCTCCCCCCCCCCCCCCCCCCACCACACACACACACACACACACTCAACCCACACTTCAACCCCCACACACACACACACACACACTCACACTCTCACCTTGTTGAGAGCTGTCATACCGATGATGAAGGCGGCATGACTGGCAGATGCCGTCCCTTGTGGGAGGGGGTAGAAACGAGGGGTGGGGGCGCTTTGACCCCCGCCGTCCTCCCTCCGCACCCCACCCTCCTCTCCACCCTGTCCTTGCTGGGTGGTGGGTGCCCTCAGGGCCTTGAGGGCATGAGCGCTACCCAGGAACATGTTGATGGGGTATCGAGACTGGTGCAGTTTCAGTTGGTACCTGTTTTTTACCCAAAAAAAATTTAACATCTTTGTGACAACTGTATGTGTGGGTGGGTGGATGAGAGTGAGTAGGGGTGTGTGTTTGGAGTGGGGGGGGGGGGGGGGGGGATTGGGTTGTGGGGGAGATGATATGTGGGTGGTGTAGTGGGTGGGGGTAGGTGTGTGGGTGGATAGGTGGGTGGGTGTGTTGTTTGTGTGGTGTTTGGGGGGGAGGGGGAGTTAGGTGTATGTATGTTGTTTTGTGTGTGCGAATGTGTGTGTGTGTGGTGTATGCATGTGTGTATGCATATGTATGTGCATGCATAAGTGCGTGTGTGTATGTGCATGCATGTGTGCATGTGTGCGTGCGTGCGTGTAAATTCAAAATATGTTAAACTTATGTGAACAGTCGCATGCGCATAATTGATTTGAATGCAAGCGCTTT
Organism: Rapana venosa; assembly: GCA_028751875.1. Taxonomy (NCBI): domain Eukaryota; kingdom Metazoa; phylum Mollusca; class Gastropoda; order Neogastropoda; family Muricidae; genus Rapana; species Rapana venosa. Next base: position 23,989,138 of record CM054142.1, on the reverse strand, counting down.
GATTTTCATGCTTTACAAGATTCAGCACTATAAATTTTTCATTTATTATTATTATTATCATTATTATCATCAAACAGTCACAACCAATAATAGTAACACACATACCTGTGGTGGATCGTGTATCGAGCAAGGCCCAAAGCCCAGCTTCCATCAGGTAATCTCTGAAACACATAAAGAGATCATCATACATACATGCTGAGCCCGACTTGTCAGGCGTTTAACAGCAGCGCAATGCATTTTTGCTCTTATGACAGACAACAATAGTTCCTGTCTGAGCATTCTCTGTTTCCGGTCCCTCCACATGGAACGACCTCCCTCTTCCACTTCGCCAAAAGCCTTCATTTGATTCTTTCAAATCTAGCCTCAAAACGCACTTATACTCTACTTGAGATGTTCCCCTGCTATCTGTACCTACTTTTCAATAGCTGCCTTCACCTCCACCACCCCCACCTAAGTGTGTTGTGTATATAAATTTGATATTTGTTTATCTTGATATTTATGGATGGTTGCATGCATGTGAATGATTTGAATGCAAGCACTTTGATTTGTTTACTTTGCAAGATTCAGCGCTATATAAATTCCATACATTATTACTATTATTATTATTATGATGAGAAAGAAGAAGAAGAAGAATACATACTGAAACACATGAGAGCTACTGATGCCCACCCCCCCCCCCCCCCCCCCCCCCACCACCAACATTCTTAGTAATGCACGGTGTGTGCACGTTGGTGTATAATGTAATGCTGTGTATTTTTTCACTAAAAGTCATGGTGGATGTCTGTATGTATCACCGTATATTTTTCACTGAAAGATATGGTGGATGTCTACGTAACACATACAATTTTCACAAAAAGATATGGTTGTGGTTTTTCTGTAACACTGTCTATTTTTCACTGAAGGATATGGCTGAGCTCTTTATGTGACACTGTATATTTTTCAATGAAAGAAAGGGTAAAGGTTTTTGGTGGGATTTTTCTTTATGCGTTTGTGCATGTGTGTGAATGTGCATCTTATTAAGTTCATAGGTTTGTGAGTATCTCTGTGTCTGTATCTCTCATTGTCTGTGTCTGCGCCTGACTTTGTACACGCATTCATGCCTGAGTGTGCAACCTTTTGCACGACAGGTACACATAATTATGTTCGTTTCGATTCTGCAGTTTTCACTTGTATTCTGAATATTCTAAAAATCCAACAAGTTCTTTACTATAAACTAATCTCCCTCCCCCTCCTGGCACACACAATTTAAAGATTTACGCCATTTCACAGCTGTCCGTTTCCCCTTCTTTCAGCTACTCCCAGGTGCAATCCATCCCATCCCAGCCCAGCTGGTGCTAATTACAGCAGGAACTGACCCCACTAAAGATTTGGTAAAAAGGAAAGGGGCGCGCTAATTTCAGCGCTGGGCCCTGATCACCCCCCACGACTGAGGAATGCAGGACGTGCGCGCTGCGGGTTTTTCCTGTTACCTTCTGCTTGGTGAGCAGCCCCTTCTGGACGAGGTAGGTGATGGTGTCGGAGATGATGTCGTCAGGGTACTGCCGCAGGGTCATGTACACCTCGTAGTTCCGCGACTGCTTGTCCTCCACGCTCAGCACGTGACTCTGTCACAGCACAGTCCCAAAGTCCCACGTCATGTCACGTCATTCCGTGTACATTCCGCTTACTATGGATGTTTTGCAGGTTTTTATAGCAATGTTGTTGTTTTTGTGTTGGGGATTTTTGGGGTTTTTTTGTTTTGGGTTGTTGTTGGTGGGTTGTTGGTTTTTGTTTGGGTGTTGTTGTTTTTAGGGGGGGGGGGGGGGTGGGTAGGGGGGTTATTTTTTGTTATTGGTTTGTTGGCGTTTCTTTTGTTGGGGGGGAGGCTATCTTAGTGCATTATAAGGTGTTAGGGTTTTTGCTGCTCTGCTGTTATTGTTTCATACTCTCTCTCTCTTGCACATGCACTCTGTCCGTCTGTCAGTGTCTGTCTGCCTGCCTGTCTGTCTGTCTGTCTGCCTGTATGTCTGTCTGTCTATCTCTGTCAGTTTCTCTCTCTCTCTCTCTCTCTCTCTCTCTCTCTCTCTCTGTCTATCTCTGTCTCCATGTTTATTTATTTATTCTGTTATATCGAGGATAATGGAATAAGCACTTATGTGCTTTTTTACATCCATGCATGCGGTTTTGTCAATTTTGTCATCTGTTCCCACCGGCACACAATGGCCTACTCCTACGAAAAGCGGAACAGGGTTTAACGTGTGCGCAAGATGTTCTGTGTGCATTCGCACACGGGGCCTTGGTTTATAGTCTCATCCGAAAGACTTTTGGGGAGAGTGGAATCTGCATTAATGTTAACTCCAGGGGAAAATATCCCCTTGAACGGGATTCGAACCCGGGTCGTCAGATCGTCTGTCTGTATGTCTGTCTGTCTGTCTGTCTGTCTGTCTGTCTGTCTCTCTCTCTCTCTCTCTCTCTCTCTCTCTCTCTCTCTCTCTCTCTCTCTCTCTCTCTCTCTCTCTCTTACATCAAAAAATGCCCAAAACAACAACTTTTTCAAGTTACAAAAAAGTGGTGGACATCACTTGTTTTCACAGGAAAAGAAGATTCTGTATAGAATACTGATAAACACCTAACACACAGCTGTTACCACCTTCAAATCAAAACAGGTTTGTTTCTTGACATTGTAGTTTTCAATTTTGTTCCTTTTTTTTCTTTGTTCCGTGGTTAGATCTCCAAGGTTTACCAACAGGTGGGATTTTTGTACATTCAACCATTTTCTCCCCTGCCATTTAGGCATCCGCATTCAGACTTTCCAGATGGTCCTTAAAATGACACCTGTGCATTTTTCTTTAGTCATCTGTTCCTATGGACAGGATATGGCCTACTCTTCCAAAAGGTGGAAAGGGTTTTTAACATGCGCACAAGATGTTCTATGTGCGCTCACACACGGGGCCTCGGTTTATAGTCTCATCCGAAGGACTTTGACATTCAGCTCAACTGATCAGCAACATAAAAACAACAAAAAACAAAAAGACAGCTACTTTATACAGAAAACATTATTCCTTCTCCCCAGTGTGCCTGTGGTAAAGAAAACCAGACTAGCGAGGACATCCTTCAGAGGTGCATGCTATACAGCGACCTGAGGAAGATTGTGTGGCTGAGAGAGATAATCCTGCAAAACCAGGCTGTACGGCCCATGAGAGGAGCTGGAAAGGACATGCAGTTATTTCTGCCCAATACATCTGACAGTATAAAGCGAATGAGAACAGAAGAATACAGAACACGTCCTACATGACGCACACAGGTGACAGATACTCGACTGACCAGCTGGAAGTTGCGCAGCGCTGTGCTGCAGCAGGTGGAAGTGGAT
>CM054142.1:23873289-23983289 GCA_028751875.1 Rapana venosa | reverse complement strand
GCACGCAAATCCAGCATAACTCAGTCAAGGGTCCAGGGCCCAGTGCTAAAATTAGCCCCTTCCTTTTACCAAGTCCAAGTGTGGGTCAGTTTCTGATATAATTAGCACCAGCTGGGAAGGAATGGATAGGAGCTGAGAGTGGAGGAAACTGACATGCTGTGAACCAATCAATCACTGCAAAATCGATCAATCGGTTAAAGAATGTATGATTGACAGGGGAGGGGGGGACAGGGGCAGGAATGGCTTCATGGTTAGAGCACGGAGTTTGTGATCTTTTTTGTTTGTTTGTTTTTGTTTTGTTCCTCGGATAGAACTTCAAGATTTATCAAAGGTGAGATTTTGCCTATGTGACCGGTTTTTTTACCCACCTTTAAGGTAGCTGCACTCCAACTTCAGGGATGGTGTATAAATATGACAACTGCGTGCGTGCATTGCTTTTTTTTTAAACTGTGTCATTCTACTTATACCGGCATGCAATGGCCTACTCTTAATAATAATAATAATAATGTATGGAATTTATATAGCGCTGAATCTTGTAAAGCAACAAATCAAAGCGCTCTTCTGAAAGGCAGAACGGGGTTTTTAACATGTGCGCAAGATGTTCTGCATGCATTTGCTCATGAGGCCTCAGTCCAAAGTCCCATTCGGAAGACTAGTTCACGATCTGACGGCGCAAATTCAAACCACCACTGAGACCCGTATGAAGGGATTTTCCCCCCTGGAGTTAATGTATGTGCCAACTACACCTCCCCACCCCACCCCCCCACCCCCCTCCAACCCCAAAAATCCTTCAGATTTCGTTTTAAACCGAGTGAAACTTGAAGCTCTAGCTGAGGAACAAACAGAAACACTGTAGTGTATGATTTATGGAGCAACAGGAATATATCCACTCCCATTGGCATGGTTGCAGTGATGGGAGAAAAGAAAACTGAAGGGAGGGAGGGAGGGATACTGGGACATTCTCTCTCTCTCTCTCTCTCTCTCTCTCTCTCTCTCTCTCTCTCTCTCTCTCTCTCTCTCTCTCTCTCTCTCTCTCTCTCGGGGGTTCACCTAGCACACCTTCAGTGACAGGCTGTTTCTCAGTGCTCTGTGTGTTGGTGGCAAATTACAGTGGTTCTAGTCCATTACCTGTACCAGTTTTCTGCAAGGACTTGTGTGAAGAGGCATGCCTGCCGAACCATTGTCATTTAGGCCAAAATGTGGCTGTTTTCTGGCTGTTTCCATGAACTTTATGTACCGCCGACTGAAAAGCAAAATTTTCACCCGGACATTGAAGATGCGAAACCTGCAAGCCGGTGTCGTGGTGGGATTGCTCCTAGTCCAACTGTTCTACGGCGATTTATTGCAGCAGTGTGGGGACGTTGAGCTGAACCCCGGACCACCCAAGCGTGACAACTACCGCCAGAGCAAACTGCCCAGTACCGACCGCCCAAGTGATGCCACGTCTTCTCCCACCCATCGACCATCCAGCTTGGAGCAGTCCATTTCAGATGTTCTCAGTACGCTGCAATCGATGAACACTGCACTGAACGAGAAAATGGACAGCTTGAAGGATGAAATGAGTCAGCTTCGTGAGGACCTTGGGGGAGAGGTGGAGCAGCTGAGGGGAGAGGTGAGGAGTCTGCGGAAGGAGAACGAGGACCTGGCCAAGAAGGTGGACGACCTGGAGGGAAGATCACGAAGGAACAACATCATCGTCCACGGAATGCCCAAACTCGCAGGTGAAACAAGCACAAATTGTGAGGGGGTATTGAAAGACTTGATCACTGACCAGCTGGAACTGTCTGAAGACATTCAGTTTGATCGTGTGCACCGTCTCAACTCCAGGCCAGATTCCCCCATCATAGCATGCTGCACGTTCTTCAAACAGAAGCAAGCCATCCTGAAGGCCAGACAGAAGTTGAGGGGAACGAAGGTGTATATAAATGAAGACTTCCCGCACGTGTCCGAAATGTCAGAAGACAATTAACACCACATCTCAAGAAGGCAGTGCAGACGGCAAACAGGCTAATTTAGCTTTGGATCATTTGTTTATTGATGGTGTGAAGTATGGGGTGAATGACGGTGGTGATCTCTGTGTTTTGAAATAGGGATTTGGCCGGCCAGTGGTTGATTTTGCTGATGGGGGTAATGTTAGGAAAGCACCGGGTTGTGGAGGGAAAACCTACACCGGGTTAGGCAAGATTTGTGGCGGGCTTCCCTCACGCGCGCAGCGTGATGCTAGCTCTGCCGTGGTGGAGGCAGCGGCAAGTAGCCCTGTTCCTTCCCGGCCAGGTGGGCGGGGAATGGCGGAAGATGCACGGGCTTGTGGCAGGGAGGGGCAACTGATAATTTTGTAAACACAAACATAAATGAAAAACCCGAAAATCTTCCCTTTTCTTTTTTGAGTTGGAATGTTCATGGTCTGTTGAACAAAATGTCTGATAGTGAGTTTGTTGCATACATCCATGCATTTGATTTTGTCTGCTTACTTGAAACGTTTGTTGAATATTTTGAAAACAGTTGTTTTGTTGAGTACGAGTTGTTTTGTATACCCGCTTTGAAATTGTCAAATCAAGGGAGACGATCAGGGGAGTTATTTGTCTGATTAAAAAGAGTCTCTGTAAATATGTAAAACAAATAAAAACTGCCCTTCATAACACGGGTGTGTTTCTGATCAACAAGTCTTTATTTGGTACTCTGTTTGTATGTACTTACATTCCTCCAGAGGGCGCGCCTTATTATTTACATTATGAGATTGATAATGGTATATCGGCTCTGGAAAACTTTTTATGTGAATATGTGATTGATTCAGATGATGTGTATATGCTGTTGTGTGGAGACTTAAATAGCCGAACTTCTAACGCATCTCATTTTCGCAGGAATTTTGATTCTGATGTTGAATTTACATGTGACAGTAATCCTGTTAGTCTAGATCGAAATTCTGAGGATGACAAATTAAATAACTTTGGAAAATTGTTGCTAAACATGTGCACGGTCCTGGATCTACATGTTTTAAATGGCGTTTGTTCTGGTGATTGTGTTGGTCGCTATACTTTTATTTCTGACGCTGGTAGTAGTGTGAATGATTATTTTCTTGTTTCTTGCGATTTATTTTTGATGTTTAATGATCATTGTCAACTCATGGTAAGTGATCGATTAGAATCAGATCATATGCCTGTAGAGTTTTATATTGAGTTCCCTCAAAATAATCCTAACAAGTCAAGTAAGAATAAGCAATCATATACTTTGCAAAAATTGTATGGGATGATAATTGCTGTGAAGACTTCCTTAATAAGTTGTGCTCAGAGGACATACAGTATCGACTGGATGTAGCAATTAGTCACCTTGACTCAGATGTTGACAGTGCACTTAGTTTGTTCAATAGTTGTCTGAAAGAAGCAGCTGAATGCATGGAGAAGACTTTTAAAAACAGTGAGTGTAGTAAAGTCAGTAGTTGGTTCGACAAGGAATGTAGTAAACTTAAGAAATCTGTCCGTAATCTGTTACAGAAATATAGACGTACTTTACACAGAGAAGACAGAGATAAATACTGTCGTGCTAGACGTGAATATAAGCAGCTTTTAGAGCAAAAGAACGAGAATATAACGAGGCTATGATTGATGAGTTGACTCTTTCAGTGAATGATCAGAAAACGTTTTGGAACAATATGCGCAAAATTTCTTCTAAAAGTAAGCAGCCTTATAACACAATAGATATTGATACTTGGCATCAGCATTTTCGAGACTTACTTGAAAAAGATTCTGTAAATAGTTTCTATGAAGAAATAACAGAAAATGAAATAAGAGATGAAGCTTGTGTATTTAATCGTTCAATTTCTATAGATGAAGTTCTTCTAGCCATAAGAAAATTAAAAGATAATAAAGCAGCAGGTATTGATGGCATTATTGGAGAATTTCTGAAGAATTCTGTTAGATGTAGTCAGGTTATCAATTTCTTTGTAACTTTGTTTAATGCTTTATTTGATAAAGGTATTTTCCCAAGCGCTTGGTCTGAATCTATTGTAATTCCATTGTATAAAAAAGGTAATACTGGTGATCCAAACAACTACAGAGGTATATCGATTTGTAATATTGCAAGTAAGATCTATAGTTCAATTATCAATCACAGACTTCAGAGATGGGTAGAAGCTAATAATATAACAGACGAATTTCAAGCTGGTTTTAAGAGCAATTATTCTACAATAGATCATATATTCACACTTCTTGCATGTGTACAGAAACAACTTAGTCTAAATCGTAAGCTATACATTGCCTTTATTGACTTTGAAAAGGCGTTTGATTCTGTCAATAGAGGTATACTATGGCCAATTTTGGTAAAAAATGGAATTTCTGGTAAATTACTTACTTGTGTTATGAGCATGTATAACAGTGTGAAAGCTAGAATTAGGTGTGGGGGTTCATTAACTGATTGTATCAACTGTACTACTGGGGTTAAGCAGGGGGATGTATGCAGCCCTGTTTTGTTTTCTTTATTTATTAATGAAATAACTAGAGAAGTTCGTGAATATGGAAAGCATGGTGTTTCCTTTCATGATGATGAAGCCTTAGAATTGTTTATTCTACTTTTTGCTGATGACGTTGTATTAATATCTGAAACTGTAGTAGGCCTTCAAAATCAATTAAATTGTTTACAAAGATCAGCGTCTAAGCTTCAACTAAAGGTCAATATGTCTAAGAGTAACATAATTGTTTTCAGAAAAGGTGGTTATCTTGCTGCTAGAGAAAGATGGAAGTTCAATGGTGTTACTATGGCTATAGTAAATGCATATAAATACTTAGGACTGTACTTTTCGACACGTTTGAGTTTTACGTTTGCTTGTAAGGACCTTGCTTGTAGGGCAAAGAGGGCTCTAATTTCCATAATGCAGAAGTTAAATAAATTGAACAATTATTCATTTGGCTTATTTATGAAATTATTTGACTCACAAGTACAGCCAATAGCATTGTATGGGGCTGAAGTATGGGGACTTGATGCAGCATGTATTCATAGTGAGAAAGTTCATTTATTTGCCCTTAAGAAATTTCTCGGTGTATCAGGAAAAACACCTAATAATTTTGTATATGGAGAAACGAACCGATACCCATTGCAAATTGTTACAGCTGTAAGGTGTATTCGCTTTTGGTTGAAATTGACTCAGATGGAACAACATAGACTTCCTCGTAAAGCCTATAAAATGTTATATCTGTTAGATGAAAAGGGCAAGTCAAACTGGGTTACTAAAGTTAAAAGAAAGTTATACGAGAACGGTTTTGGATATGTGTGGCTCAATCAGGGCGTTGAAAATCACTCTTTGTTCTTACGACTTTTTCGTGAAAGACTAATTGAATGTCAGTGGCAAGACTGGCATTCACACATTGAAAATAGTACTAGATATGAAATGTATAGTCTGATCAATCCATCACATTGCATTCCTTTATACTTATCAATGAAAATGGATAGGCATTTGAAAAGAATATTAACAAAATTTAGATTTGGTATCTCAGAACTGAACACGCATCATTTCTATTATAGACATGTAAACGAGATAGCTTTGATTTGTCCTCTTTGTGATAGTTCAACTGAAGACGAAATACATTTTCTATTCACGTGTTCACAACTTACGGAATTAAGAGAGCAGTTTATACCTCAAAAGTTCTTTCGTCAACCATGTCTCCATAGGTTAATCATGCTCATTACGTCTGGAAATGAAGCTACAACAAAACAGTTAGCTCTTTTCCTATATAAAGCATTTAGACTGCGGGACACCCTTATTAATTCTTGAAAAATGATCGTGTTTTGCTAATGTTTTGTGAATTGATTGTTTATGTGAATATCACTTGTATGATAGTGTGTGCCTTGTGTTTTCCCCTTCAAATGTGGCCAAGGCCTTTTGAATAAACCATTCGCATTCGCATTCTCTCTCTCTCTCTCTCACTCACTCACTCACTCACTCACTCACTCACTCACTCTCTCTCTCTCACACACACACACACACACACACAAGTTAAAAGAAAAAGTCAAGGTAAAGGTGTTTCCATAATCTATGCGGTTGTTGGGGAGCGAGACGTCAGAGACATCAGCTTCTCCAAGGGGCTAGCTCATTGAGGGCGGTGCCCATCTCCTCTCCCTCGCTGATTTATCGTCCATGACCCTAAAGAGAGCAGGTACCCATTTATAGCTGGGTGAACTGGGGGACTGCAATGAAGCCATGGCACACAAACGGTCACCCATCTACTTATTTTATTTTATCTTATTTTTATTTATTTTATTCTTTTATATCGAGGATAATGGAATAAGCACCTATGTGCTTTTTTACATCCAGTCCCCGTGTGTATGCGGTTTTGTGAATTCTGTCATCTGTTCCCACCAGCACACCATGGCCTACTCTTACAAAAAGCAGAACAGGATTTAACGTGTGCGCAAGATGTTCTGCGTGCGTTCGCACATGGCGCCTCAGTTTATAGTCTCATCCAAAGGACTTTTGGGAGAGTGTAGTCTGCAATGATGTTAACTCCAGGGGAAACTATCCCCTTGAACGGGAATCGAACTCGGGTTGTCACATTGCGATCACAATGTTCTGACCATTAGGCACTCAATACTGCTTAACCTTAGCTTGAGGAAAGCGAGTGCTCTGACCACTGAGCTATCCTGTCTCCCTAAGCACACATACATGTACACATACACAAATGAACACAATGATCATACACAACTTAGGACTCACCTTGTCGTTCATGAGGCGCATGAGGTAGTGGGACATGCTGTGGCGGATGTTGGTTAGCTTCAGGTGACGACAAATGCAGGAGGCAATGGACGCAGTGGTCTTGTTTTTGGAGGACTGCAAGCGCAAGACAAAACATTTTATGATGAGGTTAAAAAATGTGTATGTGTGTGTGTGCTGTATCTTATAGGTATTCTGTGTGTGTGTGTGTGTGTGTGTGTGTGTGTGTGTGTGTGTGTGTGTGTGTGTGTGTGTGTGTGTGTTGTGTGTGTGTGTGTGTGTGAGATAGAGAGAGAGAGAGAGAGAGAGAGAGAAATGGGGAGACAGTGAGTAGTGTGTGTGTGTGTGAGAGAGATAGAGAGACACACACAGATAGAGAAATGGGGAGAGTTACTGGTGTGTGTGTGTGTGCGCATGTGCGTGTGAGTGGGCATGCATGCATGCGTGCATTTGTGCATGTGTGTGTGGGAGTGTGTATGTTGAGTGTGCATGTTCCCGCATTCTTGAGTTCCCTTCTGCTACAGGAAGCAGCCAAGAAGAAGACAAAGACCAAACAAAAATATGATAGAGAGAGAGAGAGAGAAAAAGTAACAAGGCAGAGGTTAGAACACTTTCTAAAAGGGAGAGGAAAAGAATGAAAGAGAAAGAGAATTAATAAAAGAGAGCGAGCAAGTGAGAGAGAGAGAGAAGGAGGGAGGGAGGAAGAGAGTGAGTAAAAGAAAAGAGAGAGACACACACACAGACAGAGACAGAGACACAGAAAGAGAAAGTGAGAGAGAGAGAGAATGAAAAGAGAGAGAGACACACACAGAGAGTGAAAGAGACAGACAGACAGACAGAAAGGCAGATAGACAGACAGACAGGCAGACAAAGAGACAGAGACAGACAGACACACAGAAACACAAACAGAGACAGACAGGCACACAGAAACACAAACAGACAGAGACAGACACACAGAAACGCAAACAGAGAGAGGCAGACAGACACAAAGAAACACAGAGACAGACAGACACACAGAAACACAAACAGACAGAGACAGACAGACACACAGAAACACAAACAGACAGAGACAGACAGACACACAGAAACACAGACAGAGACAGACAGGCACAAAGAAAAACAAACAGACAGAGACAGACAGACACACAGAAACACAAACAGACAGAGACAGACACACAGAAACACAGACAGAGACAGACAGACACACAAACAGACAGAGACAGACAGACACACAGACAGAGACAGACAGACACACAGAAACACAGACAGAGACAGACAGGCACACAGAAACACAAACAGACAGAGACAGACAGACACACAGAAACACAAACAGACAGAGACAGACACACAGAAACGCAAACAGACAGAGACAGACAGGCACACAGAAACACAGACAGAGACAGACAGACACACACAAACAAAAACAGACAGAGACAGACACACACACACAAACACAAACAAAGACAGACAGACACACAGAAACACAGAGGCAGACAGACACACTCAAACACAAACAGACAAAGACAGACAGGCACACAAAAACACAAACAGACAGAGACAGACAGACACACAGAAACACAAACAGACAGAGACAGACACACAGAAACACAAACAGACAGAGACAGACAGACACACAGAAAACACAAACAGACAGACAGACATGCAGAAACACAAAGACAGAGACAAGCAGACACACAGAAACAAAAACAGACAGACAGACACACAGAAACACAGACAGACAGAGACAGACAGCCACACAGAAACACAAAGACAAACAGACAGAAACACAACAGAGACAGACAGACACACAGAAACACAGAGACAGACAGACACACAGAAACACAAACCCACAGAGACAGACAGACACACAGAAACACAAACCCACAGAGACAGACACACAGAAACACAAACAGACAGAGACAGACAGACACACAGAAACACAAACAGACAGAGACAGACACACACACACAAACACAAACAGACAGAGACAGACACACACACAGAAACACAGACAGACACACACACATAAACACAGACAGACACACAGAAACACAAACAGACAGAGACAGACAGACACACACAAACACAAACAAAGACAGACAGGCACACAGAAACACAGACAGAGACAGACAGACACACAGAAACACAAACAGACAGAGACAGACAGGCACACAGAAACACAAAGACAGACACACAGAAACACAGACAGACACACAGAAACACAAACAGACAGAGACAGACAGACACACACAAACACAAACAGACAGAGACAGACAGACACACAGAAACACAAACAGACAGACACACAGACAACACACAGAACACAAACAGACAGAGACAGACAGGCACACAGAAACACAAACAGACAGACACACAGACAGACACACAGAAACACAAACAGACAGAGACAGACAGACACACAGAAACACAAACAGACAGAACACAGACGGACACACAGAAACACAAACAGACAGAGACAGACAGACACACACAAACACAAACAAAGACAGACAGGCACACAGAAACACAGACAGAGACAGACAGACACACAGAAACACAAACAGACAAAGACAGACAGACACACAGAAACACAAACAGACAGAGACAGACAGACACACAGAAACACAGAGACAGACACACAGAAACACAGAGACAGACACACAGAAACACAAACAGACAGACAGACAGACACACAGAAACACAGACAGACAGAGACAGACAGACACACAGAAACACAGACAGACAGAGACAGACAGACACACAGAAACAGACAGACACACAGAAACACAGACAGACACACAGAAATACAAACAGACAGAGACAGACAGACACACAGAAACACAAACAAACAGAGACAGACAGACACACAGAAACACAAACAGAGACAGACAAACAGAAACACAAACAGACAGAGACAGACAGGCACACAGAAACACAGACAGAGACAGACAGACACACAGAAGCACAGACAGACAGACAGAAACACAAACAGAGACAGACAGAGACAGACACACAGAAACACAAACAGACAGAGACAGACAGACACACAGAAACACAAACAGACAGACAGACATGCAGAAACACAAAGACATAGACAGACAGACACACAGAAACAAAAACAGACAGACAGACACACAGAAACACAGACAGACAGAGACAGACAGCCACACAGAAACACAAAGACAGACAGAAACACAACAGAGACAGACAGACACACAGAAACACAGAGACAGACAGACACACAGAAACACAAACCCACAGAGACAGACAGACACACAGAAACACAAACCCACAGAGACAGACACACAGAAACACAAACAGACAGAGACAGACAGACACACAGAAACACAAACAGACAGAGACAGACACACACACACAAACACAAACAGACAGAGACAGACAGACACACAGAAACACAAAGACAGACAGACAGAAACACAAACAGACAGAGACAGACAGACACACAGAACACAAAAAAAGACAAACAGACAGACAGACAGACAGACAGACATGCAGACAGACAGACAGACAGAAGGTACTGACAGGTATGCGCTGATGGAGGACGTCACGGATGGGCATGTAGTAGGTCTTGTTGAAAGATCCCCAGCCAGGTACGACAGAGCCACCTTACCCAGCAGCATCTGCACACACACACACACAACACACACAACACACACACACACATGCATGCACACACACACGCGCACACGCACACGCACAACACGCAAACACACACACCTCAAACACACACACAGCCCGCATGCGCACACACACACACGCACGCACACATGCGCATTGCACACACATGCGCGCATGCACACACGCGCACGCACACACGCGCAGCGCACACAACACACGCGCGCGCGCACACATGCGCATGCACACACACACACATACACGCACACACACACACACACACACACCACGCACACACACACACACACGCACACACAAACACACACACACAAACACACACACACACAGCCAATCAGCACCACATGGTCAACACAGCATCGCCTTCTGTTACTTACTTACTTATTTATTTCTTCTTTTTTGTTGTTGAGAAGAACGGAATAAGCGGTCATGTGCTTTTTGACACTCAGTCCCCGTGGGTATGCAGTTTTGTCAATTTTGTCACCCTGTTCTTCATACAATGGCACACAATGGCTTAAAGGAAAAAGGTAGGTAAAGGAGTCCCATAACCTATAAGGTCGTAGGGGAGCGAGGCGTCAGAGACCTCACTTCTCTAGGGCCAGCATATTGAGGGCGGCGCCCATCTCCTCTCCCTCGCTGCTTTACCTTCCCTGACCCTAAAGAGGGCAGGTACCCATTTACAGCTGGGTGAACTGGGGGAACTGTACTGAAGCCAAGGCGCGCAAACGGTCACCCATCCAACTGGTAACCACGCTCGACGCTGCTTAACTTGGCTGGGGGAAAGCGAGTGCTTACTCTTCCAAAAAAGCGGAACACGTTTTAACATGTGCGCAAAATGTTCTGAGTGGATTTGCACATGGGACACTGGTTTATAGTCTAATCCTATGGACTTTTTTTTGGGGGGGGGAGTGGAGTTGGCACTGAAGTTAACTCCAGGGGAAAATAACCCCTTGAACGGGATTTTAATCCGGGTCAGCAGATCACGAGCACAATGCGCAACACGCAATGCTCTGACACTCTAACCAAACAGACTATCCCATGTTTGGGTAAGTTCACTCAAGGAGGGGTGGGATGGCCTAGTGGTTAGTGTTGTGCTCGCAATTTTATGGCCCCTGGATCGAGCCCAGGATCTTGCCCCTGCATTTAATATCAGCACTGACTCCACTCCCATGAAAGTCCTTTGCATGAGACTGTAAACCAAAGCCCCGTGTGAGAACGCATGTAGAACATCTTGCGCACACGTTAAAACCCATTCTCCCTTTCAGAAGAGTAGGTTATTTGTGCCGGCAAAAACGTGCTACACACACACATGCATATGCACACTTGCATGCACGCATGCGCACACACTCACAAACACACACGCACAACTCCTACACACACACAGAACACAAATTTTTCTTTTTTTTAAAAAAAGCACCAACACACCCAATACTCACAATACTGATCTCTTTAGAGGTGAACCTGGAGCGCTGGCCTTGCATGTACTTGCTGGCTTGACGGTCAACATCATCATACAGGTGCCGACCTGCATCACACACCACAGTTATCACCGAGTCTATTTCATTCTTATGGATTTTGTCATAATAACGATATAATAAAACATAACTGATAAAAGCCGTTTTTGTTCCTAGATAGATGCTTGATGGAGAAAAAAAAAGCAAGTACATTGCTTATTCAACGGACCATGTGGAAACAAAAATCTGACTTCTGACTTTGACAGTCCTTCTATTTGTCATGGGAACATTTTGTTTTCATTGAAAATGGAAATATGCATTAAAGAAAGAAATAAAGACAACAAAAAACCACTTCCTGATTGCCAAATTAAGCCTTCACTGCCAGAATTTTTTTTATTTTTTTTTGTTCCTTGGCTAGGACTCTGAGGTTCACCAATGATGATGAAATTTTGCTTATGTAACTTTTTTTTTCCCCCACCATGAAGGTAGCCGCTTTCCGACTTTGGGGATGTATGCTGGGTATGTTCATGATTCCGTAAACCACCATGCATATTTGATCTTCTGTGTATATTCATGACGGATGCAAACATGCTTACATACACACACACACATACACAAACACACACCTACACACCTACACACACACACACATTCACACACACACATTCAAACACACACACACACACACACAAACACACACATTCACACACACACACACACACTTGGCTCACGCACGCACACATCACACACTAAAAAGCACCAAGAGACAAGAGGAGAGGAACCACCTCCTACCTTTCATTGGTCTTCCTTCTCCTTTCCCCCTGCCTGCTCACAATGAAAGCAAACAATGGAGATCAACATCACACTGAGGACAGGATAGCCTAGTGGTTAGAGCTTTGAGCTCACAATCTTCTTCTTCTATATTTGTTCCTTGGCTAGAGCTCTGAGGTTCACCAATGGTGAGATTTTATATCGCGGATAATGGAATAAGCACTCATGTGCTTTTTTACATCCAGTACCCGTGTGTATGCGGTTTTGTAAATGCATTATCATGAAGGTAGCCACATTCTGACTTCGGGGATGACGTCTAAACACAACACCAGTGTGCAAAGCATTTTTTTTTGTTAGTCAACGTTATCCGCTCCCATGAAATGCCTTAACTATCTGAAAGCCGAATGGCTTTATGTGTCATAAATGGCAGTGCACATGTGCATCTGGTTCTTGTTCATCCAAGACTGCCAGAGTGATCGTGAATGTTAACTCAGGATCCCTTGTACAGTGCCTAGGCTTAATGGACTAGATCAGCAACAATGCTCTAACCATTGGCCACTGCTACACTCTTGCAACTGATGGTACTCAAGAATTTCTCTAAGTTAACCCAGTACTAATCCGCCCAAAAGTCCTTCGTGGATTATAACCAGGTTGCAGTACAACAGGACAATGCTTAACTTGGCCCATGTCGACCTGTTAGCTACTGAAGAGTAGCCGCAAGATGGTAGGAAGGATGACAACATTTTAACGCATCAAATGTAATGGAGTTGTCTCAAACACTTAGACAAATGCAGCTAATTAGTCTTGGTGGCAGGAAACTGTACGCTATTAACATCCACCACTGCAACTCAGAGTCAGCAAAAGAAGAATTGAAAGAAGAAAAAAACACAACATTTACACACAGGATCAATTCCAGATGATTACATCAACAACATATGCACATGAAATCAACTCTACGAAGATGAAATGAAAACACAACACACACACATACCACTTATGTGAAAGCATCAATTAAGAAGAACACACACAACACATTCACAATCACACACCCATCCACTGATGACATCTCACACTAACACACTACACCCATCCACTGATGACATCCATTCCTCACACATAACAACACTAACACCCCATTCCCACTGATGACATCCATTCCTCACACATAACAACACTAACACCCATTCCCACTGATGACATCCATTCCTCACACATAACACAAACACCCCATTCCCACTGAGACATCCACTCTAACATAACAACACCACACCCTATTCCACTGATGACATCCATTCCTCACAATAAACACTAACACCCCATTCCCACTGATGTCATCCATTCCTCACACATAACAACACTAACACCCCATTCTCACTGATGACATCCATTCCTCACACATAACAACACTAACACCCCATTCCCACTGATGACATCCATCCCTCACACATAACAACACCAACACCCCATTCCCACTGACGACATCCAGTCCTCACACATAACAACACTAACACCCCATTCCCACTGATGACATCCATTCCTCACACATTACAACACTAACACCCCATTCCCACTGACGACATCCATTCCTCACACATAACAACACTAACACCCCATTCCCACTGATGACATCCATTCCTCACACATAACAACACTAACACCCCATTCCAACTGACATCCATTCCTCACACATTACAACACTAACACCCATTCCCACTGATGACATCCATCCTCACACATAACAACACTAACACCCCATTCCCACTGATGACATCCATTCCTCACACATACAACACTAACACCCCATTCCACATGATGACATCCATTCCTCACACATAACAACACTAACACCCCATTCCACTGATGACATCCAGTCCTCACACATAACAACACTAACACCCCATTCCCACTGATGACATCCATTCCTCACACATAACAACCCCAACACCCCATTCCCACTGACGACATCCATTCCTCACACATAACAACACTAACACCCCATTCCCACTGATGACATCCATTCCTCACACATTACAACACTAACACCCCATTCCCACTGACGACATCCATTCCTCACACATAACAACACTAACACCCCATTCCCACTGATGACATCCATTCCTCACACATTACAACACTAACACCCCATTCCCACTGACGACATCCATTCCTCACACATAACAACACTAACACCCCATTCGCACTGATGACATCCATTCCTCACACATAACAACACTAACACCCCATTCCAACTGACATCCATTCCTCACACATAACAACACTAACACCCCATTCCCACTAATGACATCCATCCCTCACACATAACATCACTAACACCCCATTCCCACTGATGACATCCATTCCTCACACATAACAACACCAACACCCCATTCCCACTGATGATATCCATTCCTCACACATAACAACACTAACACCCCATTTCCACTGATGACATCCATTCCTCACACATCACAACACAAACACCCCCATTCCCACTGACGACATCCATTCCTCACACATAACAACACTAACACCCCATTCCCACTGATGACATCCATTCCTCACACATAACAACACTAACACCCCATTCCCACTGATGACATCCATTCCTCACACATAACACTAACACCCCATTCCCACTGATGACATCCATTCCTCACACATAACAACACCAACACCCCATTCCCACTGATGACATCCATTCCTCACACATAACAACACTAACACCCCATTCCCACTGATGACATCAATTCTACATGGACAGGTAGCCCACCAATAACGCACTAATAATACAAAAGTTCCCAGCAGGGGTTTTTTTTTCCATTGCTCAGCTAGAGCTCCAAGGTTTACCAATGGTAAGAGTTTGTTGGGGGACGGGATAGCTCAGTGGTTGGAGCACTCGCTTTCTCCCAAGCCAAATTAAGCAGCGTTGAGCGTGGTTACCAGTTGGATGGGTGATCGTTTGCGCACCTTGGCTTCAGTACAGTTCCCCCAGTTCACCCAGCTGTAAATGGGTACCTGCCCTCTTTAGGGTCAGGGAAGGTAAAGCAGCGAGGGAGAGGAGATGGGCGCCGCCCTCAATATGCTGGCCCTAGAGAAGTGAGGTCTCTGACGCCTCGCTCCCCTACGACCTTATAGGTTATGGGACTCCTTTACCTTTTTACCTCCATTTGTCTACCGTTAAGGTAGCCACATTCCAACTTCAGGAAGTTGCCATGTTTCAATCCTATCCAAAAGCTGGACATTTCACCCAGCCCCTAGACCATTAGTTCAGGTGCTAGTCTTTCAACAACAACAAAAAAGAAGATGGTGAATCAAAATTCATGTGCAACATGCATTGTGTGTGAGTGTCTTTGTGTGTGTGTGTGTGTGTGTCTGTGTGTGAGTGTGTTCAAAATAACTCACTGGAATAAAATAGACAACTGTCTCTGTGTGTGTATGTGGGTGAGGGGGGGGGGGTTAAATGTTATGGAAGGAAAAAGCCAACATTGTATAAGGAAGTTTAGTATACAGTCAAACTGAAGTCCAAATGCGTGGAGCTTCGCCATGATGACTCACTCACTCTCTCTCTCTCTCTCTTTCTCTCTGTATTTCTGTGTGTGTGTGTGTGTGTGTGTGTGTGTGTGTGTGTGTGTGTGTGTGTGTTTGTCTGTCTGTCTGTCTGTCTGTCTCTCCTCTCTCTCACTCACTCTCTCACTCACTCACACACTCTCTCTCTCTCTCTCTCTCTCTTTCTATCTCTCTCTCTAAGAGTAGCCCGTATTATGTAAAGAGGAATCTTGAAAAATAAAAATGCTATATAACAAAATGCAATGTAACTTACACCAACATCAATCCTAAACAAATGACATGAACTGGACACAAGACGATAACATCGGTAATATCACAGATAGGATAACTCAAGATCACAGAATACTTTTTTTTTAATATCTCAGAATGACAAATTTTCATTGTACCAAAATTACACAATACATATTCCTAATAAACAATATTGATAAGAGTATTAACACATATTAAAATGAGACAGCATTTGACATATCACACACACACACACACAATACACACACAAACACATACAACACACAAACACACGCATTTCTTTGTTTTCCTCAAAAGACAAGACACGGACAAACTTTAACAAAACACAGACACTGACGTTTCCCAACACGCCCAGTGCGGTATCGAGCAGGCAAGGGGTAGAAGCCGTCACGACAGAGCGTCCACGTTTTCTTCAAGGAATGCCTCGGCCGGACTGCCTCCTTGCCCGACTTCTGACCTCTGGGTACAGCGGTGGACTTGACCGGAGACGATTTCCTGGACGTTGAGGGAGCCGGCTCTGCTCTGTCCTCGCCTGCAAGACACACGTACAGGTACCAGCCACAGGGGGTGGGATAGCCTGGCGGTCAGAGTGATGCGCTCGTGATCTGCTGACCTGGGTTCGAATCTTGTTCAAGAGGATCTCGTTCAAGAGGATTTTTTTTTCTCTGGAGTTAACCATCAGTGCCGACTCCACTCTCCCCAAAAAGTCCTTCGGATGAGACTATAAACCGAGGTCTCGTGTGCGAACGCACCGCAGAAATCTTGCGCACAGGTTAAAACCCGCTTCCGCTATTTGGAAGAGTAGACCACTGTAAGCCGGGGGGGAACGGATGACAAAATTTACAAAACTGCATACACACCGGGACTGGATGTAAAAAAAAAGCACCCGAGTGCTTATTCCACTATCCTTGAAATAAAAGAATAAAATAAATAAATGAATAAACAGCATGCAAATCCAGCATAGCTCAGTCAAGGGTCCAGGGCCTAGTGCTAAAGTTAGCCCCATCCTTTTAGCAAGTGCAAGCAGGGGTCAGTTTCTGCTATAATTAGCACCGGCTGGAATGGAATGGAATGGACAACAGCTCAGAGTAGCTGAAAGTAGGGGAAACTGACAGCTGTGACAGCCACCACAACACAGTGGTTAGCGCTTCTGTTTGTAAACAGAGGTTGGGAATGTTACAGGTTCAAATCCCATAGAGGTTTTTTTCAGACTCCATCATTTATTTCTTTTATTTATACCACTTTAAGTCACGATATTTCTCTGCGTGAAATTCAGGCTGCTCTCCCTGGGGAGAGCACGTCGCCACAAGAGCAGCGCCACTTTTCTTTCTTTTGGGGGGGGGAGGGGGGGTCTGTATTTGTTTCCCTATCGGAGTGGCTTTTTTCTAAGAATTTTGCCAGGGACAACTCTCTTGTTGCCGTGGGTTCTTTTACATGCGCTGAATAATTTTGAGTAACACACGGGACTTCGGTTTATTGTCTCATCCGAATGACTAGCGCCAGGACCACCACTCATGGTCTAATGGATGGGGGAAAAGTTTCGGGCCCAAACGGGATTCGAACCACCGCACACTTCCGACCCAGACTTTTCGCTTTCTAGACTGGCGCATTACCTCTAGACCACCAATCCACCGGATAAAAGCAATTTCAACCAAATTGTCCAAAGCACAGTAATGTTTCTGATACAGGACTTGGCACTTTGCTTACATCAATACTTGACACAGCTTGTGACTTGTGCTACTTGCAACAAAAATTTTTTTTTTCAATATCTACAAATCTAAGTATGGTTAATACAGACACTTTAATGTGACCCTCCCGCACAAAATGAGTCACAATGCCCCTGAGTGACCCCCTTTTCCGCGCAGTGCAGTGCAGTACAGTACAATACAGCGCAGCTCAGTGTAGTGTAGTGAAGTGCAGCGTGGTAAAGTACAGTACAGTATAGTGCAGTGCAGTACAGTACAGCACAGTACAATACAGTATAGTGCAGTGCAGTACAGTGCAGTGCAGCGTAGTACAATACAGTACAGTGCAGCATAGTACAGTGCAGCGCAGTACAGTACAGTGCAGCACAGTATTGTACAACACAGTGCAGTGCAGTGTAGTGGCAGTACAGCACAGTGCAGTACAGTACAGCCCAGAGCAGCATAGCATGGTACAGTACAATGCAGCACAGTGCAGTGCAGTGCAGTACAGTGCAGTGCAGTGCAGAACAGTACAGTACAGTGCAGAACAGTACAGCACAGCGCAGAACAGTACAGTACAGTGCAGCACAGTGCAGTGCAGTACAATACAGTGCAGTGCAGCACAGCGCAGAATAGTACAGTACAGTGCAGTGCAGCACAGTGCAGTACAGTACAGCGCAGCACAGTACAGTGCAGAACAGTACAGTACAGCACAGCGCAGCACAGTACAGTGCAGTGCAGCACAGTGCAGAACAGTACAGTTCAGCGCAGCACAGTGCAGTGCAGTACAGTACAATACAGTGCAGTGCAGCACAGCGCAGAATAGTACAGTACAGTGCAGTGCAGCACAGTGCAGAACAGAACAGTACAGTACAGTGCAGTGCAGCACAGTGCAGTGCAGTACAGTACAGCGCAGAACAGAACAGTACAGTACAGTGCAGTGCAGCACAGTGCAGAACAGTACAGTACAGCACAGCACAGCACAGTGCAGTGCAGTACAATACAGCGCAGCCCAGTGCAGTGCAGTACAGTACAATACAGTGCAGTGCAGCACAGTGCAGAACAGTGCAGTACAGCGCAGCACAGTGCAGTGCAGTACAATACAGTGCAGTGCAGCACAGTGCAGAACAGTACAGTACAGTGCAATACAGTACACTGCAGCACAGTACAGTATAGTGTAGCGCAGTACAATGCAATACAATGCAATACAGTACACTGCAGCACAGTACAGTACAGTATAGTGTTGCGCAGTACAATACAATACAGTACAATACAGTGCATTGCAGAACAGCGCAGTGCAGTACAATACAATACAGTACATTGCAGAACAGCGCAGTACAGTGCAGAACAGTACAGTATAAAACACACCGTATGTAGTGCAATTCGGGAAAAACACAACGCACAACACCATGGTCTGGGTCTTGTACAGTGCCCCTCCTGACATCTGTCAAAAATGGTTGCTCGCCATTTGACAGCCCGGAATCAAGCCCAGGTTAAACCCCTACCAAGACACCCGTTCAAAGCAATTTTTCCCCGCAAATTAACAGCAGTACCAACTCCACTCCACCAAAAGTCTTTTGGATGAGACTATAAACTGAGGCCCCGTGTGCAAACGCACCACATCTGTCAGAACGGTTGTCAAGGCACCGATTCACCCAACAATAAAAGACATACTTCAAAACTGAGCGCTTTGATTTGTTGGTTTACAAGATTCAGCGCTATATAAATTCCATACATTATTATTATTATTAAAACCAAAGGAAGCAAGCAGCATGGCTGAGATAAAAGGAGGTGGTGTCCTTTAAAAAAAAAGCAACAAAAAAACAAAAAAAACAAAAACAAAAACAAATACAAAACATATATAAACCTACCAGTAGAAGCAGAAGCAGAAGCAGTAGGTTGGCTTTTTGGAGCTCCCTTCGGATTTCTCCTCCCTATATTAAAAAAATAATAATAAATTCATCTCAACAGCCATTCCATCAACTAGTCAATCAATCAATCAATCAGCCAGTCAGTCAGTCAATAAATTTGGCACTCACCCATTCAATCAAAGAATCTTCAACCATCCAACCAACCAACAGACCAACCAGTCAACTAACCAATCAATCAATCAATCAATACACTACCATCCAACCTGCAAATCAATCAGTCAACCAACCAGCAATTCAACCATCCAACCGACCAACCAACCAATCACTCAATCAGCCAGCCAGCCAGTCTGTCAGCTAGTCAGTCAAATGATCAGTCAGTCAGTCAGTCAGTCATCAGCCAATCAATCTGTGCATCAACAAATATGAAACAATGTCAAGGCTGGGTGTTCCTTATTTCAAAATAAAAAGCAAAAGCAAGCATGCCCAGTCTTCCTCAAAGGAACACAGACAATACACACACAGCCTTTGAAGATTGTGCCTTTGTTTCATCTCTCAATGAAAAAGTCAAGGGAAAAAGTGAACATACTGAGTCATGACAGTAAAAAAATCATCACCCGTATATACACATACACACACATGTAAAACACACTCACATTTATGTAAAATACACACACGTGTGCACACACACAAAACACACACTCACACATATCACATCACATCACACACACACACACACATGCGAACACACTCATCACATACTTCTAACATAAGGCTGCAGCTGCTTCTTTTCCTGAGTCCAGTTGCGACGCATATGGCTGGAACACAAACAACAGACCGCTGTTAACATGAGCATAGATGCTGTGTTCATCACGCAATCAGTCAATCTATCACTCAAACTGACAAACAGAAAATAACTCGTTTTCTTGAAATTCAAGTGTGGCTTGCATACCCACCATAAGACACTCCATGAGTAAAAATATAACCAAATTTCTATTTAAAAAGTGACATTTTCTTATTTATTGTGAAAATCAATGTAAAGCTATGGTCTTTGTTGTTGTTGTAAGTTTAAAGTGTGTTGACATTTAATGAGATGAAAGGGTAGGATAGCCTAGAGGTTAAAGCATTGTGCTCTTGATTTGATAGCCTGCAGTCAAGCCCAGATTCAAGCCATCAGGTATTTTTCCCCGCGAGTTAACATCAGTACTGACTCCACTCCACCTAGTCTTTCAGAAAAGACCATAAACCAGGGCCCCCACATGCACACGCACACAGAACATCTTATACAGTATACATCTTGTACATTAAAACCTGTTCTGCCTTTTGATAAGAGTAGGCCATTTATGCTGATAAGAACGGATGACAAAAAATAATATAAAAAAGCACCCAAAAAAACCATGCCAACTAGTGTTATGTTTAGACATCATCTGAAGTCGGAATGCAGCTACCTTAACGGTGGACAAAAATGGTCACATACACAACAACCTCACTACCAGTGAACCTTAGAGCTGTAGCCGAGGAACAAATACAAATTTTTGGAGACTGGGAGGGGGAAAAAAACCTGAGGGGGAGGGGGGGTGAAGAAGACTATGACCTATAAAATGATTTTTTAAATGTTTCTGCTGAGCTACCAAAAAAAAATGTATGTGATAGTGACGTTGAAGATGATGCACACTATAAAGTGGATGCTGACGATGTTAAACCAGTGTTTGAACGATGGAATGTGAAGAAGAAAGCTGCTGGTGGTGCGGATGGTGCAGGACGTTTGTTGCAGAGTTGCATGTGCAGAGCAGCTGTGTCATGTTTTTAGTGTGTTATTTTCATGGTCTCTAAAAGCCTACAGTGTGCCCAGTCTCTGGGGAAAACCCTATCATTTGTCCAGTTCTAAAGAACAGCAAACCTACTTTTCTTACAGACCTGTGGCATTGACTCCTATAGTTGTGAAAAGTTTTGAACGTATTATTCAAAAACGAACCCTCATGTGTGCTTCATCTCAGCTAGATCCTTACCAGTTTGCACTGAGATGTAGCAAAATTGTGGGCAGCACACAAACAAACAAACAACAAAATCCAAATAAACAAGAGCAGAATACAAAACCAAAACAGAAACCAACAGCAATACCAATAATTTTTGCTCTCCATAAACAGAGAAAGTCATATGTGTTACAAGCCAACAATAAACATGTACGAAGTCTGATCCTTGTTGCAGTCCACCACACAGAGCTGAAAGTGTGAAACAAGCACCTGAACTGGTGAACTGGCAGTCAAGATGTTTTCTAAGATGGACCCTGTGTCCTTTGCGACATACAAACAGAACTATAATGGAAAAACTCCGTTTTGTTGAAACAACTCTCGATTTCAGGCTTACCAGTCATACTCACCAAGAAGTTGACATTTCTTCTTCACTGGAAGATTGTACATTCTCCATCAAAAACAAACTCAAGCATTACACTGACTTCAAGGTCCAGTCTAGTCACTTTTGTCTGCCATCGATAGCTGACAGGCTCAAAACTCAAAACTCAACTGGCTCCAACACCGCTGTCATCAGAAGGAGCTCCACACAATCCCACGAGGGTTTACCATCTAGTGTGTCTAAAATGTGATGCTACATCAACAACCTCAAGAAAGAAAACTGAGTCACTAAAAAACATGTCTAGGGACAGGTCAGTCTCAATTAAGGCAGCAG
Source organism: Rapana venosa (assembly GCA_028751875.1). Lineage (NCBI taxonomy): Eukaryota > Metazoa > Mollusca > Gastropoda > Neogastropoda > Muricidae > Rapana > Rapana venosa. The sequence goes on along the minus strand of CM054142.1, from coordinate 23,960,656 downwards.
AAGACAAACGCCTACTCAAGTATAAGACAATGTGCGCATGCACACTCTATGACATGCCAGTTACAAATGTTAGTGATCAAACCATGTGTGACACAGACACAGAGGAACAAGTTTCTGGTGGTTCCTCACCGCCTCTGTCAGTTGTCCACACAGCAGTAACAGCTGACACTAGTCACCACTCTGTGTCTGTTCATGACATTGCTGACGAGGCTACAAAAGAACACTCCTAATTTTTTATATTTTTTTTATTTATACCACTTTAAGTCACGCAGATTTCTCTGCGTGAAATTCGGGCTGCTCTTCCCGGGTAGAGCGCGTCGCCACAAGAGCAGCGACACCCTTTTTTTTTTTTCCTTTTTCCTGTCTGAAACTGTATTTGTTTCCCTACAAGAGTGGCTTTTTTCTACAGAATTTTGCCAGCGACAACTCTCTTGTTGCCGTGGGTTCTTTTACGTGCGTTAAATAATTATGTGTCACACACGGGACCTCGGTTTATCGTCTTATCCAAAAGACTAGCGCCCAGACCACCACTCATAGTCTAATGGATGGGGGGAAAATTTTGGGTCCAAACGAGATTCGAACCACCGCACACTTCCGGCCCGGATTTTTCGCTTTCTAGGCAGGCGCGTTACCTCTAGGCCACTGATCCACTCCTTGTCTCAAAATGTACACACAGAGGTAGAAGTAGTACGTGTCCCTCTTAAAACCCGTTTTGTGATAGTTTCAAATCTCAGACAGGATCAGGATCCTAAGAAGCAAGTTTCTAGCTCTTCAAACATGGGAGTACTGTTGTCACAAAAAGGCATACAGCAAAGTAATCTGGAAACTAAGCAGTTTCATACAAAGAAAAGAAAGAAAACTCTGAACAGGTAACGAAGAATAGAGTTATTCCTGCACAAACTTCCTCCACTCTTATCGGTTACTCTATGATTGGTGGTAATACAACCCACAAACTCACTGTCTAAAAAGTCTGGATAGTTTGTTTTTATTCCTTGGCTAGAGCTCTGGGGTTCATCAAAGGTAAGATTTTTGCATAGCCGACCAGTTTTTACCCACCATTAAGGTAGCTGCATTCTGATTTCAGGGATGGTGCCTAAACATGACAGCTGTGTGCATGTGTTGTTTTTAAACTCTGTCATCCATTCCTACCAGCACAAAATGGCCTACTTTGCTGAAAAGCAGAACAGGTTTCCAACATGTGCACAGGATGTTCTGCATGCATTAGCACACAGGGCCTTGGTCTAAAGTCTCATTCAAAGGACTTTTAGGGGAATAGAGTCGCGCATGCACACACACACAACACACACAACACACACACACCAGTGGGAACTAATGACTAAATTTACAACACGGGGACTGGATGTAAAAAAAAAAGCACAGATGCTATCCATATCTCAAAAATATAAATAAAAAAAACAAAACACACACACATACAACACCCCCCACACACCCCAACACCCCTCACACACACAACACACAACACCCCCACTACACTCAACACCACACCACACCCAACACACACCACACACACACATCCACACCCCAACACACACACACACACACCCACACAACACAACCCACACCACAACACACACACACACACACAACCACCCCACACACTCACAACACCCCACACACACACACAACACCACACACACCCACACACACATCACACACACACCCCAACACCACACACACACCACACCCACATCCCACCCCCACACACACCACACAACACACACACACACACACCACACACACCAACTACACAACACACACACCATCACACACACACCCCCAACACCCACACCACCACCACACCCACACCACCACCCCACCCCAACACACACACACAACCACCCCACATCCCCCCACACCCAACACACACACACAACACCACACACACTGTATGCTGTACTCAAACACACATCACACACACACCCCACACCCACCCACACACCCAACCCACCCCAACACACACCACACCCACCCACCCCACAACACACACACACAACCCACACACTGTATGCTGTACTCAACAACACATCACACACACACCCCAACACCCCAACACCCACACCACACCCACCCCCAACACCACACACACCACACCACACCCACCCCCAACACCACACAACACCCACCACCACCCACACAACACACACACACACAACACCCCCAACAACCCCCCCACCCACACCACCCACCCCCCACCCCAAACAACACCCCCTCCCCCCCACCACCACCACCACCACCACCCCAACACACACACACACACACACACACACACACACACACACAAAACACAAACACACACATTCCCTACAGCCACGAGACACCCCGACAAAACCAGACACACTCACATGAAGAGCCCCGGATCAAGACCGGCAGCCCCTCTGCGATTTCCAGGCAGACAGTAGTCCCGCACAATCTGCGAGAAAGGGAGGTAAGCCAGGCAGTCCTTCATGGGGTAGATCTCCTCGTGCCCCCCTGGTATGTCTGTCTCTGCACAGATGACGTTGTTGTTGTTGTTGTGTTATAATTATCAGCGTCGTCATTATCATCCTCATCCTCATTATTATTATTATTATTTTTATTATTATCATTTTTTGTTGTTGTTGCCATCATCAATATCCTCATATTTACTATCATCAAAATTGTTATCACTAATAGCAGTAGTAGTAGTAGTAGTAGTACTAGTAGTAGTAGTAGTAGTAGTAGTGGTGGTAGTAGTAGTGGTAGTAGTAGTAGTAGTGGTAGTAGTTGTAGCAGCAGCAGCAGCAGCAGTAGTCATAGTAGTAGTAGTAGCACTAGTAGTAGTAGCACTAGTAGTAGTAGTAGAAGTAGCAGTAGTAGTAGTAGCAGTAGTAGTAGTAGTAGTAGCACTAGTAGTAGTAGCAGTAGAGCAGCAGCAGCAGCAGCAGCAGCAGCAGCAGCAGCAGTAGTAGTAGTAGTAGTGTTGTTGAGATGATGATAAGGAGAATGGGATGATGATGATGGTGGTGGCGGTGGTGGTGGTGCCTATGTTATAATGCCTACATGCATATGTGCATGCGTGGTGAGTACATGCTTGCACGCCAGCCTGCCTATGTGTGTGTGTGTGTGTGTGGTGTGTGTGTGTGTGTGTGTGTGTGTGTGTGTGTGTGTGCCCACATATTCATGTATGTGAGTGAAAGTGCATGACCATACCAAAAAATATATATATATCTGCAAATTGCATCCATACCAGCATGCATGTATGCCTACACACACACACACACACACACACGAGACACACACACTCACACACACACACACACACACACACACTCACACACACACACACAAACACACGGAGACACACACTCGCACACATACACACTCACACTTACACACACACACACACACACACACTCACACACTCACACACACACACTCTTCTTCTTCCTTTTTTTGTCATGTTTCTCCCAGGGGAGGTTCGATATTGATGAGCCTTCTCCATCTCTCTCTCTGTTTTGAGCTTCCTCCTTATTTATGCCCCTTTCTCTAAGATCATCTGCAATACAGGCAGCCCCCAGGTCTTTGCTAGGTCTTCCCTTTGGTCTCTTTCCATCCACTACGAAGTTCATTGCTCTTTTTTATGATGTGGTGGTCTGCTTTCCGTTGAACATGCCCAAACCAGCACAGTCTGTTGCTACTAGCCACAGAATTCAGATCATCAACTCACACCATCTGCTATGTGCCCCTGTGGAGAAGAAGAACAGGATACGGCCCACATCCTACAAGACTGCAGGACTCTCCAGACGCTAAGTTAGCTGGAAGTGTGGCCTGAGCCCAGGCCTCTGGAGCAGAAACTGTACAACATGACCTGCAGGCAACTGCTGAATTCCTCAGAAGATCTGGTCTCACAACATAACCCAGGCAACGCAAAGAAGAAGTAGAATCAACTCACACACACTAACACACACAACACACACACACAGCCACCACCCCACCCTACAAGACGTCATGTATGTACATACTGCCGGTGTTGTTGAGGTCGGTGTCGAAGGCCACAGCCTGCAGCGTGGCCCAGTAGTTCTGCACGCTCTCCAGGGTGTCCAGGTCGAAGGTCATCTGGGGGAAAGCCTCCAGGCCCTCGGGAAGCACGGTGAAGAGGTTGCCCGGCAGACTGTCCCGGGTGTCTAGAAGCATGGCCGACTTCCGCACGTACACCGGTTGCTGTTGGGACGCAACATCGCCAGTTTTTGTACACACCCGTGTTATGGTATGCGCTGTAGTTTTTTTGGGTTGGGTTGCGTTGGGGTTTTTTTCTTGTTGTATGTACATGCATAAATACAGAGATACTGATACAGAGAGACATGCATACAGAGACAAACACAGACACAGAGGCATACAGACACATATAAACACACACAGACACACATTCACACAGACACACATTCACACACATACAGACACACACACACACACCTATCAAAACACACAAACAAAGATACACACAAAACACACACTCACCTATCCACACACACGCACACACACACACGCATGCACACACGCGCACACACACACACATACACACACATGGGGGTACGGGATAGCCTGGTGATTAGCATGATGCACTCATGATCTGCTGACCCGAGTTCAATTCCCGTTCAAGAGGATTTTTCCTCTGGAGTTAACATCTGTACCAACTCCACTCTCCCCAAAAGTCCTGAGACTATAAACCGAGGTCCCGTGTGCGAACGTGTAAAAACCCGTTCCGCTTTTCGGAAGAGTAGGCCATTGTGTGCTGGTGGGAACGGATGACAAAATTTACACAAATGCGTAAACACGGGGACTGGATGAAAAAAACACATGAGTGCTTATTCCATTATCCTCGAAATATAATAATAATAATAATAACACACACACACACCCCTATCCAAACATACAAACACGGACACACACAACACAGAACAACAGACACACACACAGTCCCACCCAGTCATTATCATTTTTTTCTCGCTTTTTTTTCTTTCTTTAGATAGATGGCTTGATGAAAAAAAGCAAATGCACTGCTTATTCAATGTACTATCTGAAAATAAAAGTTTGACTTTGACTTTGACCCTCACCCCTTCCTCCAACTCTCCCTAGCCTCAACCCCTTTCACCCTCCCCCCCCCCCCCCTTCCACACCCTCTCCCCCCTCACCCCCCACCCCACCCCCTGACACCCCCCCACCACCACCACCCCCACCACCACGACCCCTCCACACACCCACACACACACACACACACACACGTACCTTGGTCCGGTCAGTCGAGGAGATGAGCTGACCGACAGCCAGGAGGCCCAGGGCGCAGAGGTTGCGGAAGACCTCCAGGACGGGGCAGATGTAGAGCCGCCTCTGCAGCATGGAGCCCAGCACCGGCAGGGGCAGGGCCATCATGGGGTGCAGCTGCCTCCTGCCGTCCGACAGGTAGTCCTTCACTATGGGGATCTCCTGCGTCACAACAACAACAACACAGCCACACAGCCACACACACACACACAGCCGCACACACACACACACACACACAGAGCAAAAAATTGACAAAATTTACAAAACCCGTGGGAACAGATGACAGAATTTACACAACCGGATACACACAGGGACTGGATGTAAAAAAATTTAAAAAGCACATGAGTGCTTATTCCATTATCCTCGATATAAAAGAATAAAATAAAATAAAATAAAATAAATAAAATAAAACACTCACACACACATTGTGTTCTGGTAGGAACAGATGACAAAACTGACAACAACGCATGTACACAAAGACCTTGATGTAAGAAGGCATATGAGTGCTCATCCATTATCCTTTGTCCAGCAGATGGACAAAAAACACAAACAGTCTTAGATTCAACTGCACCCCAACACACACACACCCTCTCTCTCTCTCTCTCTCTCTCTCTCTTAAATATATATATCCGTAAGGGTGGGGACTGGATGTAAAAAAGCACATGGATGCTTAATCATTATCCTCGAAATAAAAGAATTTGTCATTGTCATTGTCCTCAAAATAAAAGATTTCAAATAAAAGAGTTTACACACTCACACACACACACACACACACACACAGACGGTGGATCGGTGGTCTAGAGGTAACGCGCCTGTCTAGAATGTGAAAAGTCCGGGTTGGAAGTGTGCGGCGGTTCGTATCCTGTTTGGACCCGAAACTTTTTCCCCATCCATTAGATCATGAGTGGTGGTCTGGGCGCTAGTCTTTCGGATGAGACGATAAACCGAGGTCCCGTGTGTTGCACATAATTATTTAGCGCACGTAAAAGAACCCACGGCAACAAGAGAGTTGTCCCTGGCAAAATTCTGTAGAAAAAAGCCACTCTGATAGGGAAACAAATACTGTTGCAGACAGGAAAAAAGAAAAAAAAAGGGTGGCACTGCTCTTGTGACGACGTGCTTTCCCCGGGGAGAGCAGCCCGAATTTCACGCAGAGAAATCTGCGTGACTTAAAGTGGTATAAATAGACATCCAACCTAACCAAAATAAGAACACAGTCTCACCTTTACTACACACCTATTTCAAAGAAAAACTCGAGAAAGGATAGGAATGAGTGACATGTGTCCACAAGAGGGAAAAGCAGTTCTGTGTGTTAAGAAGGAAGGAAGGAAGGAAGGAAGGATGGATGGATGGATGGATGGATGGATGGATGGATGGATGGATGGATGGATGGATGGATGGATGGATGTTACCTGTGTGTTGGAGATGGAGGCGAAGATGTAGATGGGCATCACCATGAGCATGTCTCCAATAAGGCTCACCCCCTCTGGAACACTCTCCTCTGCAACACAAATTCATACAAAAACCAGCACACATGAAGCGACCGACCCATGCAGGCTGGCATGCACATCACAAATCACATGCACACACATGCACACTCACACACACTCATGCATGCATGCACGCAAGCACACATGCACCCACACACACATACACACACACATGCAGCCACGCACGCACGTACGCACACACACACCTTCCACGCAAAGAAATCTTATTGTTTCGGATGAGTCTCTAAACCAAGGCCCTGTGCGCAAACATGCACAGAACATCTTGCACGCCTGTTAAAATCCTGTTCCACCTTTCTAAAGGGGTAGGCCATTTCATGCCGGTAGACATGAATGACAAATTTTTTTGAATGCATTGCACACTTGTGTCGTATTTAGACACCATCTCCATAGATGGAATGCGTCTACCTCAATGGTGGGTTAAAAACGGTCGCATACACAAAATCGCACCATTGACAAACCTTGCGAGCTGAAGACGAGGAACAATAAAACAAAAAACAAAAACGATAACTTACCTGAGTGACGTCTAACAGGTGGGATGTAGCGTCGCCAGTCATCCGTATCCAGGTAGACATGAGGCTCTCTGGCCTCTTCGTTGTCCACGCCAGACTCATTTACCTGATAAATTAGTGTAAAATTACAGGTGTTCATGATATGCATCACACACCAGTACACACACACACACACATGCATAAAATACGAGGTCCACAGTTTAAAAACATGTGCACAGATATCATTGTATCAATGATAATGTAATGTGATTAAAAGGCAATGCAACATGCAACAAAACAAGGTGTGGTATAATAACTTTTTCCTGATGACCTCCACTACTCCAGGGTTCATACAGAATTGATGGAAAAAAATTTAGGGCCTTTTTAGGGCTTTTTAAGGGCCATTATTTCCAAATTTAGGGCCTAGCAGTGGGATATCGAAGTATATTTTATCAACCTGTGTACACATTTACTTTGATAAACTAATCTTAAACTCATGTAAGCAAAGTCTCCATGTTAAAAACTGCAAGCTGAATATTGACTATTGACACAAATTCAAGTTAAGTTCCAGAATAGAAATTCTTTCAATAATAGCTACCACAATGAATTAAAATCCCCACACAGTAAAACTTCAAGTCATTGTGTGAAAGTCTCCACGTCTTGAAATACCAAGCAAAGTGAAAACTGAAATAAGTGTCTCTGATTTTAAGATGTTTTTTCACAAACAACTAGCAAAGTGACTTTAAGACACTATCCCTCAAACTTCATCTGATGTGAACTAAGTCTCCTTGCCTTATCAAAGATGCAGATGGTTACCTGGTACTAGAACTGTAATAACAATACCCTCAAACAGTCACAGTGTCTCTTCCAAATTCTGCTCCTTTATTTCAATCTCACACATGTGTACACACACACACACACACACACATACATACACACGTATGCACGCGCATGCACGTGTGTGCAAGAACAAGAAAGAAAGAAACAAAGAAAAAGAGAGACAGTGAGAAAGAGAGAGGTTGCTGGATGCAAGTTCTCTTCAAGTGCTATGAAAAAATTAAGTCCTGTATCGTCAATGCAGACCGAGTGGTAGGCCTAACACTGGCTGGAAAAGGATGCCCACCCCCTCTCCCCATAGTATTTTTTTTTGTTTTTTTAAAGGCAAGAATCTTCGGATCAAGTCTGCCAATATGTTCCAAATTTCAAAGTAAACTGAACCAACCACGTTGAGCGGTGAAAAATATGCAAAGTGCTGGTATTTCTGACTTGCCTTATCAACTGGATTCGTTTCTGTATGCGTTCTGCAGGAAATCTGTGGGTTAATCTCCTCAAATAAAGAATAGATTTGACAACAGGTTTACTTGTTTTCCCATTCTCAAACGTGACTGTATCACTGACTGCCATTTTGTAAACTGCGCATGCACACAAGAGAGAGACTAGGCCTTGAAAAAAATTTTGAAAAAAATCTCGCAGAGAAGGGCTGTAGCACAGTGAACAGAAAACTGGTATTTTTTTGACTTGTGATTGCAGTTCCATAGTTTAACATCATTTTCCTAACAAATTACGAACATACCGTACAGGGTAGGTAGTCCTGCGCATGTTAAAAAAAAAAAGGTAAAAACAGACACTTCCAATACAGGCAAATTGCCTCCCTTGGCAAAAAAAAATACACTGCGCGACATGAATAGCAGACAACAGGCATTTTATTGGTGATAACATAATCTTTGGACACTTTTCTTGCTTTCATTTCTCATAAGTTTTATTTTGTATATTTGTTTAATCTACATTTCAATAGAAATTCTCACTCATGATTCCCCTTTTTTAGGGCTTTTTAGGGTCTCCAGGGCTGTATGTCTCATTTTTAGGGCATTTTAGGGGCCTTAAAGCTGTCCAAAAATCAGGGCCTTTTAGGGCTTTTTAAGATCTGTGCGGACCCTGTACTCTCTTCTCCTCAGCCAACCACATGCTGTGGTGTGGAAAAGAAAAGCTCCTATCTCCACAGCGCACACCATCCATCATGTGTGATTGGCTATAGTTTTGTAATCAATCAAAATCTATAAATAAACAACTTCACCCCCCACCTGCCTAAAATTAAAATAGCTCTTAGCCAAAAAATGGGTCAGGTGCAATGCGACTCATTTTGTCGTGGAGGATCATTTATGTATGTAGGTATGCGTGTGAATGCACGCCTGGGTTATGTTCTTGTGAGTCTTTTCCCCCATGTGAATCTCTACATGTTTGTGTACAAGTGTCCAAAACTCTTTGCCCACCTCACTTCATTTTGCATATCTAAGTGTCCAATACACTCTCTTTACCCACCTCACTTCATTTTGCATATCTAAGTGTCCAATACACTTTCTTTACCCACCTCACTTAACTTTGCATATATCTAAGTGTCCAATACACTTTCTTTCCCCACCTCACTTCATTTTGCACATCTAAGGCACTTCTCTTATCCACGCTGACCCAAAGCCACGTCGAAAAGGGCTTCTCTCTGTCCTTACTTCACAACGAACTCCTCCCAACTCTGACTTCACTATACATTCTTGGCCAACGCTGGGCAATTCTTTGTGAAGTACATAACGGAGATTCAGGAAAATGGATCGTTAGTTACCTGGTTGCTGGCGGAATCGGCAGTGTGACTGGGGCCCACGCCTTGGTACCCATGCATCAAGTACCAGACAAAGCGGTGCAGCCACCAGGCCTTTTCCCACTTCTTCCACTTCATGGACATCTTGCGCTGATACACCTGCAACACAGCAAGAACGGCATCGTCGTTATAAACTGGGACAAACAAGGCGGAAAGCAGTTTGTCCGTCCATTTTCCAGGCAAGATCGTGGTGGATTGGTGGTGTAGTGGTAAAGCACCTGCCTGAGAAACCAGAGGTGTGGGTTCAATCCCCATTTCAGCACAGCTTTCCCTCCATTTATTAGACCTTCTGGCTGCTAGTCTGTCAGCGAGACTATAAACCAAAATCCCGTGCACAACACACATTCAGCACATGGCAACAAGACAAGTTGCTCCCTACCCCCAAAAAAATTTTGTAGAAAAATACAACTCTGAGAGGAAAACAAATACACATGCAGACAGGAAAAAAAAAAACAATGGGTGGCGCTGCTCTGGTGATGATGCGCTCCCCCCTGGAGAGAGCAGCCTGGATTTTATGCGGAGACCTCTGCCGTGACTTCTTATCACCTCGTAGCTGCACAATGGAAAAACTAAAACTCTGATCTAAAACAAAAACAAACAAAAAACCCCCACCTCTACCGTAACTGAAAGTGGTAAGACGATGTCCAACGAGGTTTCATCTGTCTTGTGTCTATTATACTGTCACTTTGAGAGAAAGTTTATGTTTCAGTTTTACTTGGGTATTTTTTTCCTATTTGTCAGATATTTTGGCCTGTGCATGCTGGTATCCTCTGTACTTAAACAACATTTTGGAGAGTGCATAAAATCTTGGATACGCTGCAAAAACAAAATTACCTAGCAAGCGATAAAATTTAAAGTTTATGCACATATAATTACTGTTTTTTTCTACATTCATAATTCTTCTTCTTCACTGTCAAACAATCAGACAGCAACCATTGTCTGTCTTAATTACGAGCAAAAATGTGTTGAGCTCCTGTGAAGCACCTGACAAGTCAGGCCCAGCGCATCCGACGTCAGCATGGGAGACAACTGTAATCTTTAAAACTTTCTGGGGGGAAAAAAAGTCAGGAGAATGGACCAAGAAGGCAGAAAGCAAACAAGAAGGAAGCACTGACAGGAAGAACAGGAACAAGGCAGAAACAAAGAGAGGAACAGAAAACAGGGAATTCCTGGCACAGGATTTCCAGAAGGTGGGGATGCTGTTTATACAGACAGACCCCCAGACATCCCCAGGGGGGAACATTCCTAACAGACTCACACTGGGATTGAAGGACTTGACCGCTTTCAGGGCATAGGAGACCAGCTGTGTCCAGTCCAGCATGTTCATCGGCACAGCCAGCCTTTTGGTTTTCTGTGGGGAAAAAAAAAGAAAACGAAAAGGTTATCATGTACACAGAGAAGCAGATACATACAAGCAGACACACACAAACAAACATACGCACATTCACTCATGCGCATACGTGCTTGCGCACACGTACACACACACATATACAGACATACACAAACACACGCACACACACAAACACACATGCACTCACTAAATCTCTCTCTCTCTTACAAGTTACAACTTAATGCCGATAAAACCGAAGCCATGCTCATAGGAACCAAACATAAACTTTTCTCCATCACAACAACATCTATAGAATTCGGCAGTGCGTCAGTTCCTTTGTCCAACTCTGTGAAGTATCTAGGTGTAGTTCTTGACAACACACTCTCTATGAAAAAATTTATCACCCAGACCTGCCAGTCTTGCTACTATCAACTACGGCGCATAAGCGCGATTCGCAAGTATCTGTCCACTGATGCAACTTCCAAGCTCGTCACATCTCTCATTCTTTCACGTTTAGACTACTGTAATTCTCTTTTGGCTGGCCTACCAGCATCATCCATCCACTCTCTTCAACGCATACAAAACTCTGCAGCTCGACTGGTCCTAAGAAAGAAAAAATCCGAACACATCACTCCTCTTCTGCGATCTCTTCACTGGCTGCCAGTCTCACAAAGACTGAAGTATAAGATCAATACCCTCTGTTTCAAATGTCTCCACAAATCTGCACCATCTTATCTTTGTAACTGTCTTCACCTGTACACTCCATCCCGTTCCCTTCGTTCAGCTGCAGATACTTTGTGCTTTCGAACACCCAGATTCAAACAAACCACTGTTGGCTGTCGATCTTTTTCTGTTTCTGGTCCGTCCACGTGGAATGACCTCCCTCTTTCACTTCGCCAAAAACCTTCACTTGATACCTTCAAATCCAGCCTCAAAACACACTTATTTCCTACCTGACACTTTTCCCTCATATCCGTCTCTACTTTTTCAACAGCATCCTTCATCTCCTAAGTGTGTTCGCGGTGTGTGTGTGTGTGTGTGTGTGTGTGTGTGTGTGGTGTGTGTGTGGTGTGTGTGTGTGTGTGTGTGTGTGTGTGTGTGTGTGTGTGTGTGTGTGTGTGTGTGTGTGTGTGTGTGTGTGTACATACATGTGCATAAATTTGAAATATGTTCTTTATTATATTTGAGGAAAGTTGCATGCGCGTAAATGATTTGAGTGCAAGCGCTTCGATTTGTTTGTTTTACAAGATTCGGCGCTATATAAATTCCATATATTATTATTATTATTATTCTCTTCTCTCTCTCTCACACACACACACATGACATTCAGTGATACACACACATGTACATACACACACCTACACACACACACTACACACATGTACATACACACACCTACACACACACCTACACACACACACCTACACACACATGTACATACACACACCTACACACACATCTACACACACATGTACATACACACACCTACACACACATGTACACACACACACCTACACACACACCTACACACCTACACACACATGTACATACACACACCTACACACACACACACACACACTATGGCAGCATCCTAATGCTTCTTACATCAGGACTGAAGTTGAAGCCACGCAGTTTCTGATGCTGTATGGCTCTGAGCACCACAGGGTCATCCTTCTCTACATCCGTAGCGCAGATCAGGAGAGTCTGCACACACACACATACACATACACACACACACACATTCACACACACACACATTCACACACACACACACACACACACACTCACACACACATACACACACACACATAAAATGTAGCTTTCTTGTGTCTTTCAAGATGCGATCAATGTGCCTGTCCATATTGTAACTGCCCTTCATGGGATGACTTAAGTGTTTTTGACTTGACTTGACTTGACTTGACACACGTGTCGAGCCTTGTATGTTACCACTGTCTTCATATGGTAATGCAAACAAAAATTACATTTATATATTCTTGCAGCTATGGATGCTTGCAAGGTGTGCATTTCTATAGACAGATGAAGGTATGCATGTGTGACATACATGTACATATGCACTTCAACTGCATGTGCACACATGCACAACACATGCATGCAAGCATGCAGTCATACACACAAACATGCTCACTCACACACACACAGACACACACACATTCACACTATGCACATACCTACACACACACATACACATACATATGCATGTATACACCCAAACACATGCATGCACACACACACACACATACACACACTGGGAAAATGCAGTGTTTATTCAATGTACCATCTGAAAATAAAAATTTGACTTTAACTTGACTTTATCTCGCACACACAAACACACAAAGTACAAAGAGTTAAATTAATAATGAAAATATAAATCTTCTGTATTTAAACACACATTCTCATATGCATCTCTAGCACCTGTATGTATATATGAGTCTTAGTGACAGTAAAATGTGTGTGCCTGCACGCACTGAGCTATAATTATACGCACGTGCATGAAATTTGGCACATGCGCATCTTATGTGCATGCTTTTCTATATCAATTATATTTCAGTTATTTCCAACATCCTAATGTATTCCACGCTATGATTTTTCTTTGACTAGTTCTGTCTCTAAGATTACCTACAACTTTTATCTTATAACAACTTAACGTTGGGCGAAAACAGTTGTTATATACACAACAATCTTAGCATTGGTGAACCTTGCAGCTCTGGCTTAGGAACAGAAAAAGAAAAACACAATCAAGAAAATGGAATGCCGACAAATCCTATTAACACACTACACAATCAAGAAAATGGAATGCTGACAAATCTTATTAACACACTTTTATCACTCTTATCATGATCTCATCCCTATCATTACCTTCACTGCGTTAAAATCAAAATATCATATATCGTTATGAACGTACGCGTTCTATGATGACCATTCTTCAGTTCTAGTATGATGATGAACATCTTTGATTCTTCACTACATTAATATCACAATAACTACCTATCACAATACGATCATAAACTGACGTTGATGACTTGCAGTATGATACGGACTGTCTTCGCCTCTTCATGACATTAGTATCACAATGTCATATAATGTCATACTAGGATCATACACCGACCTTGGTGACTTTGCTCTTGTACTGCAGCGTGATGACGAAGGTCTTCAGCTTTCCTTCCCTCTGACACCAGTCGATGATTCGCAGGACCGTCTTCAGACAGATGAGTTCTTCTTCATTGTCTGCCTTCTTCTTCCTCTTCCTGTCTGTAGCGATGGGAAAGGGGGGAGGGCAGAGTGTCTCCCTTTGTTCCCTCATCTTCTTCAAGATGGCCTGCTCCATGACAGAGGAAAGGTCGTTCACCATAAAAAAAATGAACAGTTGTTCACCATGATTCGTTCATGTTGTTCACAAGTTACATGATCATCCACTTTGAATTACACAGCACGCAAATCCAACATCACTAAGCCATGAGTGCAAAATTTAGCGTGCCCCTTCCTTTTACCTAGTCCAAGCATGGTCAGTTCCTGCTATGATTTAGCACCAACTTGGCTGGGATGGGATGGAATGAATAGCAGCTGAGAGCAGCTGAAAGTGGGGTAAACTGATTGCTGTGATTAAACTTGTTACTACTGCCATACAATGACTGAAACTACCACCCTTTGATGCTTTCCCTCTGTATGTTCATATCAATCTTAAAACTACTAACATGATAGTGACTAGTTGCTATAATGACTCATCAATCATCACAAATGTCAATGTCACTGCCATCAGTCAATATAATTGTGCGATAAGTTACCACTGTCATCAATTGACGTAACTATTACTGGTCACCACATCAACTCATCAAACTTCTTCTTCTTTCTCTCCGCGTGTTCCCACGCTGTATGGGATATTCAGGCACGGTCTACTCTTGAGTTTGAGACTGTGCAGGAGTTCTGTGCACTGGCCTCAATCAACACATTCCGCCTTCAGAGCACCTCATGACCAGTCAGGTGGAGGATGCCAAGGACTAGTTTTGTTATTGCCTTGGTCGTCCTTCCCCATGCCCCCTTTTGCCACAGCCTGAGGCCGTGCCCGCCCTGCCCCATGTGCCCATCAAGAGAACACCCACATTAACGTGGTGTGGAGGTATCCCTAGACAGTTGACTCCCAACCCTAAGAGTGTGGGAGATCTTCACAGAGCAACTCTTCATCATGGGCTTCAGTATAGTTCTCCAGGTCTCCCACATGTAAATGGGTACCTGCCCTCTTTAAGGGACAGGAAAGGTGAATCAGCGAGGGAGAGGAGATGGGTGCCACCCTTAAGATGCCGGCTCCTAGAGAAGCTGAGGTCTCTGATGCCTCACTCCCCAATGACCACACAGGTTATGGGAACACCTTTATGTACATTTCACTACAGATAAACAGAGTACTGACCCGTCTTGCAGCAGTGGTAGACTCGTACAGACGACACTGCTTCAGGCCGTCCAGCAAACAGTTGGCCATCTTCAGCATCCGCTCCGTCAGACGGTCTGCAACATCAACCGTACGTCCATGTATTTTATTTGTATATGCATTCATGCACTGATGTGGGTCGACGACATCCGTGATTGGACAGGGGAGGACTTCAGTGTCACCCAGGCACTCGCCCACGACCGCGCTAAGTGGAACCAGCTGGTCCACCGTTCCGTCCACCATGCAGCGCCCCTACGACCCTGGCAGGTTACGGGACCAGTGAACAGTGAAGTGAACTGAGTGGAGGCACATGCTCCATGCTGGTGCCAGAACCCATGTGTGCACATACAAGCACACATGTATGTGCATGCATATGAAAGTAATATGTCTAAGAAGCTTTAAACTCATCATGTTCTTTACTACAAATAAAAATATACATTCTGTACATACACTGTAAATGATTTTCATGGGTTTTTTTCTCTCCAATAACACATAGCCATCGCATATTCCGTAATAACTGGGTAAAAGTCAAGACAAAATAATGAAAATCAGTGATAAAAAATGTGACTAGAAATACAGGGAGGGCCATCAAAATGTGTTTGATACACAGTTAAAACTTTCCCTTCTTTGTCAGAGTGCAGAGAGCGTGCTTTGTGAGTAGGAGTGACAATCATTTAACTTTCTAATAAATGTTTTCACACAAGTTTAACTTGAATGATCTGAAAAGACCTAACAGCACTCATACATACAAAACAAAACAAAAAAAGCTTTTAGTAATTTTTATACTCATTTCTCACACTTTTAAAGCCTAACAACAGTCACATACCCTGATCTCAACTCACAGAAAATATCAAATCCCAACAACCTAACCAGCCACCTAACCAACCAACCAGTCACCTTATCAACAAAACAATGAACCAGGAACCGACCCATATACACGAAACCACTCACCCTTACTGATGGGCATCGCCATGGCTTTCTGCATCAGGTGCTGTTGCGGGATGTTCTCCTCAATGGTGCAGGAGACATTGGGAAGTTTCCCTACAGCGTCACTGTCTGTGTCAGCACCGCCTGCACCTTCAGCCTTGTACGGCCCTCAGTCCCCGATTCCTCCACACTGCTGCTGTTAGCCTGTGCCTCCTGTTGTTGTTGTTGTTGTTGTTCGTCATGCTCTCCTCTTCATTGGTGCGTCCTGACGCCTGCCCACCAGGTGTGACATCTCCAGTCTGGTTTTCCTTATGGACGTTCTCACTGTTCAGCTGCATCACAATTTCCAGGGTGGCTTGTTCTTTCCGCGCCTCTTCATCGTTCTCGCAGGGTTCATGGGAATGTAATCCACCGCCATGTGAGTTCCTGCCCTCGGACCGTTGGTTTTCTTCTTGGGGCTTCTCTGGGTCGCCGACGTTCCCGCTGCTCCGCCCTGGTGTCCGTTCTCCTCTCCGGAGCCTGAAGCTTTGGCGGTGTCACTGTCGACGGAGTCTGAGGGGTGTTCAGGAAGGGTCGGCTCTGTAAGAGAGCATGATGTGAACTGGTATAATGATACGTATGCCCTCATCTTCATCAGCTATAAGTTCAACCAGTATAATAATAATAATACACATGCCCTTTCCTTTATCAGCTATAATTCCAACTGGTATAACGGTAACACCTACCTTCATCTTCATCATCTATAAGTTAAACTGGTATAATGACACACATACCCTCGTCTTCATCATCTGTACAACTGGAATAACATAATATACGTGCCCTCGTCTTCATCATTGAACGGCAGAATACAAAACCTAACACACACACAACCACACACACACACATACACAACACACACACACACACACACACACACACACAGGGAGAAAGCTTCTCTCCACACATACTACCTGTTCATGCTGTCAAAACAGTTAAGAGTAGGACAGTAACTCACACTTCTGAATCAGCTGATACCAAATAGAGGAACCATCTAAAAGTTTGGAGTAGAACGACAAGCGTTTTCTCAACAACGCTACACTTTATCCTAAGGAGCAGAACAACAAGCGTTTTCTCAACAATGCTACACTTTATCCTAAGGAGTAGAATGACAAACGTTTTCTCATCAATGCTACACTTTATCCTAAGGAGTAGAACGACAAGTGTTTTCTCAACAACGCTACACTTTATCCTAAGGAGTAGAACAACAAGCGTTTTCTCAACAACGCTACACTTTATCCTAAGGAAAAGAACCACAAGCATTTTCTCAACAACGCTATACTTTATCCTAAGGAAAAGAACAACAAGCGTTTTCTCAACAACGCTACACTAAGGAGTAGAACCACAAGCGTTTTCTCAACGACGCTACACTTTATCCTAAGGAGTAGAACCACAAGCGTTTTCTCAACGACGCTACACTTTATCCTAAGGAGTAGAACAACAAACGTTTTCTCAACAACGCTACACTTTATCCTAAGGAGTAGAACGACAAGCGTTTTCTCAACAACGCTACACTTTATCCTAATGAGTAGAACCACAAGCGTTTTCTCAACAACGCTACACTTTATCCTAAGGAGTAGAACAAGCATTTTCTCAACAACGCTACACTTTATCCTAAGGAGTAGAACAACAAGCGTTTTCTCAACAACGCTACACTTTATCCTAAGGAAAAGAACCACAAGCGTTTTCTCAACAACGCTACATTTTATCCTAAGGAGTAGAACAAGCGTTTTCTCAACAATGCTACACTAAGGAGTAGAACAACAAGCATTTTCTCAACAACGCTACACTTTATCCTAAGGAGTAGAACAACAAGCATTTTCTCAACGACGCTACACTTTATCCTAAGGAGTAGAACAACAAGCATTTTATCAACGACGCTACACTTTATCCTAAGGAGTAGAACCACAAGCATTTTCTCAACGACGCTACACTTTATCCTAAGGAGTAGAACAACAAGCATTTTCTCAACGACGCTACACTTTATCCTATGGAGTAGAACAACAAGCATTTTCTCAACAACACTACACTTTATCCCAAGGAGCAGAACAACAAGCGCTTTCTCAACGATGCTACACTTTATCCTAAGGAAAAGAACCACAAGCGTTTTCTCAACAACGCTACACTAAGGAGTAGAACAACAAGCGTTTTCTCAACGACGCTACACTTTATCCTAAGGAGTAGAACAACAAACGTTTTCTCAACAACGCTACACTTTATCCTAAGGAGTAGAACAACAAGCGTTTTCTCAACAACGCTACACTTTTTCCTAAGGAGTAGAACGACAAGCATTTTCTCAACAACGCTACACTTTATCCTAAGGAGTAGAACCACAAGCGTTTTCTCAACAACGCTACACTTTATCCTAAGGAGTAGAACCACAAGCATTTTATCCTAAGGAGTAGAACGACAAGCGTTTTCTCAACGACGCTACACTTTATCTTAACTTAACTGATGGCAAGAGACAAATGAACAGAGAGATTGTGGGCTACCCATATTCCAAGAAAAAGGTGACAAGTTACCGGTGCTCAGCTGAGTGGTCTTTTTTTGGAACTCTTTCAGGGCTTTCCCGAATGACTGGGAACTGGCTTCCGCAAAGGGTTTGGCAACATAGCTAGAACAAAACATAACAACAATAACAACCACTCTTGTCAACATGGGCTATAGTCAATTCACAAATTCTGCTTTGATACTCACACCACATGTTCGTCTGGCTAATAGATTTTTTTTTCTAACAAACAAAACGATCGACTTTTTGGGGGGTTCATCTGCCTTGCTTAAAAATATTCTGGACAACTGTGCACTTCTCTGCAAAATTTCTGAATGCTTGTTTCATGGCCCAGTTGGTATCTTTCTGCTATTGATCGTTCTGTTTCATAATCATTTGTTCATGCCTGATACAGTAAACTTCTTTAAGCAAAGGCCCCATGCCCCTGACCTCCCCCCTTTATTTTGGAGAGAGGTGTGTGTGTGTGTGTGTGTGTGTGTGTGTGTGTGTGTGTGTGTGTGTGTGTGTGTGTGTAAGTCAAACTTAATTTTCAGTTGTAGAGTGTGTGTATGTGTGTGTGTGTGTGTGTGTGTGTGTGTGTGTGTGTGTGTGTGTGTGTGTGTGTGTGTGTGTGTGTGTGTGTGTGTGTGTGCATGTGTGTGTGTGTGTGTTTGAAAAAGTCAAAGTCAAACTTTTATTTTCAGATGGTACAGTGTGTGTGTGTGTGTGTGTTTTATTTCATCACATTAATTAACACCCGGCTTGTTGGCAATTTTTCTGTGTACATGTACTCAAAGTTGAACACTCATGTACATCATAGTAGAATGTTATTTGACTGCCAAGTGATATTCTAATCATCAGAATTGATTGATGTTGATATGTGAAAACACTGTTGCTTTTTTTGGGTTGCTTTTTTTCTTAAGTCCACCACTGGACTCATACCTCCATTCCCTTCCTCAGCTCTCCAAAGCAGTTTATCACACAGGCTGTATTATTGGTGTACACACACACACACACACACACACACTCTCTCTCTCTCTCTCTCTCCTCTCACATCTCTCTCTCTCTCTCTCTCTCTCTCTCTCTCTCTCTCTCTCTCTTCACACACACACACACTCTCTCTCTCTCTCAAACACACACACACACTCTCTCTCTCTCACACACACATACAAACACACACACTCACACACACAGAAACACACACACACACGCACGCACACACACAAACACGCACACACACAGTCTCTCTCTCTTCTCTCTCTCTCCACACACACATACACTCACACACATACACACACCGCGCGCGCACACACACGCACACACACCACACACACACACACACACGTACACACACACACACGCACATGGACACGCTTCCACACACTGTGAGAATATAAATATACATACATGAGAGAGAGAGAGAGAGAAGTTGGTTTGAATGCGGGTGTGTCCTTATCACCAAGTAGTGAAAGGACATTAACCCTCTTGTCCCCGATCCGGCCGCAGCCGACAGTAACAGAGGCTGCTGCTAGATTCCAATACGACCGCAGCCGACAGTTGTTTTTTCCCACGTGGGCAGTACTTTTCCATCACACACAGATCTCATGGTTTTAACACTATGTGTCTGAAAATTGGTGGGGCGATGCAGGGAGGGTGTCAGAGGATGCCAGTGATAAATTTAGACCACTAACATGCGTGTAGTGGGGAGGGAAGGAAGAAATAACAGCCAGCGACCGGAACGCTTTTCAATGGTGCAGCGTGGCGAAAAAAAATGGCGTTTTCTTTAGTAGCAGAGGATTCATCTGATTAGCGAGACGATAAATTGAATGTTATTGTTTTGGAAGTAGAAACATTTGAACGAGAATTGTTAAGTGAGTCCGATATAAAACGATTACGAGGAAGAGGAGGAAGGAAATGCTGCAGTTAGGGAGAAGAGTGAGCCAGAAAATAACGTGCTACACGGCACATTCCTGACCTGTGCTACACACACCGACTGTGGAGAAATTTGACCTCCCGGCCGGTCCGCGGCATAGACGCCTGAAAGCGTGATGCCTTTTGACTGTTTTCTCATTATTACCACACTTTTGCTTTGAAACTGCAATGGCAGAAACGAACAGATATGCTGATAATGAAAATAGCAAGAAGGAAAATAAAATAGGTCTCCGTTGCCAAGGTTCGACAGGTGAGAGCAATGGGTACACCCCCCCTCCCCCCCCCCCCACCACACACACATCCATAATTTGTGCTTTTTGTGATGTGATGTGACCCTGTGCCACCACTACGACTACTTTAGAGACTACCAACATTAAAATTTTGCAGAGTTACAGAAGTTCTGTGTTGTTTCGAATTTGTCACACCTGTGCTGTGACAATGGTGACAGTGTGACAGTCATGTACAATAATACACTTCTGTACACTTAACAAACATGTGGTAGCACACACAGATATGAACTGCAGTATAAAGGTCACATGTCGATTGAATATGACTTGTTTTCAAAAGGAAAAATAGTTAAACAAAACTTCTGTCTCCTCGAGACATACCATAAAACAACAGGTGCTATGGGGACATTGTGTGACACATCCTTGAAGTACTATTGCACATAACTATTGGTAAACACATCAGCTGGATATCACTTCCTTATTCGACACTTATATGCTTGAACTGTTGTCAAATCCATGCAGCATTTGCTGTTTTATCATATATACCATATTTTTACCTGTGATTGGTGACAAATAAGGTGACAATGACAAGACATCTGGTGACCAGACAAATAAACTTGCGCCTAAATGCAAGTACAAAGACATGCCTAGCTTGTGACAAAATTTCAGCTTGATAACTTGTCATGCACACACACAATTGCCTTAGGAGTAAAGTAAGTCAGATGGAGGTAGAAAACCGGCAAAGAATTCAAAATCTACAGGCAGTTTAGCTCTGTAGAATCCAACAACAAGAGGGTTAAACAAAAAACAAACAACAAACAAAGCTTCCACACACTCTCAGAAAGAAGCCTGGATGAACTAAGCCACTCACAAAGCCACCCGGCATGGGCCCAGGGACTTGAGGATGCTGTGCACGGCCTCCTGCTGTACCAGACATTTCAGCGCGTTGCGCACCGTGCGGTACGTCAGTTTCAGCTCCATCATTATCTGGCTGGTTCGAATCCCCTCCACTCCCGTTTTGTAGATCATGTGGTACATCAGGCTCAAAAGATCCGTCCGCGAATCGCGGCCTGCAAAAAAAAAGTATGGCAAGTTCACATTCGTGTGATTATGGATACAAAAGTGATTATCCTGTAAAACGCATGGCGAGTTGACAGTAACATGTTTAGGGATGAAAAGTGATTGTCACAGAGCTGACAGACACTGGAATACCCAACTCAACTCAACTGTCCCCATCGCAGCCGTCATCAGTAGGAGAGCTCCATGCAATGCCATCAGGGTTCGCCACCTGTCTGTCCCTGCTGAGTTTTACAAATTCCTGCAGCCCTCGTCCCAGACCACTGACCTCAGTGATGCTGGCAATGTAGGAAGTTGGTGGTCTACCTCTTTTTCCTTCTGACCTCAACCTTACCTTGGAGGACTGTCGTCATCAGCTTTGTCTGTGTGTTTCTGTTTGCATGACCAACACATCTCAGTTTGTGCTCATCGATTTCAGCCAACATTTCTTTGCACTGAGAGTTCGTCACAAACGCTTTCATTTGTTCGTCTGTGTGACCGTTTGACTCTTAGAGGTCGCCTGTAGAACCACATTTCAGCTGCAGTTATTTTGTCTCTCTTTGCAACTACTGCTGTCTGTCATATTAGCGAAAAAGTGTTGTGCCGCCGTTAAGCACCGGACAAGACAGGCCCTGCACATCCAACTCAGGCATGGGAGAGATTTTATTTACCTGAAACGCTTTTGGCCTGGAATAATTTTATTCCTGTCAATTCTTAACCCTGATTTTTTTTAATTGATATTTTTTTCAACATGAGAGCATTTCTTTTTTCTTCCTTGACTAACTAGAGTCCTGATATTCACCAATGGTGAGACTTTTGCATATGCGACTGTTTTTGCCCACCATTAAGGTAACCACATTCCGACTCCAGAGATGACAAACATTCTAGAAAACACTTTTATGTTTAAAATTTTGCTTTCTGAACAAACTGACATCTACACACATAAATGTTTGTCTATAAAACACTTTTACAAGCATTTAAATACTGGTGCTTTGTTGTCGCTACCAAAAAACAAAAAAATTTTTTAATGGTGACAAATTAAAAAACTGTTGGTGGGGGGGGGGGGGGGGGGGATGTTAAAGAAAAGATGAGCTACTGAACCTTACAACAATTCTACTGAAAGCGAAGAAGCTGGCAAATCTGCATGACACACAAATACCAAAGGAGCTAAACAAAGGCCAAAAAAAACCGGTCACGCACCTTTCTTCCACACCTTGTTGAGTTTCCTCCCCACAACTTCGCCGCTTTCCTCTCCTTCTTCGTCTTTTTCTTCCTCTGACTCATCCTCTGCCTTCTCGGTGTATTCGTGTTCTAACAAGATCACAGGGA
The DNA here is from genome assembly GCA_028751875.1 of Rapana venosa. NCBI lineage: Eukaryota > Metazoa > Mollusca > Gastropoda > Neogastropoda > Muricidae > Rapana > Rapana venosa. The sequence continues at coordinate 23,936,940 of CM054142.1, read as the reverse complement.
GCTGTTTCTCTCCGTTCTTGTCCCTGGAACACGTAAGCACAGAGTGACATATACTCCGGAATGGTGGTCTTTTTTTCCCCCCTGAGGCATCACAAGCATTCACACGCACACACACACACACACACACACACGCACTCATTCCAGCAGGTGGACAAAAAACTCCAACAGTCTTAGGTTCAATTCCACCCCAACTCACTCTCTCTCTCTCTCTCTCTCTCCTCTCTCCTCCTCTCTCTCTCTCTCTCTCTCTCTCTTATATATATGTGTGTAATATATCTATCTATCTATCTATCTATATATATATATAATATATATATATATATATATATATATATATATATCCCTAAGGGCGGGGACTGATTGTAAAAAAGCACATGGGTGCTTATTCATTATCCTCGAAATAAAAGAATTTGTTATTGTCATTTGTCATTCGTGTGAGCATACACATGTGTGAGCTTGCATACATATATATACACCTATGAACATGCACGCAAACGTGCACACACACATACATTCACACAGAACATCTTGCCTACATGTTAAATCCTGTTCTGCTTTTCGTAAGAGTAGGCCATTGTGTGCCAGTGGGAACAGATGACAGAATTTACAAAACCGCATACACACAGGGACTGGATGTAAAAAAAGCACATGAGTGCTTATTCCATTATCCTCAATATAAAAGAATAAATAAATAAATAAAATTACATAACATTCACACACACGCACACACACACATGCACACACACACACACACACAAAACAACAACAAAACCAAAATAAATTCTACAACAATCACAAAACACAAACTAAAAAAAAAAAGCCAACAAAAACAACAAATGTTCATTACCACAGACTAACAGACAGATTAGCAACTAAACGCCCCCACCCATCCCCCCAAAAAATCCACACAAAAAGAGAGAGAGAGAGAGAGAGAGAGAGAAGAGAGAGAGAGAGGAGAGAGAGAGAGAAGAGAGAGAGTAGAGAGAGAGAGAGAGAGAGAGAGAAGGAGAGAGAGAGAGGAGAGAGAGAGAGCGACACACACACACACACCACACACACACACAACACATATCCACACGGAGTCACAAACGTCCTTCAGATGAGACTATAAACCAAGGCCCTGTTTGCAAACGCATGCAGAACATCTTGCACACACGTTAAATCCTGTTCTGCTTTTCGGAAGAGTAGGCCATTGTGTGCCAGTGGAAACAGATGACAGAATTTACAAAACCGCATACACACGGGGACTGGATGTAAAAAAAAAAAAGCACACGAGTGCTTATTCCATTATACTCGATATAAAAGAATAAACAAAAAAATAAATAAAAAATAAACAAAGCAAACAACAACAACAACAACAACAACAACAAGAAGCAAAGACAACCCCGTGATACTGACTTGCACATGTAGTCTTTGCTAGGTGCGTCAGGAAACATCTCCCGGTAAGGGACAGTTTTCACGTGCAGGCACTCCCCGGCTCGCTTCAGCACCGAATTGTACAGGAACTTTCGCTTCAGTCTCTGCACCCCCATTCACCAAACACAGTATCTCACCATTAGTGAACTTCGTCAAAGCTCTAGATGAGGAACAAGTGGGGGAAAAAATCAAGTCCTTCGGATGAGACTATAAACCGGGGCCCCGTGTTCGAACACATGCAGAACATCTTGCGCACACGTTAAATCCTGTTCCGCTTTTCGGAAGAGTAGGCCATTGTGTGCCGGTGGAAAAAGATGACAAAATTGACAAAACTGCATACACACGGGGACTGGATGTATGTAAAAAAGCACATGAGTGTTTATTCCATTATCCTCAAAATAAAAGAATAAATAAATAAATAAAATAAATAAACACAAGGGATATGCTCTACTCTTACATTTGTGGAGCGATGACGATGTGTGTCAAAGTTTTTCTTTCTTTCTTAAAAGATGAGGTGGGGTGAGGGTGTGGGGTGTGGGAGTAGGGTAAGGGGAGGGGTGTGGGGTGGGGGTGTGGGGTGTGGAGTGGGGATGCTGTGTGAGTGTGTGTGTGTATAAAATGTGTGCGAGTGTAGTGTGTGTTTGTGAGTGTAGTCAGTGTGTGGTGTGTGTGTGTGTGTGTGTGTGTAGTGTGTGTGTGTGCAGTGTGTGCGTTTGCGTGCATGCATGCATGTGTGCGTGCGTGCATGCATGCGTGCGTGCGAGTGTATGTGATATATCTATATTCTCTAAGATCACTTCAATAAAACGGTAACTAACCACAAATGAATATATATACATGCCCTGACGCCAAATACATATGTAACAAAGCACAAAGAAATATCCAAACAGAAAGACACAAAGCAACTTACAAAGAAATAACCGAACAAAACGACACACAAAGCAACTTACAAAGAAATAACCGAAACAGAAAGAAACAAAGCAACTTACAAAGAAATAACCGAACAGAAAGAAACAAAGCAACTTACAAAGAAAGACACGAAGCAACTCACAAAGAAATAACCTGACAGAAAGACACGAAGCAACCCGCAAAGAAACAACCCGACAGAAAGACACAAAGCAACCCGCAAAGAAACAGCCCGACAGAAAGACACAAAGCAACCCGCAAAGAAACAACCCGACCGAAAGACACAAAGCAACCCGCAAAGAAACAACCTGACTGAACGACACAAAGCAACCCGCAGAGAAACAACCCGACCGAACGACACAAAGCAACCCACAGGGAAATAGCCCGACCGGAGGACACAAAGCAACCCACAGAGAAATAACCCGGCAGAATGACACAAAGCAACCCACAGAGAAATAACCCAGCAGAAAGACACACAAAGCCACCTACAAAGAAATAACCCGGCAGAAAGACACACAAAGCCACCTACAAAGAAATAACCCAACAGAAAGAAACACAAAGCAACTCACAAAGAAATACCCCAACAGAAAGACACACAAAGAAACTTACAAAGAAATATCCCGACAGAAAGACACACAAAGAAACTTACAAAGAAATAACCCAACAGAAAGACACACAAAGCCACTCACAAATAAATAACCCGACAGAAAGACACACAAAGAAACTTACAAAGAAATAACCCAACAGAAAGACACACAAAGCAGCTTACAAAGAAATAACCCAACAGAAAGACACACAAAGAAACTTACAAAGAAATAACCCAACAGAAAGACACACAAAGCAGCTTACAAAGAAATAACCCGACAGAAAGAAACACAAAGCAACCTACAAAGAAATAACCCAACAGAAAGACACACAAAGCAACCTACAAAGAAATAACCCAACAGAAAGAAACACAAAGCAACCTACAAAGAAATAACCCAACAGAAAGACACACAAAGCAACCTACAAAGAAATAACCCGACAGAAAGACACACAAAGCAACTCACAAATAAATAACCCGACGGAAAGACACACAAAGAAACTTACAAATAAATAACCCGACGGAAAGACACACAAAGCAGCTGACAAAGAAACAACCCGACAGAAAGACACACAAAGCAACTTACACAGAAATAACCCGACAGAAAGACACACAAAGCAACTTACAAAGAAATAACCCAACAGAAAGACACACAAAGCAACTCACAAAGAAATAACCCAACAGAAAGACACACAAAGCAGCTTACAAAGAAATAACCCAACAGAAAGACACACAAAGCAACTCACAAAGAAATAACCCAACAGAAAGACACACAAAGCAGCTTACAAAGAAATACCCCAACAGAAAGACACACAAAGCAGCTTACAAAGAAATAACCCAACAGAAAGACACACAAAGCAACTTACAAAGAAATAACCCAACAGAAAGACACACAAAGAAACTTACAAAGAAATAACCCGACAGAAAGACACACAAAGCAACTCACAAAGAAATAACCCAACAGAAAGACACACAAAGCAACTCACAAAGAAATAATCCAACAGAAAGACACACAAAGCAGCTTACAAAGAAATATCCCGACAGAAAGACACACAAAGCGACTCACAAAGAAATAACCCGACAGAAAGACACACAAAGCAACTCACAAAGAAATAACCCGACAGAAAGACACACAAAGCAACTTACAAAGAAATAATCCAACAGAAAGACACACAAAGCAACTCACAAAGAAATAATCCAACAGAAAGACACACAAAGCAACTTACAAAGAAATAACCCGACAGAAAGAAACACAAAGCAACTCACAAAGAAACAACCCGACAGAAAGACACACAAAGCAACTCACAAAGAAATAACCCAACAGAAAGACACACAAAGCAACTTACAAAGAAATAACCCAACAGAAAGACACACAAAGCAACTTACAAAGAAACAACCCGACAGAAAGACACACAAAGCAATTCACAAAGAAATAACCCAACAGAAAGACACACAAAGCAACTCACAAAGAAATAACCCAACAGAAAGACACACAAAGCAACTCACAAAGAAATAACCCAACAGAAAGACACACAAAGCGACTTACAAACTTGTCCTTGATGACCGACACAAGCTGCTGCTGGTTCGGCTGCTTGCTCAGGTACTGACAGACCAGAGAGGTCACCTCTTTGCCTCTGTCCGGCAGCGGCCGAAAGAAGCGGGTCAAGTGGAGCAGGCTGATGGACACTGACTTATCCTTGTACCGGGTGCGAAGACACTGCCACACCAAAGTACATCTTAGCAAATATGATATATATATATATATGTCTGCACATGGGAACTGGATGAGACTATAAACTGAGGCCCCCGTGTGCAAACGCATGCAGAACATCTTGCGCACACATTAAATCCTGTTCCGCTTTTCGAAAGAGTAGGCCATTGTGTGCCGGTGGGAACAGATGACAAAATTGACAAAACCACACACATACACGGGGACTGGATGTAAAAAAAGCACATGAGTGCTTATTCCATTATCCTCGATATAAAAAAATAATTTTAAAATGTCACACATGGGCACACACACACATACATACTTACTGTCTGATATCACTATTCATTGGAAGGATGTTAAACTGAAGAACTAACACACACACACACACACACACAAACACTCCACAACTTCAGGGATGTATGCTGGCTAAGCTCATGTTTCTGTAACCCACTAAACGCTGACATACATTATGGGATCTTTAACATGCATATTTGATCTTCCATATATAATAATACAAGAAGAGAATTAAGACACTGGCAGGTCCGCACTTGAAGTTGACCTGGGAGATAATAAAAATCCCACCCTTATCATCACCACCAGACACCACTACCAAGATTCAAACCCACGACTTCATGAACCCACAGGATTGAAGCCAAACAGTCTTAACCACTCGGCTATGGCCTCCAACTTTTTTTTATGTTTGTCCATCGTGGTCGACGATGACCTCCAAAACAGCAGAGGAGGCAGCTGCTGTTTCGGAAATTGGGCAGAAATTTAATTATAGTGGAGATTCCTTGCCCACAGTACATCCCCACTCTCTCAGCCAAGTGGGCATAAGGACAGTCAGCGTGGAGATGTTCTCCAAAGGCCAACTAGCCCCCAGGGCTGCAGCACATCAGGGCTGTGCAAGTCAAGCCTCCTAGTCAGAGAGCCATGAATAGTCGATCACTAAAGACTAAGCTGGAAAGTGGAATTCCATGAGAGGGAAAGCAAGCCACTGGTCATACACAGCCTCTCACTTTGCTGTTGCCCCCAGCGTCAATGGTTTAATCAAGAACTGTGATAAACCCCAGGCGCTGACGGCATATACAGTTAATAGTTCTGTAGAAGAAGAGACTATTCAACAGCCTGCAATCACTCATGCAGTGAGGAGCCTGACCTGTTTGCGGACCAGTTTATGCTGACACAAGATCTTGATGACGTAGTACAGCAGCTTGGAAGACATGTTCAGAGGATTGGTGCTGAATTGGAGCAGCACAGACCCCGTCGACAGGCCGTTCCATCGGGTCCTGGTGACACAAAAGTCAAAAAGTATGATTATATAGTGGTCTTGAATCTTGTTAGGGTCATGGATTCTGTCTGAACTTAAGATGCAGTTACCCCTTTATATAGGTTTTAATAGAATGAATGCGAGTGCTTTGATTTGTGTTTACAGGATATAGTGCTATATAAATTCCATTTATTATTATTTTTATTTATTATTCATTACTGTTCATGTGTGAAACTGTAATGCCTCTGTTATAAAAAAAAATGCTCAATAACAATAGCTTTAAAAAGAAAATGTAGTCGTCACCATATAGTTTACTATGTTTGGCTACAGAATGAAATCACACTTAAAAAGAATATGCTCACACGCATGAATACATGCATGCATGTATGTGTGAGTGTGCGTCACTCTGTGTGTGTGTGTGTGTGTGTGTGTGTGTGTGTGTGTGTGTGTGGACATCAAAACAAGAAACGACACAAAGATTACACACACACATACACAAAACAGATAACAAAATTTACAAAATTGCATACACACGGGGACTGGATGTACAAAAATCATGTGAGTGCTTATTCCATTATCCTCGAAATAAAGATTAAATAAAATAAAGTAAATAAACACAAAATACACACACACACACATGAGCACACACCACACACACACACACACCACACACACACTGGCACAAATGCATGCATGTATGCCCCATACACACATGCATGCACTCACACATGCACACACGCACATACAATCGTGCGCGCATGCACACACATGTAAATTATACAAGAAGACAGGTACGGCACACACATGTGCTTGAGAAAACTGACAACTTGATACTGACACACAACCAGGAAGCACAGGTATACATGTAGGTGCTGTGGCCCATCACGTAACACACACACACACACACACACACACGTGGGCACATACACGCACACACACACACGCACACATACGTGCGCACGTATGCACTTGTGCACAAGTACACACACGCACGCACACACGTGTGAGCACGAACGCATACATACACAAACACACACACACTGCACTCACACTCGAATATATACGCACATGGATGACGCTCAGACAAGTACTGATACCAACTAAGTGAACTTAAAAAACACCAACAAAGCACAAGCAAACACAGTAGCACTCTCACAAATAAACAAACTATTAACAAACTACACCATCAAGTAGAAGGTTCACATAATACAAACACCACGTGCAAAAGAGAACAGTCTGATTAAAAGAAAAATCCACAGAATTCCTCGCAGATAAAGATGCTTTGCCTGTGAAAATCAGGAACAAGCCGATACCCCTTCGTTTCTTGGAAGACACCGTGTTTGTACAAAAAAATGTTTAAAAAATAGTTGACCAAAAATGACGGCACAACAGTCACCACAAACAAGTAAAGCAAGTATTGAAGTTTTGTTCTCTGAAGTATGAACACTGTAAAAATTGTAGGGAATCCGGCAGCCTATGGTAAAAAATGCCTTTAAAATAAAAATTCTCCCAGTCGCTAATAGATAGCAAAGAAGGAATGTGTGCTGGCACCGCGAGATGCTGGACTTTGACCCCTGACCACACGGTGCCTAGGCAGCCGAGAGATGGAATTTAGATCACAGAGATTAAGTTCCAGCCGCCAACTAAAGAGTCGGGTTTTTTCTGTTTTGAGCAGCCGTGATGAAAATGGAAAAAAAATAAAAGAAAGAAAGAAAAAAACATTAAATGAGTGAACACATTCTTTCGCTTTCGGTTATCAAAACATTCATGGAAAACACTCCATTCAAGCATACAAATGCACCACAGTAGCAAAAAGAAAAAGAATATTAGAATAAGTAACAAAACAAACAATATTAGAATGCAAAACAAAAAACAAACAACAAACAAGAAAACAAACCCAACTGTACGATTAAAACAGGAGTAGCATTAACAAAATATACATACCACATTACAAAAAATTTAAAACACAGCTCATCTGAAAGTCTGCAGCAACATAACATTTTAAAAAATATTTATCATTAAAAAAAACAACCAACCAAAACACATATAATATCTCACCTTCCAATCAGCTCCAACAAGTAGTAGCGCTGAGGGTTATCTCCAACCAGATTGGTTACATCGTAAGTGCCTGTCAAGATGGTGTTGCGCACTGATTGGCTGGCCACCACCACCAGACTCCGCCCCCATCTATACAACACATAAAGCATTTCATTTGCATTTGTTTTTTATTGCATATTCTGTATCTAGGGGACGGGATAGCTCAGTGGTCGGAGCACTCGCTTTCCCCCAGCCAAGTTAAGCACGTCAAGCGTGGTTACCAGTTGGATGGGTGACCGTTTGCGCGCCTTGGCTTCAGTACAGTTCCCCCAGCTGTAAATGGGTACCTGCCCTCTTTAGGGTCAGGGAAGGTAAAGCAGCGAGGGAGAGGAGATGGGTGCCGCCCTCAATATGCTGGCCCTAGAGAAGTGAGGTCTCTGACGCCTCGCTCCCCTACAACCTTATAGGTTATGGGACTCCTTTACCCTTTTTTTTACCTATTCTGTATCTCCTTGTTAATTTTCTACAGTTATATATATATATATATATATATATATATATATATATCAGAACAAAAGCAGTGCAAAGCTAATCAGCAGATATGTTGCACATGTGTGTGGTGTGTAGTGTGTGTGTGTTTGAGCGTGTACTTGTGTGTGAGTATCAGATCCAGTAAAATTATTTGTCTTTTTATAAAGACTGAAGAAGATAGGTGATAGAACAGAACTTTGTGGGCAACCAGTGGAAGTACTTTTCAGAGCATAATGCCTTTTGAAAATGGACAGACTACGTTTGGCTAGTCAAGAAATTCATTGTCTATAGAATTAGTTGAGGGCAGACATTCAGAAAAGCAGTTTCTGGGCCAGAGGATGGGGTTGAATAGAGTAAAACGCAGATGAGAAATCAACAAACAGAATATGTACAAAAGAACCAGGTTTTCTAAGTCAATAAATGTTTTTTTGTGTTTTTTTGGTTTCGTTCTTTTTTTTCGAGGATAATGGAATAAGCACTCATGTGCTTTTTTTCATCCAGTCCCCGTGTGTATGCAGTTTTGTCAATTTTGTGATCCATTCACACCGGCACACAATAGAATACTCTTCCGAAAAGCGGAACGGGTTTTAACGTGTGCACAAGATGTTCTGCGTGTGTTCGCACACGGGACCTCGGTTTATAGTCTCATCCGAATGGCTTTTGTATGATTCAGAAAGATGACTGTAGCATCATTAGTGTTTCCATTTGTTTTATATGCAAACTGGTAAGGATCTTACTGAGGTGAAGTATACAGGAAGATTAATTTCAGCACAATGTGTTCAAAGCATTTCACAACTATAACAGGAGTCAATGCCACAGGTCTGTAAATAAGCCTAATTATTAAAAGATGGAGGTTTGCTATTTAGGGGAACTGGACAGATGATTGATATTTTCCAAAGACTAGGTACACAGTAAGTTTTTAGAGGCCAAGAAAATAAAACACACAAAAAAATGACACATCTGCTCTGCACATGATCTCAACAAATGCTCCACCCCTCCCCCCCCCCCCCCTCCCAGCCCCCAACACACACACACACACACACACACACACACACACAACCATACACACCAGCAGCTTTTTTCACATTCAATCGTTCAAACACTGATTTAACATCTTCGGCATCTACTGTATACTTTGCATCATCTTCAACATCCCTTTTTGTAGTTCAGTAAAAACATTTTCAAATTCATTTTTTAGGTCATCCCTTTCACAGCAGCAATAGAATGTGTTTAGTTCCTCTGAGAAGTTATATTGTTTCTCTGGTGTCAGTGCTGGTACTGTCGATTAGGTCATCCCTTTCACAGCAGCAATAGAATGTGTTTAGTTCCTCTGAGAAGTTATATTGTTTCTCTGGTGTCAGTGATGGTACTGTCGATTTTGTTCTTGTCTGGCCAGGGAGTACAACTTTTTGTTTGTAAGTCAGTTTACCTTCTTAAATAAATTTCTTTTAGCATCAGTTTTTGAACTTTTTTCAAACCATTCTATCACCACGCTGAAAACTAAGCAAATTTATTTTTGTTAAGGGATGATTTGAGTGCTTTTGTTACCCATGGTTTGTTATCAGGGAATATTTTTACCTTCTTTTGGGGCGCAATCACATCTTCACAGAACGAGATTATAAGCAGGAACAACATTAATGGCTTAATCAACATTTTTGCTATAATTAATTTAAAAAACACATTCCAATCCTTACAATCAAACCAGCCTTTCAACTGCTCCACACATTCATTCATCCATGGATACTTTCACATGATTTTTTGTCACAGGTTCCATTTCTATTTTAGCTTTATATGAAGGAATGAGAGGGATTGTGTTGTGATCTTGGAGTTTCCATGGGTAGAAGGACAGCAGATTTGTGTGCGTGTGAAATGTTCCGTAGCATTTGTTCATAATTTGATTTGGGTGGGTAAAACCCATCACGTATGGATTAAATAAAGGCAACAATTTTGACTAGTCACAATGATTAAAATCGTCAAGTATAAAACAAGGTATGTGTGTGTCTGTGTATGTGTGTGTTCAATTTTACGTCTGCTCACTTAAAGTGATATAAGACGATGGAGGTGGGGGCATAATTTATTTATTTATATATTCTTTTATATCGAGGATAATGAAATAAGCACTCATGTGCTTTTTTACATCCAGTCCCCGTGTGTATGTGGTTTTGTAAATTTTGTCATCTGTTTCCACCGGCACACAATGGCCTACTCCTCCAAAAAGCGGAACAGGATTTAACATGTGCGCAAGATGAGATGAGGACGTTAGGTAGAAGAGATACGTGTTGGTATGAATGCATATTAAAAGACTACTCCAAACTATATAAACAGTATGTTGCAAAAGACATGGCAAAAAACAAAAAAAAATAGCAAAACCACAGAACAACTGAAAAATAAAATATTCTTAAGTCGGAAAACAATTGTGTGTGTATGTGTCTGTGTGTGTGCATGTGTGTATGTGTCCTTCTGTCTGTCTACCTATCTGTATTACTATATATATATGTGTGTATGCGTGTGTGTGTGTGTGTATGTGTGTGAGTGTGAGTGTGTGTGTGTGTGTATGAGTCTGTGTGAGTGTGTGTGAGTGTTAGTAAGTGAGTGAGTGAGTGAGTGTGTGTGTTGTGTGTGTGTGTGTGTGTGTGTGTGTGTGTGTGTGAGTGTGTCTGAGTGTGTGTGTGAGTGACTGTCACTTTGAACAATTTATTGTCATACCCCAAAGTGGCCTATTGGCTATTGATAAAGGAAGGGGTGGGAGGGGTTCACAAGACGTTCTTTTGTGACAACAAATAAATAAGTAAGAGATATGACAGGATGCATTCTTAACCTGATGAAAAAGAAAAGAAATGGCTCCTTTATAATAAATGGACTGGAGTGAGGGGGGTGAGTGAGTGGCGAGTGTTAACAGTAATCAGCCTGCTGATAGCAGAACAGTGATTAGATTGTTCATGAATTCATACAAGTGTGAGCTGAGGATAGTGTCCCTATCATTATGGTGCTGTCTGGAGTCAGTTGTGCTGTGCTGTGCTGTGCTGTGCTGTGTTGTGCTGTGCTGTGCTGTGCTGTGCTGTGTTGAGTCAGGTGAGTGAGGAGTGAAGCAACTGGTTCAGATAGATAGATAGATATATAAATATATTGAAAGCATACCACCCAACCTCAGTACTTACTACTATGTAAGTATGTATACACACGTGCTTGCAAATATTTGCACATGCAATAGTGCATGTGTGTGCGCACACGCACATGTATTCTCTCTCTCTCTTTCTCTCTCTCTCTCTAACACATGCACATGTATTATATGCACTCCCTCTCTGCTGTCTGTGTTGTGTGTGTGTGTGTGTGTGGTGTGCGTGTGTGTGTCTGTGTGTGTGTTTCTGTGTGTGTGTGTGTGTGTGTTTCTGTGTGTGTGTGTGTGTTTCTCTGTGTGTGTGTGTGTGTGTGTGTGTGTGTGTGTGTGTGTGTGTGTGTTGTGTCTGTGTTGTGTCTGTCTGTCTGTCTGTCTGTCTGTCTTCTCTTCTTCTCTCTCCTCTCTCTCTCTCTCTCCCTAACACATGCACATATATATGCACACCCTGTCTGTCTGTCTGTCTTTCTCTTTCTTTCATAAACACACATACACATACACACACATGAATGTACACATATGATATATGAATACACACACAAACACACACACACACATACACACATGAATACACACACATACTACACACACATACACACACACATAACAACCACACACAAAACAACAACACAACATTTGACAGATACCATGAATGTACACAAACTTAGATGAATCCAGACACTCAGCCAGGTGGTTTTTTCCCCACTCGCTTTCCCCCAGCCAAGTTAAGCAGCGTCGAGCGTGGTTACCAGTTAGATGGGTGACCGTTTGCGCGCCCTGGCTTCAGTACAGTTCCCCCAGTTCACCCAGCTGTAAATGGGTCCCTGCCCTCTTTAGGGTCAGGGAAGGTAAAGCAGCGAGGGAGAGGAGATGGGCGCCGCCCTCAATATGCTGGCCCTAGAGAAGTGAGGTCTCTGACGCCTCGCTCCCCTACGACCTTATAGGTTATGGGACTCCTTTACCTTTACCTACCTTTAATATTTTTGGCAAACCGACATAAAACTGCAAGACCACACACACAACAACAACAACAATAATACATACAAACCAGTTTCAAACTTACCGTTCCATAACCTTCTCGTACGGACACAAGCAGTTTCCTTCCTCATCCCGAATCTCGGTGGTCACATCTTTCCGAGTTTTGAATGTCGGACAGCTGCCGATGATGTCCCCTTCACGCACACCTTCCCACTCGTAGACTTCCAGATTTTTGTCATCCTGCCATCAAAGACCGCAATAGATAAAACTGGTCATCAGATGATCAGTTACATAAACAGTAGTGGGGTGGGGTGGTGTGGTGTGGGGTGGGGTGGGGTGGGGTGTGGAGGTGGTGTAGTGTGGTGTGGGGTGTGGATGTGGTGTGGTGTGGGTGTGTGGTGTGGTGTGTGGTGTGGTGTGGTGTGGTGTGGTGGTGGGGTGTGGTGTGGTGATGGTGTGGTGTGGTGTGTGGTGTAGTTTAGGTCAGGTCAGGTCAGGTCAGGTCAGGTTAAGTCAACTCAAGGCAAGTCAAAACTGTCTTTATTATTTATAGGTGCAAGATACACTTGTCTATTATCCTGCTCTCGCTACATACAAATTCATATCAGAAAGAAAGCAAGAAATAACAATAAAACTAATAAAACACAGAAAGACAAGGCAAAAAAAGATGCAGAAAGAAAAAAAAAAAAGAAACTAAAAATATTCAAACACAATTCACACACATACACACATGCACGCACACACTATCTGTCTGTCTGCTCCCCCCCCCCCCCCCCACCTCTCTCTCTTTTTCTATCCATCCTATCTGTCTCTCTGTCTCTTACTCTGTCTCTTACTGGATGTGTATGACATAAATGTTAATAAACTTAGATACAGAATGCATAGTGAATCTGATACAGCATGCCCTTTATGCAATAAAGCAACAGAAGATGAAGTACTTTTTGTTCAATGTTTTCCTGCCTTTAATGACTCTATGCAAAATATCCCAGCAAAATATACCACCCAGACTAATGCATTTAGACTCTGCTTGCTTGTAGAATGTAGTAATTATCATAGTAACATTAGTGCTATAGCTTTCCATTCATGCAAACGTTTTCACACGAAGGGATATTATGATGTCATAAAGGGGCTTTTTTCCGCCTGTGGATGTATATTCAATGTCTTCAATTTAACGTCTGTTCACTCTAATGATATCAGGCAGATTTGTATGCATTATTTTGTTTCTCACAGTTGTACTTTACCGAGTATTCTTACCATTTATCATTGATTTGATCAGCAACCCCCTTCATGTGTGGGCTAACAAGCTCTTTATGAATAAATCTTCCAGAGTTCAGAGTTCTCTCTGTCTCTGTCTGTCTGTCTGTCTGTCTGTCTGTCTGTGTCTGTGTCTCTCTCTTTGACCCAAGAACTTAAGTATTAACTTAACTTATTGCTCTACTCTCTGGCATTAACTCAATGGATTGTTGAACTACACAGCAAACCTCCAAACTTACTGGATGATCATATATCCTGGACTCTGGGTGAAATCTGGAGTAGCGGTCAAACTTGACAATGTCTGGTCGTGGTTCCGGCAACTGATAAAAGCTGAGGTCGTTATAGCCAGCAATGGATGTCCACAGGAGTTTTCTGCCATTGTCATTCTTCCACATCTCCCCAAATTCGCGATCTTCCAGTCGCAGCCACAAAGAAGGCAGCGTGATGCCTGAAAAAGACATAAGTATTGTCCTTAATGAGCAAAGAGCAAATGTGTGGCATCACATTCACACCTTGAGAAGCCTTGAAATTTGCGTTTGTGTGTTTTATATTTCATTTCTAAAGTTAAACCAGTTATATGGAAAGTTGATAGACAAAACTTAAACCACAAAGAAATGCCTTGTAATTTTGTTGCTGGGTTTTTTTTGTTTTTAGTTTGGTTTTCTTTAATACAAAACTTCTGAAAGATTCTTTTAGATTTTATTGCCAGTTGCTAATGAAACTACAGCCTAGGATAAGAAATACATGGAATCAGAAAAACAAACTTACTCCCCTGTGGTGATGCCAGGGGCCTGTCAGTATTAACAGCATCTCCACCTTCTGGAAATTCTGTGCTAGGGATTACCTCTTTTCTATCCAGCTCTTTGTTTCTGCCTTGTTCCTTCTCTTCTCGTATGAATCTCCTTGTCTTTTCTTATCTTGGTCCATTATCCTACCCTTTCTCCACAAGTCGCATGCGCTGAGCCTGACTTGTTAGGCGTTTAACAGCAGCACAACACTTTGACTCATTTGACAGACAATAGCTGCTGTGTCAGTGTGTCTCTTGAGCATTTGACAAAAAAGAAAAAAAATAGCAAAACTGCAGAAATGGTAAAATTCCACTGCAATCTTGGCAACAAATCATGGTAACTGTTTTAATACTTTTATATGAAGTAGCGCTTTGATTTGTTTACTTTACAAGATTCAGCGCTATATAAATTCCATACATTATGATTAGTAGTAGTAGTAGTACAGTCTAGATTATGATGTGTTGCCTTTCGTCCCTTCTGTACCTGAACTTGTGTGTGTGTGTGTACGTGTGTGTGTGAGTGTGTGTGTGTGTGTGTGTTTGTGTGCATGCACACTTGCGTGCATGCATGCGTGTGTATGTGTGTGAGTGTATGTGTGCATGCGCGTGCATGCATGTGTGCATGCAAGTGTGTGTATTTGGGGTTTTATCTTAGTTAACCTCTGTTGTTGCAGATCTATAAAAAATTTTAAAAACTACTTTGGGATAATTTGTTATCATGTTGAACTTACCATCCAAGCCTTCCAGAGCAATTTCCTCCACAACAACCTCCACAGTGCTGACCACCGCCATGGTTCTGTCCCCTGCCACGTTCTTCCACAAGCTGCAAAGAGATCTTTTACAAATGTAGGTTGGCACAAACGATGATGACTGTTCCCAGTTAACTATCGTAATTAAACCAACCAGACAGACAGACACTGTAGCTGAGTAGTTAAGACTTCTACTTCAATCCCATGTGTCTATGAAGTCATGGATTGGAATATCATCGGCATCTGGTGAATAAAGTGTGGGGATTTTTTATTCCCTCCCAGGTCAGCAGCTTCTAGTTCTAGTGCAAACCTGCCAGTGCCTTAATTTTTAAATAATATGTATACATGTATGATGTGAATTTTCAAACACAATGTCTCTGTGTATTTTAACTGACCTAGCACTGAACCATTCAATGGACTATCTAATGAAGCATTGAAGGTTGTTGTTTTGTTGTTGTTGTGTTGTTGGGTTGGGGGTTTTTTTTGGGGGGTGGTGGTTCTTACTTAAAATTTTGGCATAGTTTGATATACAACTTATAAGTTAGTAATAATAATATTATATAATATAATAATGATGATAATGGAGTTTTGTCACACTGTGTGTGTGTGTGTGTGTGTGTAGTCACACTAAATATTTAGGGAAACAGAATCTTCAAGAGCAACTATTGAGTCTACCTGAGGAATGCTGTTTAAATCATACCTGTTCAATCTAAAGCTTTAAATTAACCCTCACTCCTGATGACATGTTAATTTTACGATCCCATTTACAAAATAAATTAGTGGAATTAATTTGTGTGTATAAATTATAATCTAAACTCTAAAACTATCACACCTTGCTTTTCTAGTTTTCACTTTCAATTTCTTTAGCTGTTCCTACTTTCACTTTGATTCATCTCATATCTACAGTCTACAACTAGCGAACTTAAACAACGACAAAACCGGACTGGACACAACAATCCCACACCAGACTAGGCCTAACATTTGGCAGTATATCAACATACATGTATTGTATGTATGCAATAACAGTTGCATGGCTTTTCAATCGATTTCGTCATATTCATCGTAAATCAATCCCAGAAATTTTTATCTAAGTTCCTGAATATGTAACAGCCTATTTTTATTCAATAATCTTTTTTCTTCCTACGCCCTTCATTTATTCACGTTTGAAAAACGTGCTACTCTGCAGCGAGACTCGAACCAGGGCCTTCGAAAGAGACAAGATTTACCAACTAGGTTGCTTAAACCATTGCTCTATGACACTGAATCTTCCATACCGAATACATGTGCACGCAGTAGCCTACGTACCTGATTTTTATTTCTTGAATCACAAAACCACTTTCACAAAAGGTTTGCGATAGAAATTAACTCCATAAGTTTACCAAGGAACCGAACTCAGACGAAGGCAACGTGAAAAGGACACCCCATGATCCTTTACCAGTAATCTTTTAACCACAAGTCAAAGGAAATAGGTATTTGGTCCTTGTCTATAGATGCAGTTTAGGCCTAAGTCGCTACAACTGTTTCAGTTTGCATGCAACACCTGCCTGCTGTACTATCTATAGGCCTAGGACCTAATTAATTACAACATATTTTTTCGTGAAAGATCAGATCATGACTCTTAACGTGAAACCATTTCAAAAAGAATTTGCATGGTGGTTTGTGGTTTTCTTTTCCCTTTTTAATATATTTTTTTTAATCTCTGTGTAAGGAAACAACTCAAACAACGAAATGTATTTATCAAAAACAAATGCACCAACAACAGTTTACAGCGATGTTGCTTGTTTGGTTGGTTGGTTTTGAATTTTGTTTTTTGTTTGTGGGTTTGTTTGTTTGTTGTTTGTTTTGGGGGGTGCCTACAAAAGTACTAGCCAAAACCGAATGAATGTGTCCCACCTGAGCTGCTTGATAATGGTTGATGGATGGTACAGTCCCTAAAGCGGAAATGTCCTCTGGGGTTCTAATATAATCAAAGAAAGAAACAATGAATTTATGCAGTGCCCTGTCAAGAAAACTGCTTGGTAATTGTGGTGATACAGTCCCTAAACTGGATAACTTTACTGGGACTCTAATATAACCAACAATGTAAAGGAAACTGCTTGGTAAGCCTAATTGTGGTTGGTTGATACATTCCCTAAACTGAATCACTTTTACTGGAACTCTTATATAACCAACAAAACAACACATACTGCTTTTTTGCTGTTCGACGAATTTTCGCTGACAATTGTTCCATTTCCAGCGTCTTTTTAATATGTCTGCTGTTCCACAGTCAGAACGGAAGTTCATTCAATCAAACACTGAAACAGCAGTCAAATTATAATCAGAGGAACTGCATGCCATTGCTGTTGCTGCGATTATATTAACCTATCGGCAGAATTTCCGATCGAGAGACTGAAGCTGAAAGCCATCCTATTTCGAATTTTAACACTATCCCTACGTTAAGGGAGAGAACCTGTCTTTCCCAGCACACGTGCACTGTGCACGTATATATATGTATGCTACGGTAACCCAGTAGGGGTGATACGAAGGGAAGGGCAAGTTATAAGAATAAATGGAATTTATATAGCTAGATGGTTGGTTGCCCAATAGCTGGTTACTTGTAGGGAAAAGGTTAAAACATTCTGACATATTCCATATTCTGACGTCACTTTCTGAACACGCATATATTTTCGGAGAAACCAGTCACCCTATCACCAGCTTTGACACATGCATGTGCCCGTGTACCTACGTGTGTGTGTGTGTTTATATATATATATATATATATATATATATATATATATATATATATATATACACAAAGAGAAAGTACAACCAACATAATTATATAGATGTTCCCTACTATTTCGGCTTTCGCCCTCCTCACGGGGGGGGCGGGGGTTCTAAATTGACGTGATGGAATGACGTCAATCTCAATTATACGTCATTGTGAAACTTTGTTTTGACATCGCAAATTAAACATCATACTGAGACCATGTTAGACAGACAGACAGACAGAGAGACAGAGAGGACCTTACATGGGGCAATTATGGTCATATAGTTAAGGTTCACACACACACACACACATGCACATAACGAGAGAGAGAGAGAGGCATGAGGAGGTGGTGGAGGAGGAGGAGGTAGGCCAGGCATCTTCTTAAAATATTAGATGTTTTAAAATAGGAAGGGCGGAATTAACAAGGGCTGAAAGCTTGCAGGAGCGCAGATGAGGAAAAAGAACAGAACAGAACAGAAACAGTAACAACACCAAACCCAGGCGAGTCTTGAAAAGGCACTTAATAGAATAACTTAATTTAAACTTTTTGTTTTGTTTTGGATTGTTTTGTTTCATTGTTGTTGTTGGGTTATTTTTGTTGTTCTTGTTGCTTTTTTGTTGTTGTTGGGTTAAAGCTGCTGTGATATTTGAAAATGGATGTTGACTTCAGATTGTTTTGTGTATCTGATTTGAAATAAAATGTTAAGAAAAAAACGAAAAATAGACAGAAATGAACAGGTGATGTGTGTGTGTGTTGTGTTGTGTTGTGTTGTGTTGTGTTGTGTTGTGTTGTGTTGTTTGGTTTGGTTTGGTTTGGTTTTTAAGCTTTATCACTGGTTGTCAATGTTCTCAGTCAGGACCACTGTACTCCCAACATGTTTTGTTAGGGATTAAAAACAGATTACTATTCGTATCAGTTGATCATTTATTAGTTTATAGCTGCAAAATTAATGACTTTACTATTCGTATCAGTTGATCATTTGTAAGTCTATAGCTGCAAAATTAATGACTCTGTCAACAGATTTGCAACTGTCAATACAAGTTTTGGGGGGTATAAAACAACAACAACAAACCGCCAGTCAATTGGCAGGCGGGCTTGTCTATAGTAAAATTAATATGGTTCAGAATCAAGTTCTCATATGGAAAAGCCACATCTCATTAGGTATCTCCTCTTGTCGAAGGGAAACGTGTATCAATTGTGTGGTAAACCAGTTGTTTTTTTCTGGCATTTACTGGCATCGAAGTGCCTGTCGATCAAGAATGATTTTTTCTTTCGATCCAAAGACGCGTGTCGTGTCTTAAGTGATGGGGTTTTTTGTGTGGGTTTTTTGTGTGTCCCTATATGAATCAAGAAGTTCAACAGCGCGAACCCGCTTAAACAGTAACTGGAAATCATCTAAAAACCGCTTAGCATGTTACCTTAGACGAAAGCGCACCTGAAAATAACAGCAATGATAAGATGTCAAGTAGAGTCTATATAAACTTTTTTTATCTTCATTTCATTAATATCTTGTCACTGCCGTCATTTCTAGTTGTGTTTTCATCTGTGTTGATATAAAGTTATGTGCTAAGACACTTAAAAATATTTTTCGTGTTACCTTTGAAGCAGATTCACACACAGTTGAACATCTTGATCCAGTCAGCGACATAAAAACCACTTAAGGACACCACAGACACATCATTATTTTGGAGGAAAATGAAACTGAGCTGGTAGAATATAACTTGACGCGAAATCTGTCAACGTTACTGTGCCAGCCAGTCAGAAAAAATGGCATGTCACAATTTTACTTCAGTCACTGATCTACAGTCATAATATTCTGCGTTTATCAGTTTATCAGTTTCAATCTTCGGTTTTGAAAAAGTAAGCCTACTTCTGTTTGATTGAGGAACTGACTTCCGTAATTAAATATACCACCTCATGATAAGTACTTTGTTCTTTTTTCTCTCTCCTGTTTTGGTAAAGTAAAAAACCATGTAAATATCAATGTTGTCATATTTATTTGATGAAGAGATATCATCTGCTCAATGAAAGAAATGCAGTTTTAAAATGTTCTAGTCATCCATTTTTATACGGTTTCTTTTTCTTTTCGCGTTCCCCAAGTGGATAGCTCTGTCTTTGCAATGAATAAACTGTATGCTTGCGCAATTGCACCACGAACATTTCATTCAGAAATGTACATATCAAACAACAGCCATATTTGTCGGGATTGTATCAGTTTCCCCAGACCTTTATTGATTTACCGGGGAGTATGTCCAGTGCTATATATACATGTACATACAAACATACAAAACTGACGTAAACCTACTATTCAAGTTGTTTCAATGCATACACAATCTATACCCTTATTATTATTTTTAAAAAAATATTATTATTATTGGTTTTTGTTGTTTTTTCGTTTGTTTTGTTTTTATTGTCTGAGATGTTCCGAACAGTCCAAGCAAATATGTGCTAATTCCAGGAGTGAATGATATAACTGGCGAACTTGAAGTGTTTTCACATGCATTCTTGGGACGGAATGACCGCGATGTTGAAGGGGGGGGGGGGGAGGAAGGAAGTGTGTGAAATTGTAGTGGATGGGGTGGCCCTCTACAATAAAACTGTTCAGTTCAAAGTTCATACAAACTTCTTCAGACGAAATGCACAGACTGCAATAAAGTGGCAGATGTTAAGTGAAGTGTGTGATCCTGGCATTTCAGAACACTATGGAACTGTGATAACATGCTGTATAATACAAAACAAACAAACAAACAAACAAACGAACGAACCTAACAAGCAACAAACAAAACAATTTGAGAAAGGATTGCTTTGTATAGATTAAAAACAAAAGCAACACACACACACACACACACACACACACACAATGGAAGATCTAGTCCAGCAGGTGGACAAAAACTCAACAGTCTTAGGTTCAATTCCACCCCAACACACACACACACACACACACCTCTCTCTCTCTCTCTCTCTTCTCTCTTCTCTCTCTCTCTCTCTCTCTCTCTCTCCCCTTATATATCCCTAACGGCGGGGACTGGATGTAAAAAAGCACAAGGGTGCTTATTCATTATCCTCGAAATAAAAGAATTTGTCATTGTCATTGTCATTGTCAAGAAGGAAAAGGAAAATAACAGAAAGAATAATAATACGGGGAAGGAAGGAAACTACTTATTCTTCGTCGAACGCCCAGACAGCAACTCCTGAGGCCCTGACAAATGCTGCCGTGCGCTGAAGGCCCTCCAAGAGGTCCGAAAAGTTTGTCCCTTATCGACAGGTGGAAGGAAACAAACAACCAAACAAACAAAACAAGGCTGACCTCAGTGTGTGTTCACACTCTACCGGTTATTTTCTGTCCACATCAGTTCACTGACTGAACGAATTCCTTCAACTTTTCAGTTCTTATGAGTCCGTTTATTTTAGGTCAGTGTAAAGATTACAATATTTTCCATTAAAGGAGGTAAAGGAGTCCCATAACCTATAAGGTCGTAGGGGAGCAAGGCGTCAGAGACCTCAGCTTCTCTAGGGCCAGCATATTGAGGGCGGCGCCCATCTCCTCTCCCTCGCTGCTTTACCTCCCCCGACCCTAAAGAGGGCAGGTACCCATTTACAGCTGGGGGAACTGGGGAAACTGTACTGAAGCCAAGGCGCGCAAACGTCACCCATCCAACTGGTAACCACGCTCGACGCTGCTTAACTTGGCTGGGGGACAGCGAGTGCTCCGACCACTAAGCTATCCCGCCCCCTAGGTCAGTGTAAAGACCACAATATTTTCGATTACTGGTACTAATTCGGTTGGTTTGTACTTGGTTATCGTTTTGTGGCCAAACAAAAGTTTCGGAATAAAGAATTTAATTTGGAATTATTTATTTATTTATTTATTCATTGATTTATTCTTTTATTTCGAGGATAATGGAATAAGCACACATGTGCTTTTTTTTTTTTACATCCAGTCCCCGTGTGTATGCAATTTTGTAACTTTTGTGATCCGTTCCCACCGGCACATAATGGCCTACTCTTCCGAAAAGCGTAACGGGTTTTAACGTGTGCGTAAGATGTTCTGCGTGCGTTCGCACACGGGATCTCGTCTCATCGCAAGGACTTTTGAGGTGAGTAGAGCCGGCACTGATGTCAACTCGAGAAGAAAAATCCTCTTCAACGAAATTCGAACCCGACTTGATGTAGGAGTATTATAATGTGACTGGGCTGTTTGTGGTTTCGTGAATTGCATATTATTGTCTCTAACTAGTTATCAGATGTGGCAGATTTTTTCTCCAGCTTGAGTGAATTCGGGCTTCTCTCCTCAGGGAAGTGTGTTGCCACAGGGATAGCACCACCCCATTTTTCTGTTTGTTTCTCCGTGTTACCTACCATTCTGGGTGGGTTTTTTGGCAGTTTTTTTGTCTCTGTCTCTGTCTCTGTCTATATATATGGGCCTATATGCAGGAGAAAGTTCAGGTTCAAAGGGGAATCAATCCACACACGATATCTCACTTTCTAAATTCGGCATTGTAGGTGAGCTCTGAGGGTCGGGTGGCAAAACAAGATGACAAACAGTAATTTCGAATATCATCATTAGTTTTGTTTTTTTCTGAAAGGGCCAGGGACATCGAACGGACTCTTGCACATAGCCTTATGTTAATTTTCAGGATCTCTGCGGAATATGCCTCATACTCTTTGCCAAGGGTTCCGAAAAGATATATGCATTTAATTTCTCTCTCGTTCTTTTACAAAAAAAAATTTCCTTAATTTTTCAAAGTCACGCACTCCACTCCGCTGTAGGGGCCTATATTGAGAATCTAATTTCGCGCTAAAACTAATGCCCAGGCTATCGTCAAAAGGCGCCCTTAAACCTACCTATATGAAGATTTTACCATTTTGAGAATAAAATTGACGTCAAGGGTGATTCGTCAACCAAGATGGCGACTTCCATGTCTAACAGCAAAGTGCACTTCATGAAAGAACATCTATCCGCTGCCGTAGGCAACAGCAGCGTCGTTGTGAAGATCATAGCATGTGCAGTTACCATTGGCTATTTTTTATCGTTTATTTCTCCAGCCATTCCCTTTATGACCATCACACCAGGATATGTGATGCCTCCAAACGCTCGTGTTTACAGTTTCTTCATGTTTTGTTTCGTTGAGCTGCACTTCTGGCATGTCATAGCCGATATTTCAGTCGTAGTTCTGTGTGGGAAGCTTTTGGAACCGTTGTGGGGAGCTCCAGATATGATGCTGTTCTTTGTGATCGTCAATTTGGGAGTTGGTGCTATGACTACCATTTTCTATATCATCGCATACCTGGTCACTTTGAACTCCGATTTGCTGTTTGATATTCACATCCATGGATTGGCAGGGTACATTGCAGGGTTTTGTGTGGCCGTGAAGCAGGTAATGCCAGATCACTGTGTAGCTGCCATGCCTTTTGGCAAGCTGCGTAATACCCACATCCCTCTGTCGTTGTTGGTGATCATCGTAGTGCTTCGTGTGGTCGGAGTGTTACCTGCAACCTACCCCTACATGTTTGGCTGGGGTATCGTTATCAGCTGGGTTTATCTTCGTTTCTACCAGAAACACACCAATGGTAATCGTGGCGATATGGGAGATGGCTTCAGTTTTGCCAGGTACTTCACTTCTTGTTGATTTGTACATGTATGTTGTGTGTACATCACTGATGCTGTGATTAGATTTAAATTTTAAGTCAAGACTTGATACTGATTATTTATTCATTTATGTATTTTATTTATACCATTTTAAGTCATGAGATTTCTCTGCGTGAAATTCCGGCTGCTCTCTCTAGGGAGAGAGCACCTTGCCACAAGAGCAGCGCCACCCATTTTTTTTTTTTTTTTTTGGTGGTGGGGGGGGGGGGGGGGGGGTCTGTATTTGTTTCCCTATCGGAGTATCTTTTTTCTAAGAATTTTGCCAAGGACAACTCTCTTGTTGCTGTGGGTTCTTTTACGTGCGCTGAATAATTTTAAGTAACACACGGGACCTCAGTTTATCATCTCATCTGAAAGACTAGCGCCCAGACCACCATGCATGGTCTAATGGATGGGGGGAAAGTTTCGGGCCCAAATGGGATTCAAACCACCACACACTTCCGACCCGGACTTTTTGCTTTCTAGACAGGCACGTTACCTCTAGACCACCAGTGTAATGTAAATTTATATACCATGTCTACATGCAGGCATTTTCTTAAGATCAAAGATAGCAAAGCATGTGTGTGTGTGTGTGTGTGTGTGTGTGTGTGTGAGTGTGACTGTGTGTGTTTGTACTCGTGTGTGTTTCAGATTATGCAGTGTGTGTACATGACTGTACGTGCGTTCTTGCTTGTGTATGCTTGTGGTGTGTGTGTGCATGTATGTGTGCATACATGCATGCATGTGTGTGTATGTACATCACTACATGTATGGCTGCTTGAGTATGCTTGTGGTGTGTGTGTGTGTGTGCACATCTGTGTGTACACATACAAACTACAATGCATACATGATACATTGTAAACTTGATTATAAATAATAATATGAAAATATCATAAATATATAACTTTTCTTTTTTAACAATGTTAACAAATTTAATCATTAAATGTGTTGGTAGTTGATGGACTAATAGCGTTGTTACTTTTGCACTTAATTGAAGAGTGTCAAGTCAAAAACAAACTCTTACTTCATTTGGCAATGTTATACTGCATTGTGTAGATTGCTAATTCTGCATCCTTCACTGAGTGGTTGTCATGTTTCTCTGTTGGCAGCTTTTTCCCCAACCATCTTCAGCCAGTGATCACCATCCTTTCCAACACTGTCTTCAACTTTATGATCAAGATCAAATTGTGCCGGAAGCCGCAGCGTCGCTATGACGTCAGCTCTCCTACAACCATCACTGTCACCCTTCCTGGCACTGAACTCCATGATGCTGAGAGGAGAAAGTCAGTTGTACCACAGTGTATTTTGATGACATGCAATTGTCTACTCAAGACTCAATCTGAATACTTTAATGTCTCAACTGGAGAAATTATGAACAGCATTTTAAAATTACAATTACACAGCATGCATTAATGTTAAACATTACAGATTAAGAAGTAACACGATATCTGAAAAGCCGACAACACTCTACGTTTCTCTCCTTCCCCCCCCCCCCCCCCCCCCCCCCACAAAGCACACACATGCACACACACACACACATACATGCATACAGAGATACACACACGCGTACACACATGCATACACGCACCCATGATACACCCATGCATACACACACTCATGTACACAGACACACACATACATAATGTACACACACACACACACCACACACACACACACACACACACACACACACACACACACACACACACATAATGTACACACACACACACAGTGACACACACACCACACACACAAACACGCACACACACAGACATACGTGTGCGCATGCACACATCAGTAAAGATGACAGAATTTAAAAAACATCATACACACAGGGACTGGATGTAAAAAAGCACATGAGTGCTTATTTCATTATCCTCGATATAAAAGAATAAAATATAAATATAAAATCTCTCTCTGAGCTTCCTCAGTTCCTTGTATCTTTTCTCTACTTTCGTTCTATCCCAGTTTCATCTCCATTCTTCTTATTTTCAGTGATAAGGACTGGTTGAAAAGTATGTCAATGTGTACCTGTTACAAAGTCGATCAATTCTCTCTCCCCATCAAGGAAATACCCAGAAAGCAGCATTACAGCATTTAATAATATAATAAATGGAACTTATATAGCGCTATATCTTGCAAAGACAAATCAAAGCGCATGCATTCAACCTAATCTTACACAGTCATGCAATCAATGATAAATAATCAAAAGTTTAAACAAACAGATATTTACAAACATGGTGCGATGCAGACAAAATCTATGAAATAAAATTTCGATAGTCAAATGTTTTTCAAAAGCACACATACACTCGCACAGGCCGTATACTTTAGCAGGGTGATAGAACATGGGTTAGATATGAAACAGGAGGGGGGAAGTCCTAGGTTTGAAATAAATATGTTTTGAGGCTGGATTTAAAAGTGTCATAACTAGGTTTCTGGCGAAGAGAGAGGGTTGTTCCAGATGGATGGACCAGAAATAGAGAATGAGCGGAGGCCAACAGTGGATTGGTTGAATCTAGGTATTCGTAGGCACAAGGTATCTGCAGTAGATCGGAGGGAACGTGAAGGAGTGTACAGGTTAAGACATTCACATAGGTAGGAGGGTGCAGTTTTGTGGAGACATTTGTAACAGAGGGTACTGATTTTATAATCTACTCTCTGTGGCACAGGCAGCCAGTGGAGAGATCGCAAGAAAGGGGTAATGTGCTCAGATTTTTTCTTTCTGAGAACTAGTCGAGCTGCGGAGTTTTGTATACGTTGAAGGGAGTGGATAGATGTTGCTGGCAGACCAGCTAAAAGAGAATTGCAATAGTCCAGACGTGAGAGAATGAGAGAAGTGACAAGTTTGGTTGTTGCATCAGTGGACAGGTACTTTCGAATTGCACTAATACGCCGTAATTGATAGTAGCACGACTGACAGGTCTGGGTGATGAATTTTTTCATAGAGAGTGTGTTGTCGATAACGACACCTAGATACTTCACGGAAGTGGATAGAGGGACTGATGTATTGCCGAGTTCTATTGAAGTTGTTGTAATGGAAGAGAGTTTGTGTTTGGTCCCCACAAGCATGGCTTCAGTTTTATCTGCGTTTAACTGTAACTTGTTTTGTATCATCCAGTTTTGGATATCTTGAAAGCAGTAGGCCATCTTTGTCAAGAGAGAAGGCAGATTTTCAGGTGTAACACTACTTTGAATCTGAGAGTCATCTGCATAAAAGTGATGGTTGATATGATGACGGTTTATTATATGTGATAGTGGAGCAGTATAGAGAGTGAAAAGAACAGGGCCGAGAACTGATCCCTGCGGAACACCACATTCCAGTTTGGCAGGTATTGACTGTATCTTGTTTACTGCGACTGTCTGGAATCGGTCAGTGAGGTATGAACTGAACCAGGAAAGGGCTGTGGCAGTAACACCGAATGTTTTTTGAAGACGGGAGAGAAGAATTGAATGGTCAATAGTGTCGAAGGCTGCAGATAAGTCGAGTAGAGTGAGAAGGGAGATTTTCCCCGAGTCAGAAGCAAGTAGAAGTGTATTTAGGGTATGGACTAGGGTAGTTTCAGTGCTATGGTTGACGCGATAGGCAGACTGAAACTCAGGAAGAAGACTGTTGGAGAGAAGGTGGTTATTGAGCTGTTTTAGAACTACTTTTTCAAGGACTTTAGAGATGTTAGGTAGATTGGAAACAGGTCTATAATTCTTCAGAATGTTAGGGTCAAGGTCATGCTTTTTGAGTAGAGGTGTAACTATTGCAGTTTTGAGAGATGATGGAACATTTCCTGAAACAAGAGATGAGTTCACTATTTTCGTGATAGCGGGTATAAGTTGTGGTAGGCACTGTACAAAAAGAGAAGCAGGTATGGGATCGAGGTCGCATGATTTTATAGTCATTTCTTTCAGAATTGTCGTAATTTCTTTCTCACTTGCAGGGTGAAAGGAAAGGAGAGGAGTACCAGAGAATTGGGGATCAGGAACTGCAGGCTGGAAAGGAGTCTGATCCAATCTGGAACGGATGTTACGGATTTTGTCAGAAAAGAATGTGGAAAATATAGAAGGAAATTCAGAGTGGTTGTGGATGGAAGGCAGAGGGCTTGCCTTCACAGATCCAAGAAGAGTAGATGTGAGGGAAAAGAGAGATTTCATAGACGTGGCATTAAGAACTTGAGAAGAGTAGTACTTTGTTTTTTCTGAAAGAATTAAAGATTTGACTTTGTTGATTTGTTTTCGGAAGAGCTGTTTGTTGATTTCCGTTTTTGTTTTTCGCCACTGCCGCTCTAGCTGCCTGCGTTTGCGCTTTGCAACCAGGATGTCGTGGGTGAACCATGGTGCACAGGGCCTGTCAGGCAGGAGACGGTCAGTGGGAGGTGCATGCTCATCAAGCAGTTGGGTGAGAACAGTATTGTAGTGTTTCGAGGGGTCAGTGTTGTCAGAGGTTAGTGATAGGCGCTCAGCAGCTTGTGCAGAGAAAGTTTCAATGTCTATAGCCTTGAGATTGCGATGGGTGACACATTTCTTCTTTCTGATAGGTTTTGCAATGTTGAGGGAGAAAAGAACAGCAGAATGATCAGAGAGTAGTTCATCAGTGATAGATACAGATGAAACCAAATCTTGTGATACATCTGTAATGAGCCAGTCTAAGATATGTCCTGATCTGTGTGTTGCTTCAGTTACCAGCTGTGAAAGAGAGTGGTTGGACAAAGAAAGAGAAAGACGTTTGACATCAGGAGAAGACGGGTTGTCGAAGTGGAAGTTAAAGTCACCGAGAATAATAAGCTTTCTGGGAGAGAGGCTGTAGTGATCTAGGAGTGACTGATACTCTTGATGGAAGATGGATGATGTCAGATTATTCCTACGGCTTGGAGGTGGACGGTAAAGACAGCAGAAAGTAATAGAGTGGCCAGGTGTGTTGAGGTTGAGTTCACAGACTTCAAAGGATTCAGGTGAGAAAGGAAGGGAGCGACAGAAAGAAAGAGCAGGTTCAAACGTATCTTTATAAACGACGGCAATGCTACCTCCACGGGAGGGTCGGGGGAAAGAAAGTTTTATAACCAGGTGGTGTCAGTTGTTTTATCTTTGGTTCGTGACCATGTGGTTTTAACCAGGTTTCTGTGAGAAAGGTGATATCAATATTCCGGTCAGAGATGAAGTCAGAAATTAGGTCAGCTTTACCATCTGGACAGACAGATTGCACATTGAACAAGCATAAGTGAAGAAGATTTGTGGGAGGCAGAGAGGTTGATGATGTATGTGGTGAGTTAGGATAATTGTCAGAGGAAGAGGATGTAGGTGATGGTAGGGATGTGGAGAGTGGTAGAGCAGTCAAAAGTTTAGATTGAGAGTCAGGTGTGATGGATTGTGAAAGAATTGGGCTAGTTTTAACATTTGCAGTTTCATGTACACCATTGTCCACATTGCAATCAGAACATGTTTTGTCAGAGTCATAAACAAAAGCAGAGGCATCAGAGGGAAGCGAAGCGGTGTTGTCGTTGGTTACAGTGGTATCGGCGGCAGTGACGTCAGAAGTGAGGGCAGAGACGGAACCATGGGACCGTAGGCGATGATGTTCGCCGGCACGTGTACCTCGTCTCGTTTTGCGGCGGTGAATTCCTAAGGTTAAAATATGTTGTTTTAGTCTGTTTGATATGGGGTAAAACCCATGTGGGAGCAAAGCTCTTATGTCTGCAGCTGTTGTTGTCATTTCAGTGAAAGAAAGAAATCTGGGTGGTTGAGATGGAGAAGGTTTGAATTCGTGTTTCACGTGCAATTGTTGGTGCGGCAGCAGGGATACACTGAAATGGGTCACCAGGACCAGCACAGTCAGTTGAACACAAGTCATGAAGACAATAAAATTTTGAAAAATGTATCCGAAAATGAAAATTATATATTAAAGTAATTCAAAATTCAAACAATATCACAGAAAACCATTCTAACCAGTCTAAGCACAGTGACACCACAAACACGTAGATGTAAAACTTATCTTGTAGAACGGAAGAAAAACGCACAAAAAACGCTTTCAAACTCAGACGCACACACCGTGCTGCCGTCAGGCGCAAAGGCAAAAAGTACATTTCCACATCTTATGCAGTCATCTATTGTAATTGGCTGCGTGTACCTGCCTCTTGCTCTCCAATAGGCCTAGGCCCTAAGTTGCCAAGTCCTCAAGATTACAACTAAAATAAATTGTGCTGACGTGGTATCTTCGTAAAGTCCCTGCTGGTAGGCCCTATCACAGTTGGTTTGAACACATGACGAAAATTGTCAAAACAAAATCGCTTTCATCAGTGAGTACTGTGAGGTCCTGCTGAATGGCTGGTAAAGCTTTAGCAGAAATAAATATTGTCCTTAGTTTCTCGCCCTGCTAAAAATGATAACAATCATAGTTTACAATGTAATTGTATCGTGTTTGTTGCAGCTGTTTAAACCACGATATGGAACCCATGTCATGATGTTTATTTGGGCAGTTGTGTATTGTTTTTACCTATGGGTTAATATGCGTTTGTGCCCAGTCCTCTTCCGACTGTCCCCCTTGTGAATGGGCTAGTAAGCTTACCACAATAAACCATTGTCATTGTCATTCTCTCTCTCTCTCTCTCTTTTTCTCTTTGTAGCTAGCATGGACAAATTTCACAATAATTAAAATCACAATATCAGCATGCTACATACTGTATAGGAATTGATTATTTTGTATTGACAAAGATGTACATATGTATGCTTTATGAGGGAATATAATCTTCAGAGCTAGGGACCAAAAAGAAATTTCATATGCCTGAAGCAGTGACCAAGGTCACCTTTGAGCCACTGATGACATTTAATGATATTATTTCTATTTGTACTTTTGTAGTATTATTAATTCTGAGTGAGAATGTAATCATTTTCAACAAAAAAAAGAAAGAGTGCATCTTTTAATTTTATATGTATCCATGGAAAAGATAGCACTGAGTAAACAGAAACTAGATCCATTTTGCAGAAGCCAAGATTGGCATTGGTACTGGCAATGATAAGATCGAATTATGAATGAGATTGAGAATGATGTTCAAAATATGTTTGCATTGTACGCGCATGCATCTGTGACTTCAAAATGTATTGATCAGTGTCACATCTTGTCACAATCAGACAGTGTCAGTAACTTGTAAGCTGAGTAAAGCCACTAGAGTCATTTAACATGCTATGTAGACATGGTCTGTATAACGTACAGGTCTATGATTATCTTATTGTTAGAAATACAAAAATAAATTTGCAGACTTTACAGGTAGTATCATGGTCTGTGATGACTCATGTTATATTTATTTATAAATTATACATATATTAAGCATCCACCTGTATCAGGATGTCATTTTGATATAGTATAATATATTATAACATCATCCAGTTGGACTCCAGTAAATGAGTCATCACCTCCATAGGCACAGAGAGACATATTGTCAGTGTTGCCATGAAATGATGCCATTCAGGAGGCTTACTCTAAGCAGTGCAGTGTATGATATTATTCAGCACACGTAAAAGAACCCACAGCAACAAGAGAGTTGTCCCAGGCAAAATTCTTAGTAAAAAGCCACTCTGATAGGGAAACAAATACAGTTGCAGAAAAAAAAAAAGGGTGGCACTGCTCTTGTGGCGATGCGCTCTCCCCGAGAAGAGCAGCCCGAATTTCACGCAGAAAAATCTTGTGACTAAAAGTGGTATAAATAAACAAACAAACAAATAAATAAATAAATAACTAGATAAGTTAAATATCATTAACCGTGTTGCAGGCAACTAGCCCTCAAAGCCCTCAATGACCGTCTGCACAAAACCGATTCGGGCCCCACCTGGCCTCCGTCCCCTGACAGTGCCCCGGTGAGTCCTTCCTCCCCACAGACCCCAACTCTGGCTCCAGTCCTTGCCCCTGCCCCGGCAGCAGTGCCTGCCCCTGCAGCGCCATCACCACCACAGGCACAGGCCCAGTCACCACCGACAAAGGAGGAGGAGGAGGCAGCAAGCCACACAGAGGCGTCTGCTGCAACCACATAGCCTGCTTCTTCTGCTCTTCTGCCATTTGGGGGTGGGACCAAGGAATCGTCATCATCCCTATCCCTCCAACAGTTTTCTGTGATTTGCTGGGCCGGCAGTCGGCCCCTGGGCTCTTTTCTCATGCAGCTGGACAGACTTCTCTTTTTTGCCTGGCTTACCTTCGATCTAGGGTTGGTACTGCTTGTGGTATATTTTTGTTACACACCTATATATAAAATGTATGCATTATGTCAGTGTTGGTTCCATGCAGAGTGGTATAATATTATTATATCTGTGACTGGGTTTTTTTTTGTGGGGTGCATAATATGAATAACTTCAACATTCTTGCTGATATTGTACTGTGTATAAAGTGGAAGCTTTTAAAACTGTGCCATTCACACGTTATTTGAACTTATAGAATCCTTGGTGGCTTTTTGTGTTGCTGGGTTTTTTTCACCATCTCTGAGGGTTTTTAGTCCAAGAATACAACCTTTTTTTGCTGTTAAGGTTTTATTTAAAAGCACAACTGGTAATGATTTCTGCATCATGTAAGGAAGAGGTTTTGGGCTTGATTCGCAGGGTTGGTCAAATCTTTTTGTTTAACAAGTATTGGTGTTCAGTAAGTAGGTTTGTTTAAAATGTATTTGTGAGAATGAAGCTGTTCAGAGTTTTTCAAGGTTGAACAGTCTTGATGCTATCAGTTCTAGTTTAATGTGATGATAAAAAAAATGTGGATTTAGGTGTAATTTGAAGTGTTGACACTTGCTTCACAGAAATGTGAGTCATATGTCCTGCTTTTGAGAACTCAGCAGTGAGATGAGAACCAGATGGTTGTGTTTTGTCACAATTCTATGCCGTCAGCGCCTGGGGTTTATCACAGTTCTTGATTAAACCATTGTCGCTGGGGGCAACAACAGCAAAGTGAGAGGCTGTATGATCAGTGGCTTTCTTTCCCACTCATGGGATTCCACTTTACAACTTAGTCTTTAGTGATCGACTACGAGTCTCTGACTAGGAGGCTTGACTTGCACAGTCCTTATGTGCTGCAGCCCTGGGGGCTAGTTGGTCTTTGGAGAACATCTCCAATGCCGACTGTCCTTATGCCCTCTTGGCTGAGAGAGGGGGGGTGTGCTGTGGGCAAGGCATCTCCACTATAATCAAATTTCTGCCCAATTTCCGAAACAGCAGCTGCCTCCTCTGCTGTTTTGGATGTCATCGTCAAACACGATGGACAAATATACATACAACCTTATTGCAGTAATATTCCACAGGCCAGCCACTGATTGAGATTATTTTATGTATTTCGTTCTTTTTTTTGGAAAACTAGAGTTATCTCATTGTTAAAACAAGGAATTTTATGCTATTACACCATGATTTAAGGAGGATTAAAGTATTTTTGACTTGACTTGACTTGACTACAGCACAAAGCTTGCAAGACTAGTCAAGATAAACAACAGGAATCACAGGTTATAACTAGAAAAAAAAGTACTATGTCTGATGATCCAAGAAAGATAGATCTGTTAATGGATGACATTTTTTGTATTTATTTATTTAGATTCTTTTAGTTTGAGGATTTTGGAATAGGCACTCATATGTTGGGGTTTTTTGGTTTGTTTGTTGTTGTTTTTTTAGATCCAGCCCAATTGTGCATGCAATTTTGTAAATTTTCTTGTCCGTTCCCACCGGCACAAACAACCTACTGAACTCCGAAAGGCAGAACAGGTTCATGTGTGTGGAAGATGTTCTATGCAAATTGAGACTTGATATTGATTAGGGCATGAGTGTGTTCTGTAAGTAGGAGGGTATGGGGGGAGGAGATGGACACATAGTGATAACAAAGTAGTGGGTAATAACTTGAAAAACACAGTATTTATTTATTAGAATAAACAGTATAGTAAAAGGCAGGTGAAAGCCAACCACAAACAAGCCTCAAGGATTCTGTATGTAAAACTACTAAAAGCATTGATATTTTTTCTTATCATATCAGAACCCTGAGCATCTTCTATTGTAAGAGTTGATGCGTAATATTTGTTACTATGTCTTTTTGTTGGAGTTTACAATTGTGAATATGAATTATTGATATTTTGTTTGTTGTGAATGATAAAATAAAAAAATTAATGCATAATAATAATTCCTGAAACTTAAAATGATCTATCCGTTTACAATGATATTTGAGCTTTTGAGTTACCACTATATATTATTATAAGTATGGTTTAAGATGTGTGCGTGTGTGTGCGTGCATATGTGTGTGTGCATGCATATGTGTGTGTGTGTGTGTGCATGTGCACACATATATCTATACAAATCTGAACATGTATCTTTTTTTGTTTAACCATAACCATTACCAAGGGAGCAAAATGGGACCAGATTTTTAAAATGTTGATATCACACCA
The DNA here is from genome assembly GCA_028751875.1 of Rapana venosa. Taxonomy (NCBI): domain Eukaryota; kingdom Metazoa; phylum Mollusca; class Gastropoda; order Neogastropoda; family Muricidae; genus Rapana; species Rapana venosa. The sequence continues at coordinate 23,902,842 of CM054142.1, read as the reverse complement.
CAAAATTTTCTTTTGATTGAGGTGCTGGGGTAGATTTGAATTATTTTATTACAGATATATATATATATTATATTCACCATGGGGTCGTACTGTTTCTTAACAGCTGTGCAGGGTTCATTTTTATCTTTGTCTTTACCATAGGTGGACATATTATGCAACTTACTTGATGCACTTTCCTTGCAAGATTTGGCCAAGCCAATTGTGATGGGGGCGTTTTGTGGTGTAAGTGGTTTTTTTAATTCCTTCTTCTTCTTAACCTTGGTGTTTTTTGTTGTTGTAAAGTATGAGCACTGAGTTATTAACAAGTCTGACTGCTTCATGTCCATTTATGGAGGGGAAATTTGAAGCCTCATATTTAGGCCGTCTGAGTTTTGTTGTTAAAGGATGATCATTGTATTGCGTCTTTTTAAAAAGTAGTCTGATGTTGCAGTGTGATTATGAGAAAACAAAATACAGAGAGAGAGAGAGATGATTAATATAGTTATTGCAAAAAGCTTTTGCCCATTGCAAAGGAACAGGGATGGAAGGGGGTGGAGATACAGTTCAACATTAATTCCATTGGTAACATAGCACAGATGATTATGTCTGTGACCAGGTTTGTGTGTCACAGTGTGTTTATTCTTTTAAGTCTGTCATCTGTCGCCACAGAAACGATTAGCTGGGTTTGGACATGCATGTAGAGCTCTCTCTCTCTCTCTCACACACACACACACAACACACACAGTCCCAGTTGAGTCTGTCACAGACCTCGAGTCAACCATCCACTCTGAGTATTATTCCGTGCAAGGTTGCTGTGAGGCCACCTACCAGAAAGGACACTGCACTTCTGCTGCGTTATTTCAGTAGTGTTCAGTAACACAAATTTTGAAACAAGACTGAGGACACCAGGGGCTCAATGATTTACTTGCTAAGTTTTCAGTTTTCCCCAGGTCACTGAGGTGGCAATTTAAGTGGGAAAAGTTTATGCACACCAAATTATTTTGCAAAGAAATCATCCAAGTAGATACATGACCTACTGCAAAACCAATTGTGATGTAGAAGACTAAAGTGTATGTTGGATTTGTTGATATTGCAGCAAATCTTGAAAGTTGACATAATTCACTGGATCTCTAATGTACATATATTTATGTCTTTGTTTGTTGTTAGATCGTCTGCATACATGTGAATGTTTCAAATGCGAGTGCTTTGATTTGTTTGCTTTACAAGATTCAGCAGTGTAAAAACTCCATACGTTGTTTTCATTATCATTATATGTACACGAAGGAAAGAAAACCAACAAGCAGATTGTCTGCATGGTAGCTCACCTGAGAAATTGTCAAATCTGCAAATGTCTGCCCTTAATCCATCAGACTCTGCTCAGATTTGAACCACAAACCCATGACTGTAAGACCATTAAAAGTCTGTTGCTATACATATATATATCCACTTGGGTTTTGTGCATGTAATAGCATGGAGTGAGTGTTTGCTTTGTACTTTGTTTTAACATCTTTTCTCTGACAGAATCTGTGAATCTGTTTTGCTTTGAAGATTTTGTTATATAATATGCACTGAGCAAAGGTATGGGATGATAGTATAATGCTTACTTCACCTACAGAGCAGGACACTAGAACCATATGAGAAGTCCAGCTCTGGCGAGCCGATGATGATGGCTTTGCTGAAAGAACATAAGTTATGATAAACAGATATGAGTGGGGGACCAATTTTTCATACTTATGTCAGACATGCTTAAAGTAATAATGCACGGTCAGAGATAATAATAATAATAATAATGTATGGAATTTATATAGCGCTGAATCTTGTAAAGCAACAAATCAAAGCGCTCAGATGAGTGGGCAACCAGTTTTTCATGCTCATGTTAAACATGCATAAAGTAATAATGCACGGTATTGCGGTGCCATATTGTATTTTCTTTACACACTGTTTCATTTTCTTGTGTTGTTGTTTGTTTTGTTTGCTTTTTCGGCCCGTATGTGGCCAAGGTAGAATCTGGGAAATCCATGGGTTGTGTGATATTCTGTGTGATATTTCAATAATTTAGAATGCACAAGTTTTCGTTTGGAGCGTGGAAATATTTCTTTTTGTTATATTAAATTTGCTTGGGATCTTTGTAAGCCTACTCCACTGTGGCTAAGAAATGGATTTGATTGAAATAAAATTATGCAAAACTGTGTCTACGCAAATTTTCTGGTAGTGCATATTTGTTGGAATATGCTGAAGCCACATGAAACTGTTTGTAAAGTTTTGTTTTTCTGTTTGTTCTTTGGGGCACACTGTTTTAATTCTGGTTTAACACACACTTTCAGACACACAGACACAGACAGACAGACACACACACACACACACACATACGCATACCCTTACATATGTGCACCCCTTTGCATACATTTAAATGCAAATTATTTTATGCATCTAAGTAAATCAACTGGTTGAATGCATGATATTGTTCACAGAAATTGAAGACTTCCTTTGAAGGCATTTTCCTGAACCGAATTCTAACATACTGTACCAAGTGCTTTGAAGTTTTGTTTAACAAAATTAGCAGAGAAATGAGGAGACAAGAGAAAAAAATTGAGACTATTTGTTCAGAATTGGATGACTGAACAGGTTTTGTGATGATTAAAAGAGTGTTGTGTTGGGTTTGGGGGTTTTTTGGGACAAAGGGGACAGTTGAATTTTTCACTTTATTGGTCCTTTTTTTTCTCTCTCTTTTTTGCTGTTGGTTTCAGTATTTAAAAAAAAGAACAAAAGAAAAAGAAAAAATCTAGTTGTTACCAATATAATAAATGCATGTGAACCTAACCATTCCTGTGAACTTGAATTGTGGCCTTTTATTCTAATGGTGATTTTATAATTCTTTCATTCTTGTGTGATATAGCGTAAATGTGTGTGTGTGTGTGTGTGAGTGGGTGAGTGAGTGAGAGAGAGAGAGAGAGAGAGAGAGAGAGAGAGAGAGAGAGAGAGAGAGAGAGAGAGAGAGAGAGAGAGAGATTGAAGATGTGCACATGCAATTTCATCTGCAATAATTCTTTTTCCATCCACACAAAATGGGTTTGCCTTGTGAATTGAAACATGAATTCAGCATTTGGTTACCCTGTGTTGTTCCTACGAGTAAATCTAAATGTTAAAGCAGACTTGTATGACTGCATATCGTATCCCAAATGCTGTGAAAATATATCTTCTACTCTAAAAAGGTTTATTACAATTCTCAGATTTTCCATACTGTTCCACTGACTTTTGAAATATGCACATCTGTTAAAAATAATATGTGTGTTGTTTGCAGTTGCTTTCAGCTGTTTATTAACACTTTGTTTTGTGCCAGATGTCTATCAGGATTTTGTTTTTCAATCCATCTGCCTATTAGGACTTTGTTTATTAATTAACTAAGGGCTTTTTTCTCTCGAAGCAGTATCAGTTTCAGCTATGTGTCTATTATCCAAGCAATAGTTGTTTACACTAAACCCAGGTCATGGTCATAACCAGTGTAGTTATGAACTGATGCTGGGGTCTGTAGAGTAGAAGCCACTTCCTGATCCATAGTAAGTCTGTAGTTTTAAAACCTGTATAGGTCTGCCGTGTGTGTAAATACTAACAAGATAAGGAGTCAACTTGGCAATTGCTATTTTCACTGAGATACAATTTACACATGTGCAGGAGGAGTGTGTGAGTAAGCATAGGTGGTGCAATGGGTTTCAAAATTCTACATAGGCATATGTAGGCATACTTACACCTACACTGAATTCAGCATTTTCAAGTTAAGTCCCACATACGCAGTGAATTCAGCATTTTTAAGTTAAGTCCCACATATGTAGACATATAATGCATGCCTGCAGTGAATTCAGCATTTTCAAGTCAAGTCCCACATATATGTTAACCCCCCCCCCCCCCCCCTAAAAAAAAAGCATTCAAGCAAGTGTAGTGGGATGCTCTGCATATTTGCTTCTTTTTTTTTCCTTTTAAATGATGTGATTCTATGAATATCAGATAGAAATGCTTTTTTTCCCAAAGAGTTTTGAAACCCATTACAACACCTATCAACTGCATCCTGGACTCTTCTAGTTTGCTAGAGTTGGAAAATTGAATGTTTGGGGTGTTTCTGTATCTAATCTAATAAGTCAGAAAGTGATACAAGCTCATTGCTGTTGAGTGTGATAAAATTCTTCTTTGAAAGTGGACGGAGGGAAGTTTGGGCTTTGCGTCCTCCTGGGTTACCCCCATGTGCGACATTTTTTGGCAATGCTCTGAAGTGAGAAGGGCTTTCCTTTACAATGCATACTGCCTATAGGATGCAATTTGTTGGCTACATTACTGTAGGCATTTTTATGCCTCAGTAAATTCAGCATTTTTAGATTGACTCCTATCTGTGCATTAGCGCCTCCAACCTCACCCCCCCCCCCCCCCCCCCCAAATTTTTTTTTAAAATTGCCCATGTATACTACGTACATTTCCTTTTGTTTCCTATAGGCTGTCAGGAAACCATTATGAGTTCTCCCCCCCCCCCCCCCCCCTCCCCCCCCCGTGATAAAAAAAACAAGTTTTCAAGAAAAAAGTACATTCCATCCTGTGTAATCAGGCATACTTACTGTGATGTTAATGCCTGTTCCATCAGTGATTGTCTTTTGTGGTGTGTTGTCAACATTACAAATACTGAGGGATTGTGCTAAATGTATTGAGGAATTGTTCATTGAGGGATTGTGCTTTTTTTGTGGTTTGATATGCATTTGCAATTTGTTCCCCTTCTTGTTTGCTCAAGATTTATCTTCACTGTGGTTATGCTTGTTGAGTGCTAAATTTTTATTTAATATTCAAGAGATGATTGATATAACAAAACTGCGTCTATTGGTCATTATTTTTGGAAAATGTTGCAAAGTGGTAGTTTTTGTTTATTTTGAGAGGTCCTGGTTATTTTTTTTCTTCTGAATGTGAGACAGTAAACATCTGACATGATTGTGTGTGATTGAGTAGAATATACTTTTAAAAAAGTGTTTTATATATTTATTTTCTTGCCTTTCTCTCTTTGTTTTTTTGTTTTCTTTCTTGTTTGTTTGCATAAGGGGAGATTTAAGTCAGAGTAATAATAATTTAGAGAACTGGAAGCCACACGCAGAATTGGTTATGAATTCATTAATGAGTTTACTGGGACATCTCTTCCCCCCCCCCCCTTTATGCATTTAAGATTCAAAGCATTTAGAAAACAGAAAAAACTTTAAAAACAAATGAAAAGAGGAAATTTTAAAATATATATATTGTCTATGTTGACCACATTTTTGGGGTCTATTTTGGAAAAACTAATTCGATACCTATGAATGACCTGGCATTAATGGACTAGAAGAACACAATACGTTATTTTAGCTGTTTGGGTGGGATTATAAACAGTTTGGCTCCTTGTGGAAACCACCCTCCCCCAAGCTTTCCTTTACTGTGCATTCAACCCCAGGTTCAGACGTATTCTAGCTCGGTGTTGTACTACATTTGTAGAGAAAGAAAGGATCCCTCTAGTCTCTTGGAATGGCAACAAGGTATTGCATTCACAAGGTACTGGTTGTGTGATATCCGATTCAAATGAATATTATTATACATAAAATTTTATACTGTAAGGAATGAAATGATAGATTCTTATTTGGACATAAATGTACAGAATGTGTGTGTGTGCATGAATTTTATACTGTAAGGAATGAAATGATAGATTCTTATTTGGACATAAATGTACAGAATGTGTGTGTGTGTGTGTGTGTGTGTGAAAGTGTGTGTGAACTTTTGCCCCCTTCCATATATGTAAAATTTAGTTTTGCTTCATCACTGAATTGCTTGTGTGTGTGTGTGTGTGTGTGCATGTGTGTATGAATGTGTGTGTGAACCTTTGCCCCCTTCCATATGTACAATTTAGTTTTGCTTCATCACTGAATTGCTTGTGGTCCCTAATCAAAACTGAGTTTCTTTACGACTTGTCCAGACAGGAAATGGTTGTGATTTCACACGGTTTGTTCAGCCTTGTTGGCTTTTTTTCTTTTTTTAATTTGCATTACAGTTGGTTTTTCTGGTTCATGTTATGTATACCTCGCACACATGCGCACGCACGCACACACACACACACACACACACACACACACGCACTCAGCACACAGACAGATTCTTCTAGTCTTTTTGTACACAAGATGGCGTTACATCATGTCTGCAACAACAAAAAAAGCACACACCACTTCCACAAAGATGTTCATTTTTGGTTCGACTTTCTTTCACTTTTGTTATTGCAAAAAATGATTTTGCTTCTATACGTGTTGGAATGCTGAGATTAACCATTGCAATGATCATTAATATCATATTGATAAATCACCAAGGCCTGATAACTGAAACTATGACACTGGTACCGTTATTAACATACTTTATATATTCCAAAAAATAAAGTGGGAAAAAAATGATGCGTTGTTGTGTGGTTTATTTATAAAAGAAATTTTGAAAGATGACAAACGGCACAATATGCAGGAACACAACACAGTCACTTTTACCATCTATTCAACACCCAATTATCATCATTGCTTTTACTCCCCAATTTTTTTGTCTCTCCTGCTCCTTGGCTAGAGCTTTGGCAAAATTTAGGTGTATGTAACTGTCCCTCTTCCCCCCCCCCCCCCCTTCACCATTTAGGTAGCTGCATTCCAACTTCGGGGATGGTGTCTAAACACACCCATGTGCATGCTGGGTTTTTTTTGTTGTCATTCCTACCAGCACACAATGGCCTACTCTTCCAAAAGACGGAACAGGTTTTCAAAGTGTATGCAAGAGGTTCTGCATGGGTTCGCACATGGGGCCTTGGTTTATAGTCTCATCCAAGAGACTTTGATATTCAGTTCGATTTTTTCGTCAAACTGAGAAGAAAGGGTGAGGCTGGGAATTGAACCCAAAACCTCTTGGTTTCCTTATTGGCAGGCAAAGGTCTTGACCATCCTGCCACCTTCCTCCCTTATTCATTTTTTTATCTCTCTCTCTCTCTCACTCACTCACTCATTGCAAACCTCTTCTTGGTCAATTTTGATTGTTTATTTCGTGTTTATTTTCTTGTTCCACATAATGTAAGCCCACACATGGGCATTCCAGTAGCACAAGATCTGAATAGAAATCACTGACAATATTTGAAAAAAACCCAACCAACCCCAAACATTTACAAACACCAATTCTTCACAATAATGGATAGAAAGACAACAACAGATACTAATTTTAGAAAAATTCAAGCAGTATTAAGTATACACTGTAAAAAGTCCACAACTGTCAATCCAAATCTGGGAAAAACCATGAAACCAACCGACCAACCAAACCAAACAAAAAAAGCACCCACAACCTGACAATTCAGACAATTTTATACAGTAGGCCTGAAAGGATCAAAGACAGCAAAGACTGATTTAGGGAATGACAACATACAATGGAATATGTTGAAGGGTAAGGGAACAAATATGAGAACTTGCAAAGGAACAATATAGAACAGAAGAAGAAGAAAAAAAGGTAAGATCCAGCAATGTTCACCCTTCCAAAAAAGAAAAAGAACGTGTTATGTATACAGTATGAATAACACTCTGGCACATTCTGGTACAGATTTCAAAAGATGTCTTTGACATTTCTCACTGGAAGGTGGTAAAGGGGTACAACACAAGTGCTTCTGGCAATAAAGCGAAGAAAGCTTTCTCATATGCATAGCACTTTTTTTTTTTCTTGTTTCTAACAACATTTTTTTCCTTTTTCTGCTTTCATTGGGGGGAAGGATTGGGGAATCTGGATTCCAGAGAAAGATGAAACAAGGGCTTTCCTTTCATATACAGAATATTTGTTTAGCCCTAAACAGGTCAAATGTTGAAATTTGGAGCCTTGATGGCAAAATCAAAAGGCTACACAAGAATTTTCATCAGTTTTTGCAAGAAACAAGCAACCCCTCCTACAAACACCCCCCTCCCTAAAAAAAAAAAAAAAAAAAGCACAAAAAAGCAAACCAACCAAACAACCCCCACAATCCAGAACCATTTTACCCAGCAAAGCAATAAACAATATGATGTTAAATTAACAGATGAAAACATAACTTCTTACACGGTATTTACTCCTCCTACACTGACCTTTCTCTCCTGATTCTTTTTTTTTTTTTAACTGTTTAATCTCAAGACGTAAATTTATGGGTCAGCTGCTGCTGTATTTCATCCGCCCCCCCCCCCCCCCCCCCTTTCCTCAAAACAGAGAAAAAGAATCTCACAACACTTAAGACTGCCAATAAGTATTGCTGTACCTCAGAGTTTCATCTGAAAGACTTCAGGGGAGTGGAGTTGGTACGATGTTAACTCTAGGGGAAAAAAACAACCCTCGAACGGGCATCTCAGTGGTGGCTTAAACCCAGGCTGTCATCAGATCATGAGGTCAATGCTCTAATCACTGGGCTATTCGACAAAATTTACAAAACCGCATACACACGGGGACTGGATGTAAAAAAGCACACGAGTGCTTATTCCATTATCCTCGATGTAAAAGAATAAATAAAAGAATAAAATAACAATAGTTGCTGTCTGAGCAGAATATCAAAATAACTAGTTTTGATACAGTTTCAAAGTAATCAATCCAAACTAAAATAAAATAATAAAATAACAATAGTTCCTGTCGGAGCAGAATATCAAAATAACTATTTTTGATACAGTTTCAAAGTAATCAATCCAAACTAAAATAAAATAATAAAATAACAATAGTTCCTGTCGGAGCAGAATATCAAAATAACTATTTTTGATACAGTTTCAAAGTAATCAATCCAAACTAAAATAAAATAATAAAATAACAATAGTTGCTGTCTGAGCAGAATATCTTAATGACTATTTCTGATACAGTTTCAAAGTAATCAATCCAAACTAAATACAGAAACCAAAGCACAAAATTGGCATTGCACACTGCAATTTACTCATTCAACCCCGAGCCTGAGCTCTGCTTGGGTGAGACTTGAGTAAAACTGCCCTGAGCCCAAGTAGCTCTTGGGCTATGTACCTGTTGTGTTGTTGCTGTTGTGATGATAATTTATAATAATCGCAACAATTACAACACAATGCGTACCTATCCCACGAGCTGCTCGGGATCAGACTACTCAAGTGTCACCCGAGCAGTGCTCCCTTGTCAATATGTTGAATCTTTGAGAAGAGGGTGAGAGGTAGTGGTAGGTGGCCAAGGCAAAGAGCTATAGGCCGAAGTCGGTGATTCCTGGCCAGTTAGTGATGAAAGCTTCCCTCACCCCCATCCTGCTGTTTCCCCCATCCCTTTTTCTATCATCCCCTTCATTGTTGGCACCGAGCAAGTTGCTTTTGCCTTTCATGCACTTCTGCAGTCAACCCCCCTTTACATAGAGAGGGTTCCTCCCCCACCCTCTTCCCCACCATTATGGCAACACTTTTGCTTGTTCCCACTGTTTTTAAAACAAATCAAAACTACACACTTCACACAAACTTTCTTTTTCACAATCTTCTAACAATGGCAAAAGTGGAGCAGTTATTAAGCAACTGCTGATTTTAAAATTTTTATTTTTTATTACAGACTGTCAAGGCCTTGATATAGGGATATAAAAAAGGACCTTCAAGGACTGTATACACCCCGTCAATCACACTGAATGAAAAGACCCAAAGTAGTTGATGACCATAACCCTTCAAGCAACCTATTAGCTCACAAACTCAACTTTTTGCTGTAGCAAACTTTTTCAGTATCATGCAGAGATCAAGTTTTCATACATACACAAGGAGAGACCTTAGACACCAAAGAAAACCCTCAACACATTTTGAAAATATTCTCCATACTCAACAACTTCGCAAATGATTTAACTTCAATGCAGAACACTAACCTCAGCAGACATGTAACACACCGCACTATGAGCAGCAAACAGCCAGAAATGAAATGATGCATCATGACGCGTTGTGCGCACAGAACCTGGCATAAAACTTGGACATACTGCGGATGTAGCGGTTCAGGCTCTGGGCCTTGGCTGCCTGAACCTGAGTGAGGAGCTCAAATGACAGAGCGGCAGAGGGAGGGCCTGCTTGCAGGTCAGCTCTCTGCCATGGCGGGTACTCCGCTGGCTGGTAGTAACCTGCCTGATTCTGCTGCTGGTAGCCGTCACTGCAAGTCCATTGTGACTGAAGGTAAGGAGACTCATGGTTGGGCAGTGATGCATGATACGGAGATCCTTGCATTTGGAAAGATCCTCGGTTTTGTGGTGGAGGGCAAGATCTAGGGTTCTGCTGGGAGAAAGGATGAGGGTACCCCTGACTTTGTTGCCAGGTGTGGTAAGGAGATCCATGACTTTGTTGGGAAGCCGGGTAAGGGGTTCCCCCGCGTTGCTGTGAGGCAGGGTGAGTGTATCCGACATGCTGTTGCCAGGTAAGATATTCGGGGTTTTGGCTGATAGACGGGTACGCCGAGCTTTGGTGGGACATGGGGTATGGATGCACTGGGCCTGGACTGGAGGGAGGGAAAGCATACCCTGTTGTTTGCCGTGAGGCAGGGTAAGGGTAGGGCTGATTATGCTCTGCATGAGAGTACCAATCAGAGTAACTGCCTGGGTGCCCTTGCGGGCCACATTCAGTGTAAGGCAGATGCTCATCCCGGTTCCTTTGTCCCTTCTTCATCTTGTGTGCAGTGTATGACATCATTCCGGGATAATGAGATGACCATGCAGAAGGGTACTGGGCTGCAGAAAAAGAAGGGGGATAACTGTGCTGTGGATGAACTCCACTTTGATCAGCGTTTCGCATAGCGTAATAATCTGAGGAGTTATTTTCCAGGGAGTAAGGGTACCAACTGTATTCACCGGCATGGACGGATTCGTCCGCTGCAGCAGTGTTCACTCTTCCTACACCAGACCTGGTCCGTCTTCCGTGCAGTCTCTTCTCCAGTCTGTCTTCCTGAGAGGAGGACAGCTCTGTCTGCAGTTTCAGCCGCTCCGCCTTGCCTGTCCTCCCTGTGCGAGCTCTGGGGCCCAGCTTCTTGGCACGCCCATGGATGCTGGTCTCCACAGCATACTGGTTCTGAAAGCACATCAACTTCTCTTCCAAACCCTCTGTTCTGGGGAGCGCCTCTGCGTCGGCTGTAGAGGTGGAGGAAGAGGAAGAGTCGGAGTCGTCGTTGTCACTGCTGGAGTCTTCATCACTGCTCCGCACCTTCTTTCTGCTGCTTAAAGTGGGCCGCTTTGGAATGGCACCTTTAGCGGAGGATTTACCTGCAGGTTTAGAACGGGGCTGCATTGGGCTCACACCATTCAAGACTGGAATGCGCTGTGGAAGTTCAGCAGCATGTCTCTGTTTTGGGATGGCCCCTTTTCCTAGAGAAGACACACCTGCAGGTTTGCTCACAGCCTTCTGCCTGACAGTCAAATCACAGGTATTCTGCCTACCAGGATAAGGGCCAGTGGGATCTTCAAACCTGCTAGGCTCCCTTTTGGGAGCAGCTCGACTTGTAGGCACAAAGCCATTTACAGTGAGACTGTTCCCTGCTTTCATTGGACCAGTGCTATCATGGGTCGCCTCACTGGACTGCAAGCCAGACAATGTTTTCTGAGAGACACAGACACCGTTTTGGAACTCGGAAAATGGCCTTGCATTAGTTGTGTCACTGCTCCGATCGGAAGACAGCACTTCTGTGACTTCTGAAGTGCTGGCACTCTCGCCCGTGTTGTCCTTGGACTGAAACAAGTGGAGAGTGGCGGGCCCAAACACAGCCATTGGGCGGTATCTCGGCGCTCTCTTTTGCTTCTCAAAAGTCTCCTCCTTTCTCTTCACTGCGGCTGCTGCATGATCCTCTTTCCCTCTGAGATCACTGGAAGCACTGATGGCGCTGTTCTTTGGCTCTGTGCTTGCTGCGGAGATGGTGGAATCTGCAGAATTCCTCACATCCATGTCTAAACCATCCCTCCCTCCACTTTCCTGCCCCTTTTTCTCGTCAGTCTTCATAGTCTGGTGCTTTTGGTTAAACCCAAAGGTGTTTTTGTCATTGGTCCTCATGGACACAGTCTCCACAGTAAGTTTTGATCTAGCGTCTCTCTGCCTTTCTTTGCCATCACCCTTAGCATCCTTGTCTACACACTCCATGTCTGTTGGATGGGTCCTGTCCCACTGTGTGTAGAAGTAGCCCAGAAACTGAAGCAGCTTTTGGCGCTGGTTTTCCTCTGGTGCTGGTGGCATGCTGAAAGTCTGATGCACTATGGAGGGTATAGTCTTCATTGGTGGTGTGTCGGTCTTCTCTAGATACTGTCTGTAGTTTTGTAAGAGAGACATGTAGGTTTGTGGAACAGCACTTCTCTTTGCCTGTTTCTTACAGACTGAAATCTTAGGTGGGGGTACATGATTTTCATGTTGTAGAAGGACCTCTTTAAAACCATGCTGTTCTGCGCTGGCCAGGAATGCTGCCTGTACTTTGGGATCCTTGGATAAGTAAGGTTTTCCGAATGATTTCCGACTGCTTTGCTTTTCAGACTCCATTGTAGGATGATGCTCAGACCCATCTCCACTGAGGCTGGCTGCTTCTCTGCCCTTCTCTCCTCCTTCTTCCTTCTGAGCCATAGGGGATGAGAGGATCAGTGCCAAATGATCTTTACACTCTGTCTTAGATGCTCCAACTTCTGCCTGTCCATTCAGACACCTTTCTGCTCCAGAAGGTGGGGGTTTCTTCTGCTTTGTTTCTGGACAATGGCGAATTGCTCGCTTCATGGGTCTGTTTGCTGCTGCGCTGACATCTGTTCCCTGTTCCTGACCACCCTCACCAATGTCCTCTGACACGCTGCCTACTTTGGCTCTGGCTGCCAAATACAGTTCCAGCTCTTTGTCCCACGACACTGCCTTCTTTCCCTTCTTTTCTGAGGAGTTCTGCCTTGTACAGGCCTGTTTCTTGTTGCTGACAGAGGGAGATGGTGTGTCTTCTTGTGGTTCAGTCTCCTCCTCTCTGTCTTGCTCTATCAGCATGCTGGCCCATAAGTCACCCGTGGCACGACCCTTGTGATTTTTTTTCGCACGACTTTGCTCAGTTTCTGGCTTGACGGCAGATTCCGAGCTCTGTGAAGTCTTTCTGTTGCACACGGCACTGTCACCTGTGCCTGCACTGTTGGCCATAGTGGTCACGCCTATGGAAGCAGCTTCAGAGTCAGTAGGGTGAACAAGCTCTTTATGAGGTGCAGCTGCCCTCTGCTGTAGATTTGTTCCTTCCTGAATATCTGACTTGTTTTTTTGGCTTTTCCTTTCATTTGTGCTGCTGCATTGCTCCTTAGAATCCTCTGGGCCTGAAGGGTGACCACCATTCACACACCTAAAATCTGACGACAGACCGGAAGCTTCTGCATTTGTCATATCTGAAGACATAACAGACGCATCAATCCTCTGCTGTGGTGACGTGGTCTCTGATGAGGAATCACAGGAACAATCAGAACCTCTCTTTTCTGTTGTCAGTCTTCTCTCAGCCTCCAAACGAATAGGCACATCTGTGTCCGTCTCATTCCTGGCCATGCCTGTGTATGAGCCTCTGTTCACGGATTCATCCACACTCCCGCTGCCTCCATTGGCGGAGAGTTCAGGTCTGTCTGCCTGTCTGTTTTCCCTGACTGCCTGGTCTTCTGGTGGTACAGCCAGGTCTCCCTCTTCCACACAGCTTGCAATGTCTCTGCTCTGGTCAAGATGTCCATTGGAACCAGATGATGGTGTGGATTGTCCTGTGATGTCTGTTGGGTTGACGCTCTGTGGAGTACTGGTGTGGCTGGGGTCAGCAGAGGACACGGCAGAGTCCTCTGATCTGGTGATGATATGCTCTGTGCTGACTATGTCCTCCAAGTTCACAGGCAGCTGTAGCTTCACCAGGTTTTGGGGGATCGGATCTGCACACACACACACACACACTCTTTATGGTGTGAAGTGTGACAACAGTTTGGTGCTCTACCATACACCATTACTAGCCATGAACAAAAATAAAAAATTTTTTTAAAAAGGAGGAATATAAAAACAACAGAACTCTTAACCGTAACATTCAGAGTAAAACATCCTTTCTGTCAAAGGGTTGAAAGGAAAAAAGTGATACCCCTCTCTTTCATGAGAAAAGCAAATTCTTTTGTTCAGTAAAAACCTCCAAAAACACTTTATCATTTATAACAGCAACCTCTATTTTAAAAAAACCCCAACAAAACAAAACAAACATAGAAAGAGTGACATAAACTGCTGCCGAAGTCCTAACAATATACAGTAGCAATGTTCTGAAATGAGGAGGATGTATGTAACAGGGTGGAGATATTTGATCTGCCACGACTCTGTACAACTTCTTGGCTACCACAGCACAGTCGGAACAGGGAGGATGTGGCCTCTAAGAAAGAGGCTGCATATATACTACATTTTACCCCAAAGGCAAAGTGTATGCAACGGACGGTTTTCAACTACCACCCAACGAATCTGAACGCCACACTATTTGCAGGTGTGTCCCAAAATAGTAACACACATCACTCTGATTGCATGGGAGATAAGCTAATTACCGCCCCGCCACATGTAAATAAAACAGAAATGTGAGAAAAAAAAAAGAGCCATATATACTGATAACAAAAATACGAGAATAAGAAATCAGAAATCAGAGAATAAGAAGTGACACAGCCTGCAGATGTAAGTCACAAACAGCACGCAGCAGACACAGGCACAAGTGTGGGCGACCTACCTGGCAGAGGCAGAACGTGGGTTCCAATGTTGCGCTCTATCTTGTGCAGGTCTGCCAGCTCCTGCCCGTCACTGACGATGCTCACTCCAGCTCCATAGCTCCCTTCAACACAAACACACACAGATAGCTCTTATCCCTCATTATGCACTGCTATACACACACAGATAGCTCTTATCCCTCATTATGCACTGCTATAACCTATCAGAATTATCCCCAACAGTGTTATTTAATTGTAACCAGAATTTGTATCTTTTTATTATTATTATTATTATTTTTTTATTTTTTAAAACTATTTCTGAATCGCTCTGAGCTCATGTGTTACTTTTATACCACAGAAATTAATGGTATGACAGTATATAAGCATAATAAAAGTTGTTTTTTTTAAAGCAGCCTTTTTACAACTCAATTGAAGCTTTCAAAATTAAAAAGAGAAGAAAAAAACCCCTGTCAAAACTACCCAATTTCAGAAAAACCTCACCCTATCTCAACAGAGGAAAACTTCTGATTGTGAACACCTTCAACTCCTGTAAGCCCATATAATTAACCCCCCTCCCCCAAACAAAAACAAAAAACCAAAACAAAAAAACCAAAACAAACTGTTAGCAAATTAACTTAAATACCAAACCCACCCATCTACTCATGGGGGTAGACTTCCACATGTTTGACCATTTCTAATCCTACTAAGGCAGCCATATTCTATCTTCCAGACAAAAAAGAGAATGCATCATGGTTGCTTACCGAAGCGTCCAGCTCGCCCAATCCTGTGCAGGTATGTTTCATGGTCGTGGGGGACATCAAGGTTGATTACCAGGTTCACCCGATCAGCATCAATCCCTCGTGATGTCTGGCAACATCCAATTTAAAAAAAAAAAAATCTAAGTCTGCATTTTGTATCTTACTGTTACATGCAAGTCCACAAGAATACAGTCATGACTGAATTCTTGGATTGAATCCATCACCACATCCAACCATTTACCAAAGTCTACATTGTGCATGTTACTAGTTAATGCAAGTCCACAAGAAAAGGGTCATAGCTAAATTCTTGGATTAAATCAAATTAACATTTGAATACGGTTAATCCATCTCCACATCCAACCATTTACCAAAGTCTACATGACAAACTGTTACATGTCAAGTCCACTAGGAATACATCATGATTGAATTTTGGATTGAATCCATGCACCATCCAGAATTTACCAAAGTCTACATGTTATCTTACCTTTCTCACATCAATCCTCACAAAAAGTCATAGCTAATTCTTGATTAATCAACTTAAACATTTGTAATTCTATCATCACCCTTTTGCCGATACATATAATCACACAAACATCACATACAAACTGTAAAATTAATTCAGATTTTGGATGATGAAGATGATGATGTGAGTTAGGTTCCTTCCCCATGCATGGATCATGGAATTAAGATTACACATAGTACCCCCCCCCCCCCCCCCCCCCAATTTCCATATTTTTCTTCACTTTTATATCTCCCCCCCCCCCACTTTCTACACTTTCCATTTTTTTTCTCCACAACAACTTCGATCGGTGGTTTTTTTTCAAACCTTAAATAATAGTTTGTTTTTCAACATCTCCGAACAACACGGATATAGATTCCAAGCACCAGTCCTTTATCAACAAAACACAACCTGTACACACAAACTTGGTACTTAGCCCTCAAACATACTTATGCAGGGAAGTAACTTAGCAACTGTCAAATTCACTGATTCAATGAACACGATCCAGAAAAAGCACACAGAATCACAAGGGACAGAGCTGTATTTTAAACTGACCAGGTCAGTGGAGAT
The DNA here is from genome assembly GCA_028751875.1 of Rapana venosa. Lineage (NCBI taxonomy): Eukaryota > Metazoa > Mollusca > Gastropoda > Neogastropoda > Muricidae > Rapana > Rapana venosa. Next base: position 23,886,359 of record CM054142.1, on the reverse strand, counting down.
GAGGATGCGGCAGGAGTACGTCTTGAGCTTGGTGATGGCGGTGATGCGATCTTTCTGGTCTAGACAGCCGGCGATACAAGACGTGGGCCAGCCCTGATAGCTCAACTCATTCTGCAGGTTCTGCGCTCTGAAATATACGTTTTCCCTCCAAATAATGGTAACTTTCTACACAGCCTTCAGCATTGCCGATAAATGATAATAATAATAAATGGAACTTATATAGCGCTATATCTTGCAAAGACAAATCAAAGCGCATGCTTTCAACCTAATCTTACAGAATCTTGCAATCAATGATAAATAATCAATAGTTTAAACAAACAGATATTACAAACATGGTGCGCTGCAGACAAAAATCTATGGAATAAAATTTCAATAGATAAATGTTTTTCAAAAGCATACATACAATCACACAGGTCATATACTTTAGCAGGGTGATAGGACATGGGTTAGTGAAGGTGGGATAGTTCTGATATGAAACAGGAGGGAGGAAATCTTAGGTTTGAAACAAATATGTCTTGAGGCTGGATTTAAAATTTAAATCTTTACCACTCACTCGATATTTTTTTAAGTTGTCCAGAGTCACAGTCTGCAGTTCAACATAAAAATATGTACGCAAGAAAAAGTACTAGTGTGTAATCTGTGCAGGGTGGAATTATGATGAGCAGCGTGAGAATAGTGGATGCTGCGAAGAGTTCAAAAGAAGGTTGTAAAATACACAAACATGCACAGAATGTATACGCATGCGCGTGCGCGCACACACACACGTTGATTTTTAAAAAAATAGTTTTTCTTTTTAGATGGATGGCTTGATGAAAAATAAAGCAAATGTATTGCATATTCAATGTAACATCCGGAAATAAAGGTTTGATTCTGACTTTGACACTCACACACAAATTTTCAGTTGAAAAGATTGCTGTTACAATTTTTCAAGCTGGTAAATAATACTCTGGAATAACGTTTGATAGCTGGGTGAGAATGACCAGACTTGGCAGAAAAGGACATGGGCTGGCTTTTTGTTTGCTGCTGGGTTGTTTTTGCTTTTTTTTTTGGGGGGGGGGTCCATTGGGTCAGTTGGTATTTACTACCAAAACAAAAAACAAACAAAAGTTTTGTAAAAAAACAACCCATGTTCTTCTACAATTTTAGGCTCTTGAGAGTTGGGGCACTTTATAATTCTCCAAGTAACAAAAAAAAAACACCCCAAACAAACCAAAAACAAAACACAACAACAAAAAACAAGTAGTGGGCGGACACAGACACTAATAAAAACAAACAAGCCAACAAACCAAGAAGAAAGAAGAAGACGAAGATGAATAATAATAAGAAGAAAATAGCAGTAAATACCGCCTACCTGGTCTGCAAGTTGGAAAAGATGAGGCACTGGTTGAAGGCGATGTTGGACAGCAGTTTGATCACAGCCGCCGTTTTGGTCTCAAACACTCGGTTTGGGAGAGGATGGCTGGGGACCATGGAGTAGTATTGTTTGATTCCTGCACAGCCAGTACAGAGAGTCAGTGGGTGAGAGACAGTGACATGTGTATGTACACAAAGACTAGGGAGAGAGAGAAAGAGAGGGGGGGGGGGGGGGGGGGGGGGGGGGGGGAGGGAGAAAGAGACAGATATTTATTTTATTTTATTCTGAGGATAATGGAATAAGCACTCATGTGTGGTTTTTTCATCCAGTCCCAGTGTGTATGCAGTTTTGTCAATTTTGTCATCTGTTCCCGCCGGCACACAATGGCCTACTCTTCCAAAAAGCGGAAAGGGTTTTAACGCGTGTGCAAAATGTTCTGCACGCGTTTGCACATGAGACCTCGGTTTATAGTCTCATCCGAAGGACTTTTGAGGAGAGTTGAGTCGGCACTGATGTTAACTCCAGAGGAAAAATCCTCTTGAACGAGAATCGAACCCGGGTCAGCAGACCACGAATACACCACTCTAACCACCATGCTATCGAGAGAGAGAGAGAGAGAGAGAGAGAGAGAGAGAGAGAGAGAGAGAGAGAGAGAGAGAGACAGAGAGAGAGAGAGAGACAGTCAGGCAGACAGGCAGGCAGGCAGACAGAGACAGATAGGGACACAAATATCTACGTAGAGAAAAAACAGACACAGACTACATAAAAAGGAGCATCAAGCATGGAATCAAAACAAAAACAACCACCATCACCCCCTCCCCATCCCCCCTCCATTACAATCACAGAGAACAGAACTGCATAACAACCCCTTCCCACCCCGCCCCAAAACCAACAAAACAAAAACAAATGAAAAAAAAAAAAGAATGATTGCATAGAACATGAAATAATCCAAACATAAGCGTGGCTAAACCAGATACGTGCTCTGGATTGTCTTAGCAGTGGTATATCTCATAAATCAGAATGCCTACCAAAATCCTGTTTTCCTTGTCAACAAAATTATATCAGCAATAAAAATGTGTGCTTACAAATGTACAGGTACAAGTTTTCCCCCCACAAAAAGGGATAAAACAGTCACTCTTGAGCTTAAAAAAAAGAAGAAAAAAAAAGAAAAAAAGACAGAAGCGACAGATATTAGAATACACGGTCTTAACAAAAAACCTTATAGGTATGATTTTTACAAACGACGATAATTCCTCCAATATGAAATACTGCACCAGCTTTTTCTTCAAGAAATAGTCATTCAACCATTCTTCAGAACAGTGTATTCTGAAGTCTGAATGCAGTAACCTTAATTGTGGGTCAAAACGATCGCACACACAAAAATCTTACCATTGGTGAACCTCCTAGCACAAGCCAATGAAGGAAGGACCCCCCCCCCCCCCCCCGAAAACCAGAAAAAGAATCCCCTTAGAGCCTCAGTTGAGAACAAGCACAGGGACACCCCTTACCAAGCAGTGTGGGATCAGTGATGTTGAGTCGCACAAAGGTGGGGTTTCTCATGTACATGGTGAGATGCTCAGCCAGATACTCGGGGTAGGTGGCTGACAAAGCCAGCATCTGCTTGTTGTCTGGCAAGGCTGAGTAAATCCAGCTGAAAGAAAATGTGCATTGAATTAGCTGCAATTCTAGGCCATGCATAGCAAACTTTGGTTAAAAAATACATTAAATAAAAGACACAAACAACACATTCCCGCCTGAAAAAAACCTATGCTGAAGTCCAATTCTGATTATGTTCAATGTCAATCCAGTAACTGCAGAACAGGTTAAAATCAAATACATCTCATCAAAGCAGTTCTAGGTGCTCTTTCTTTCGATCCTAACTGCATCGGATGGTCTGCTCAACAAGCGCTGACTTTTCACAAGAGCACTGGTCATACTGCTGTTTCACTATAAACATCTCACCCAAGTTGGTAAGCGGCTATCTTAATGGTGGGTAAAAATGGTCGCCTGGCAAAATCGCACCATTGGTGAACTGCAGAGCTCTAGCTAAGGAGTGAAAACAATATCAAACACCATTGCTGTCAACACCACGATCAGTTCATATATACTGGCACAGAAGAGTAAAGAAAGGGTAAGACTCACTTGATCTGTTTCTGAAAGCCTTCCTCCAGGAGTTTGTCAGCTTCGTCCAGAACAAACAGACGGATGCTCTTTGTCTTCAGCAACCCTTGCTGTATCAGGCTCTGGATGCGACCTGCCATCACATACATCTATATATTTAAAAACTGTCATTCTTTATTCCTGGTCAAATCTGACCAAACATTGTAAGCAAAGTTTAGTCATGATGATAAAAAAAAACCCCAAAAAAACCCAAAAGACCCAACCCAATGACAAAAGCCCCACATAACCAAACACCCCCTTCTTCCCCAAAAATCTGCTAAATGATCAACTGAACAATATACATATCTACTAAACTTCCAGTTTGACAAACTTCTGTTACGTGATCAACGATACAAAACTTCCATTTTAACACATTTCTATTATGATAAAAGTTTTATAACGATCATAACGAACATGAACAACATGGTTAAAATATATTGAACCCTTCTCTTCCAACAATAAAGTTTCCAACACCTGACTGACCTGGTGTTCCAACAGCAATGTGGCACTTAAGCAGTTTCTTCTTATCCTCATGCACGGGCATGCCGCCAATGAAGGTATGACAGCACAGCCCTGGCATGGCACTGCCGATGCTGCAGATCACCTCCCAGATCTGCAGGGCGATCTCCCTGGTGGGCGCCAGAACCAGAACCTGAACATGTACACAGCGAGCACCATGACGCATGACTTCACTCACAGTCAGGAATATAATATACATGTATATCTTTTTCTCCACAAATCCTGAAAAGTTGTTGCTGACAAAACTACAGTTCAGGCTGTATCATGAAAACAAAGAAACATGAAAAGAAAGCGCTATCAACATCAATTAAAGCATCTCTCACAATAATTTTCTACACAGTCTGATATTCTGTTCACTCTTTTATTTAAGGGGGGGTGGGGGGGGGGGGGAACAGCATAAAAACTTCATTAACAAAACATTAATGATCTCCTTTCAGTCTTTTACAAATGACAAAATATTACATTTCTTTAGAGCCAAGACTTCCATACTTTTGTTAAATTACAGCGAATACATTCTAATTGGAATCTGCATGATAGTTTTTGGCATATGTCAATGATATTAACAATCCATATAATTATAAATGAATGTGTTCAAACAAAACGCTGATCTGCTTCATCTAAACACAGTGCTCAATCAACATACAACAATTTACAACATCCACAGTAGACTCCTTTTTTTCAGATCCAAATTCCACATGCACAGTAAGAAAAAAACCCAATGAAAATAAGAAAAGGCAATTCATCCAACTAAAAAACAACAACCAAGTAGCGAATCAATCATGAATTTGAACTAATTAGTTCCACTTCTACAATTGAGAAATGGTGAATTCATACAGAGTCACTGCACATGATTTACTTTGATTAAGGCTGTAACTCGTTTACACAAAAGCAATGTGTGAATCAAAGTAAAATCATAGGATTTTGTGAAAGAAATCATAACTTGTGTTTCCCTCTGCTCTCCTTTGACCTATAGACATTAGTGGCCAAACTGTTTTTAAAAAAAGTTCATCTTACTTTTTAAAGTAGTTTATCTCATGGAAACTAAACTACAGATCATATACTATAGTATAAACTATACTTTTGCCACATTTTGAAAACACATAATAACAAATGTTACTACACAGCCAAGGCCTGCTGACCTGAGTGGAGGAGGCAGTAGGTTTCAGGCCCTCCAGAGCCACAACAGAAAAAACACAGGTTTTGCCCGTGCCTGACTTGGCCTGCACGATCAGGTCTGCACACACACACACACATCAGTCATTACTACAATACTAGCATTCATGGACACATGCTGTGACATCGCTGCTCATTATTTACACTGCTTTGGAAGGTAAAGGTAGGGGCGGGATAGGAACGGGATAGCTCAGTGGTCAGACTCAAAGCACTCGCTTTCCCTATGCTAAGGTTAAGTAGCATTGAGTGGGGTTACGAATTGGATGTGTGACCGATTGTGCACCTTGGCTTCAGTGCAGTCCCCCAGCTGTAAATGGGTACCTGCCTCTTTAGGGTCAGGGAAGGTAAAGCAGCGTGGGAGAGGAGATGGGCACCCCCCTCAATAAGCTGGCCCCTAGAGAAAATGAGGTCTCTGATGCCTCGCTCCCCTATGACCACATAATTTATGGGACACCTTTACCTTTTTACTGCTAGTAACATACACACATTCACATACGTATACAAAATATACACAAAGCAATATTTCATATCTAACTCTAGTCTAAGTCAAGTGACAGCTGAGTGTTAAAAGGCAACATAAAATCTTAGTTTACATATATTTATAATCCTAGTACTAACTAAATATTACTAGGTTAAAATTTCTTCAATAAAACTACTGTATTAATCCTGATGTCATGGGATGATGGGCAGATTCTAATTATGGCAATACCTGATCAATTCAAGAACTAGTTGAAGATGGAGTGACTTTTTGTTTTTCTGCTGACAATCACCTGGACCACTTTCACAGTTTCAGTTTATGAACAGACCTGCTGGATCCTTTATCCTTACCACCTTTTACTTTACTTTAGTTTTTAAAATTAAATGCTTTGCATGCACAAGGGTCCATCTCCAAGTAAAAAATGTTTTGTCAGACTCAACAAGATTTAAGATTGCATGTTAAACAAGTTAACTTACATGGATACTCCTTTACACTTTTAGGCATCTTATGGTTTTAATCATTTTGCAAAGTTCTGAAATACCATCAAACATAATTCTTTCTCTTCTTTCTCTCTCTTAGTCTTATGCACATGTGCACACTTTCTAAGTATTTGTGTCTCAAGATACTGACAACCTATCTTTTTTGACCTAGTGGTTCAGATGAACCATTGGCATCTGAACAGGAGTGAACCTGGCTATTCAGTATTCTACTAACAGTAACTAATAGTAGTACTTTAGTACTACTACTAGTGTCTGTGAGAAAATGCTGCCACAAGTTTGAAAGATGAAAAAGGTAAAGCCAAGGCCAAGTGCTTCAAACCCAATAGCTGCTTCAATCACACAATCTACACATGGCATAGGTCTACTCTTCATGTGCATATATCATTATCATTCACCATAGACACGCTTTGACAAGCATTTACTGGCTGGAGGGTGAACAATGTCCATTTGACTTTGAGATAGAACATCTGAACTTATTTTAGGTTATTCTGATGATTGGGTTGAGACTGACACCTCAAGCCACTTGAGACATATGATAAAGTATATCAAGGGACAAATGATCAATTAGCCATCTATTCCACTATTATTAGTATTAGTGGCATTACCGTCCCGGCCTTATGGTTCAGGAGGGTAGTCTCAGCACTAACTCATGGTCTGTCATTCCTTATAAATTATAGTATTTATACTATAGACTATAGTATCAATAGTATTAAATACATGTGTGAGCCACGAGTGATAGAGAGACTCAGAGAGAGAGAGAGAGAGACTCAGAGAGAGAGAGACTAGAGAGAGAGAGAGACAGAGAGAGAGGGACAGTGAGAGAGGGAGAGTCTGATAGTGATAGGTACTGTGGTGTATGTATGTTAGTCTGTCGTTTTCGACGATGACCTCCAACACAGCAGAGGAGGCAGCTGCTGTTTCGGAAATTGGGCAGAAATTTGATTATAGTGGAGATGCCTTGCCCACGGTACATCCCCACTCTCTCGGCCAAGTGGGCATAAGGACAGTCAGCGTTGGAGATGTTCTCCAAAGGCCAACTAGCCCCCAGGGCTACAGCACATAAGGACTGTGCAAGTCAAGCCTCCTAGTCAGAGAGTCATAGTTGATCACTAAAGACTAAGCTGTAAAGTGGAATTCCATGAGTGGAAAAGCCACTGGTCATATAGCCTCTCACTTTGCTGTTGCCCCCAGCATCAATGGTTTAATCAGGAACTGTGATAAACCCCAGGCGCTGACGGCACATACTGTGGTGTGGTGTGGCATGGTAGGTGTCAAGTCAAGTCAAGTCAAGTCAAGATTTTATTTCCAGATGGTACATTGAATAAGCAATGCATTTGGTTTTTTTCATCAAGCCATCTATCTAAGAACAAATTTCTTAATGATTATATATGTATACAATGTGTGTTCTATTTTTTGCAGGCTTTTTCAGGTGACATCATACATCTTCTTCCTGCGTTTAAGTCTGCCTATCGCGTCAACCACAGCACTGTAACCACCCTAGTCCACACCTTAAACACGCTTCTACTTGCTTCTGACTTGGGGAAAATCTCCCTTCTCACTCTACTTGACTTATCTGCAGCCTTTGACACTATTGACAGTTTGACCACTCAATTCTTCTCTCCCGTCTTTAAGAAATGTTTGGTGTTACTGGTGCAGCCCTCACCTGGGTTAGCCCATACCTGACTGACTGATTCCAGACAGTCACATTAAACAAGATTCAGTCAGCACCTGCCAGACTGGAATGTGGAGTCCCACAGGGATCAGTTCTGGGCCCTGTTCTTTTCACTCTCTACACTGCTCCACTGTCACATGTATATTATAATTAACCATCATCAGCTCAACCATCACTTTTATGCAGATGACTCTCAGATTTTAAGCAGTGACAATCCTGAAAATCTGCCTTCTCTCTTGACAAATATGGCCAACTGCTTTCAAGATATCCAAAACTGGATGATAGAGAACAAGTTACAACTAAAACTGAAACCAAACAGTGAAACACAATCTCTCTTCCATTACAACAGCTTCAATAGAATCTATTCACTACTGTGAAGTATTTAGGGGTCATTATTGATATCACACTCTCAATGCAAAAATTAATCACCCAGACCTGCCAGTCATGCTAAGTACTATCAATTACGGCATATAAGTGCAATTCGAAAGTACCTGTCCACAGATGCAACATCCAAACTTGTGGTGTCTCTCATTCTTTCACGTCTGGACTATTGCAATTCTCTTTTGGCTGGTTTGCCAGTATCATCTATCCACTCCCTTCAACGGATTCAAAACTCTGCAGCTTGACTAGTCCTCAGAAAGAAAAAATTCTGAGCACATTAACCCTCTCTTGCGATCTCTCCACTGGCTGCCTGTGCCACAAAGAATAAACTATAACTTCAGTACTCTCTGTTACAAATGTCTCCACATAACAGCACCTTCCTACCTCTGTGAACGTCTTCACCTGTACACTCCTTCTCATTCCCTTTGCTTTGCTGCAGATTCCTTGTGCTTAAGAATACCTATATTCAGCCAGTCCACCATCAGCAGTTGCTCTTTCTGTTTCTGCTCTATTGATCTCTTTGCCAAAGGCCTTCTTCGGCTTCTTGTGACACTTTTAAATCCGGCCTCAAGACATATTTGTTCCAAACCTAAGATTTTCCTCTCCTGTTTCATTTCATAGCTGTCCCTGCTTTTCAACAGCCCAAAATCCCATCACCTGCCAAAGTGTATAACCTGTGTGTGTGTGTTACACAGTGTGTACTATGTATTTGGACTTGTTAGAACTATTACTTACTATTGGTTTCATGACTGTAAGAATGAGTTGAGAGCAAGTGCTTTGATTTGTCTTTGCAAGATACAGCACTATATAAATTCCATTAATTATTATTAATATTATTATTAATACTAATACAGTGTGAATCCCCTCCCATCTTTAAACACCATGGTCATCTCCCTACTACCTAGAAATCTTGTGGAGAAATTTACATGTCAAGGATCACTCTCACTCTCAGAAGTCTGGCATCTCAATTTCCAAGAATTTATCACTCATTCAGTCATCAACTAATTCACTAGCCCTAAGGCTTAATTGGTAGTCTTCAGTGGGATGTTAGTGACATTACACTACACAATGGAAGCATGCAGCTAGGAACCAAATATGAAGAATATGATTTACTCATAGATTTACCAGTACACTGACTTTGGTCATGTAAACATAAAAACAACCCAAACAACCAAATAGGGCCTGTTGAAACATCAAGTTTGGCAAACTCACGCAAAGCGTCAACTTACCCAGGCCACATCTTCCAAGTGGGATAGCTTTCAGCTGAATTGGAGACGGTCTTTCAAAGCCAGCATTCTTCAAGCCATTTAACACTGGCTTCGATAGCAATAAACCAGCGAAGTCAATACTTTCCGATATCAAAACATCGTTGGTTCTTGCTTTTCCTGAAAAGTCATGTGCTACCGCCATAATGCTGCAAATTAACAATAAAAATTTCCCGACTATAGTCTGTGCACTTATCCCACGTGTACCAAGCGGATGTTTCTCTTTGTTTTCTCTCTGTCCAAAGGTTCCGTGCGATCTATAATAGGCCTAAACATAACATGGACCTTTTTGCCTTGTAGCCTACCGTCCGAGCTTCGATTCACACCATCAGGCTAAATGTAGCCGCTCACATGAAGTTGCCGTATGAAAATAAAAAGATATAAAAATGATCTCTTTCGGAATCTTCCTTATACTTTTTACTAGAATCTAACAAAATCAAAGCAAGCCGACCTTAATTCCCGGCTGATGTATGTACATGCTCTTTTTCGGGGACTTCTCAGTGATCTTTCTATGTCACTCTGTTTTTCTGTCTTTCTTTTTTCTGTCTGTCTGTCTTTCTGTTTTCTTCTTCTTTTCTTTTTAGTTTGCTATCATTTTCTGTTTTATCAATCACTTTAATTGATGCATGTGTATGTGTAAACGGGTCAGATCGTAAGACTAGCATCGGTCTGATAAATATAATTAATTCATTCATTAGTTCTCAGTCTGTCTATCTGTTAGTTTGTCTGTTTGTCTGTCTGTCTGTATGTATGTGTCTCTCTTTGTCTCTCAGTCTCAAAAGTGTTGGTGTTGTTAATCGTGTGCTCTGTGAGTATTATATATTTAGTATTATCCCTCACACACACACACACACACACACTCACTCACTCACTCACTCACTCACTCACATTCTCTCCCTCAATGACTGTATAGGTTTAGATTCTTCTTTTGCTTTGTTTCTTGATTTTATTGTGTGAATATATGGGTATTGAGTTTATTTCATTATCATGACATATAATTTGAAACGTGTGCAAATTTGTGCAAGGTGACTGGAACGCCAAGGTAGGAGAAGATGCATGGAAAGATTGGGAGGGCGTTTGTGGGCCACATTGCAATAACCAATCAAATGAAAGAGGCTCGAGACTCCTGGAGTTTGCCAGTAACAACCATCTCCAGCTAGTGAATACACTTGGCTCACACAAGAAATCCAGAAAATGGACATGGCATAGCCCAAATGGAGAACACCACAACCAAATTGACTATATCATGGTGAAAAGACGGTTTCAGTCTAGTGTTCACATCCCACAGACAGGAAGTTTTCCAGGAGCAGACATAGGGAGTGATCATGATCTTGTGATGAAAACTTTCCACTATGTCTAAAGAAAATCCACAAGCAGAACAACATCAGGATCAAATTTGACCTGGAGAAGCTGAAGGACCCAGAGGTAGTAGAATTTTTTCAAGCAAGGATAGGTGGAAAGTTTGCAGCACTCACTGTGATAGACTCAGACATAGATACACTGACGAATAGTTTCAATACAGCAGTGACTGAAACAGCTAGCGAGCTTCTTGGCAAACACCGACCAGTCAAAATACCATGGGTCACACCTAACATCCTACAACTATGCGACAAGCTAGAGAGTTGAAGAAAAAGAAAAATGAAACAAAAGAAAGAGCAGAACAATATAGGGCAGTCAACAAAAGAATCAGGAAGTCCATGACGGAGGCAAAAGAGAAATGGATCGGTGAACAGTGCCAAGACATTGAAGAGAACATCAAGAAAAACAATAGCAAGAAAGCATATCAGCTGGTGAAAGACCTGACTAGCACAAAACAGAGAAAAGGTTTAACAATCCAAGACAAAAATGGGAAGTGTCTCACTGACGACCAGGATATTCTGAACAGATGGACAGAATACTGCTCCGACCTGTATAACTATAGAACCGCAGGAGATCCAGAAGTCCTTAATGTACCCGAAAGCAAAGACACAGACAGTCACCCTATCCTCCGAGAAGAAGTGGAAACAGCAGTCAGATCGCTGAAAAAGGGGAAGTCAGCAGGGGCTGACAACATTCCAGCTGAGTTGGTTCAAGCTGGAGGGGAAGACATGATCAGCGCCCTACGAAGAATCAGCAACAAGATCTGGCAGACAGGAAAATGGCCAACACCATGGACACAGTCACTCATCATCACCCTCCCCAAGAAAGGAAATCTACAACAATGCCATAATTACCGCACAATCAGCCTCATATGCCACCCAAGCAAGATCATGCTGCAGATAATATTGAATAGACTGAAGCCACAAGCAGAGACCATCATTTCTGAGGAACAAGCAGGTTTCAGAGCAGGGCGCAGCACAACAGAACAGATATTCAACCTCAGAATACTATGTGAGCGGTACCTTCAACATCAACAAGACCTTTACCATGTATTTATCGATTTTAAGAAGGCATTTGACAGGGTGTGGCATGCAGCTTTGTGGGCAACCATGAATTTGTACAGCATCAATGCAAACCTGATCAGAGTCATCAAACAGCTGTACAGCGAGGCCACCAGTGCAGTGTACTAGAACAACATTGGAGAATGGTTTCGAACAACAGTTGGAGTAAGGCAGGGCTGTCTACTCTCACCCACTCTTTTCAACATCTTCCTTGAGAGAATCATGGCTGATGCACTGGAACATCATGAAGGATCAGTCAGCATTGGTGGCAGAACGATCACAAACCTCCGCTTCGCAGATGACATTGATGGAATAGCAGGATCAGAAAAAGAGCTTGCCAGCCTAACAGAACACTTGGATAAGGCCTCCAAAACATACGGCTTGGAAATCAGTGCAGAGAAGACCAAACTGATGACTAATAACACCAACGGCATTAGCACTGATATCAGGGTTAATGACCAGAAGCTGGAAACAGTTCAAAGCTTCAAGTACCTGGGAGCCATTGTATCAGACCAGGGATCCAAGCCAGAAGTAATATGCAGGACTGCACAGACAATAACAGCACTGTCAAAACTAAACACCATCTGGAGAGATAAAAAATATCTCACTTATCTCCAAGATCAGACTAATGCGCTCCCTTGTCATATCCATATTTCTGTATGCCTGTGAATCATGGACCCTGACTGCAGATTTGGAGAGAAGAGTACAGGCGGTGGAGGTGAGATGCTTTTGGAAACTCCTTGGCATCTCCTACAAAGACCACATAAGCAACGAAAGCGTGCATAACAGAATCCAGCAAACCATTGGACCCTATGAGAACCTTCTAACGATTGTGAAAAAGCGTAAACTTAAATGGTATGGGCATGTCACAAGATCCAAAGGACTTGCAAAGACAGTTTTACAAGGCACTGTCCAAGGAGGAAGAAGAGGCAGACCAAGGAAGAGCTTGGAGGATAACATCAGCGAATGGGCAGGCCTAGAACTCAACAAAACCCTGAGAAAGGCAGAACAGAGAGAGGAATGTTGAGTCTTTGAGGGTGCCCCCACGGTCGTCAGACTAGGGGACAGATAGATAGATAGATAATCAAAAATGAGTGTTGATGGTGATCGTGTACTGTTTTGGGAATTATAAATTGGATATTATCTTT
>CM054142.1:23858289-23868289 GCA_028751875.1 Rapana venosa | reverse complement strand
TCAAGTGGACATCTCAATAAAAATTGAACCCTCGTTCTTAGTTACATCAGCTCCCGAGTCTGAGACAGTGGCCATGACCACTCAGCTATCCTGTATCCTACTTTACATGACACTTAGTACCCAAATTTAATTGATAAGAAACCACCGACACAAGATAGATCCTGTACTGATATACGATCATAACTGATGGCAATCAGGCTGTTCCATCATGTTGATGATGATGGGGACGACCAGGCTGTTCCATCATATTGATGGTGATGACCAGGCTGTTCCATCATATTGATGAAGGTGATGATCAGGCTGTTCCATCATGTTGATGATGATGGGGACGACCAGGCTGTTCCATCATATTGATGAAGGTGATGACCAGGCTGTTCCATCATATTGATGAATGTGATCAGGCTGTTCCATCATATTGATGAAGGTGATGATCAGGCTGTTCCATCATATTGATGAAAGTGATGACCAGGCTGTTCCATCATGTTGATGATGATGGGAACGACCAGGATGTTCCATCATATTGATGGTGATGATGATCAGGCTGTTCCATCATATTGATGATGATGGTGACGACCAGGCTGTTCCATCATATTGATGAAGGTGATAACTAGGCTGTTCCATCATATTGATGGTGATGACAAGGCTGTTCCATCAAATTGATGGTGATGACCAGGCTGTTCCATCATATTGATGAAGGTGATGACCAGGCTGTTCCATCATATTGATGATGATGAACAGGCTGTTCCATCATATTGATGAAGGTGGTGATCAGGCTGTTCCATCATATTGATGAAGGTGATCAGGCTGTTCCATCATATTGAAGGGGATCAGGTTGTTCCATCATATTGATGATGATGATGATGATGATGATGATGATGAGGCTGTTCCATCATATTGATGATGAAGGTGATGACCAGGCTATTCCATCATATTGATGATGATGATGAGACTGTTTCATCACAATGATGAAGGTGATGAGGCTGTTCCATCATATTGATGATGATGATGATGATGATGATAAGGATGTTCCATCATATTGATGAAGGTGATCAGGCTGTTCCATCATATTGATGAAGGTGATCAAGTTGTTCCATCATATTGATGATGATGATTATCAGGCTATTTCATCATATTGATGATGATGATCAGGCTGTTCCATCATATTGATGGCGTCAGTTGTGGGTCTCTCTGTTAAGATCTCACATAATTATGCAAATTGATCTATGTATGGATTACTTGGCGAAAGTTTACTCTAGCGGCAACCATTCTTTCTATTCAGTAGCTAACTCTAAAGTAAATACGGCAGAAAGAATTTTAAAACATGTCCTGTCATTGAGAACTCACCACTTCGCACAATAGCAAAAGACAGACCTTATTCCATTCCACACTGTTTACAGCCCTACCAACCACAAAAGCCACATCAGGGCAGACAGACACAAAAAAGCAACACAAGAAAAGACAATGAAAATGAGTTATGTTCATACTTTTATTTTTTGTTCCACATAGGGATTATCTCTGCAAAGATGATAATACTTTCATTGTAACAATAAAATACAGTGCTATGATGGGGATTTTTGGGGGTTTTGTTTTGTTTACCAAGACATGTAAGAACAAAACGACCATGATAATGATGGCAAACAAGAATAAATTCTTAGGTTACCCTGTCCCGAGCGAGCGCGGTGCGTGCGTGCTTGTGTGCGTGCGCGTGCGCGCGTGCATGCGTGAGTGCGTGCGTGAGCGAATGTGTGCGTGCGTGCGTGCATGCTTGTGGGTGTTCTTCCTTTGAAGTAACATATCTTTACCCAAAGTGATATTAGTTGGTGATGATGATGATGATAATGTAATGATAATGGTAATGAGGATGAAAAGAAAAAACCTTAAGAAAAGGTTTTAGGTAAACTATGTAAAGGATTCAACTCTCTTTGTTAGGGAACTAGGGAAGGGGCATGACAAATTATTATAATGAGTGTGAAAATGGATGAAAGAAAGGAAAGTTAACACTACCACACATACACTAGAGCAAAAACTAAACCCAGACAGTTGTAAATCACTCCTCCACACCTTTTAGAACTGCACACAACAGCACACACTAGAGCAACTGTAAACCCAGGCGATTGTCCGCTGCATCTGAATATCAATAGAACACAGGCAGCAGTTCACACTGGGGCAGTCATTGCTCTAGACAGTAGGTAAGATAAGAGAGAAAGGTTGTTCATGTTGAAAAAACAACCCACCTCCCAAAAAAAAGGTTTGGGGTTCTAGGGGTTTATTGTTTGTTTCTTTTTGGTTTTTTTTGCTAATGAAGAGAGGCGTGTGAAGCACTCACTTAAAAAAAAATAAAAGAGAAAAAAAGGGGGAAAAAAGGGAATAGAGCCCCCAAAAAGATGGTGCTCCTGACCTGCATGCAACTGAGGCCACACAAAAAAAAAGAATAAATTCTTTTTAAGTTCTTTTGCTAAAACTAAGTTGGACTAAAACAATTACAGAATTTGTAATCAATAAAAGAACATCAGTACCAACCCCCCCCCTCCCCCCCACACACACACATAAGAAAATCAATTTTAAAAAAACCCACCAAACAAAAACAAACTTTCACAATAAAAGACTCGAGGGCGTTAACATGGTGTCTTATGTCCCATTCGAGAATACTTTGGAAGAAAACCATAAGCATGACGACATTTTGGAAGAAACACTTGACACTGACAGCAGAATTTTGCTGGCAACTGACAGAAACGTCAGTCACCCACGACACTTTAAAATAATATCAACTCCTAATTCTATTTACATCGCATCTAAATAACATGCTTCTCCAAGCTTTTTTCAACATCTAAGTTCTGGAATTGTACACACGAGTGTTTCTTTTTTTTCCTCCTATTTTTAGGTGGTAATGATGCCTTCAGGATATTACCTTTACCAGGCTCTGTGATCTTGCAATTACCTGCAAAATCGTCGCAAGAGCTTTCATTTCTTTTCAGAGCTCAACTGTTTGGAACAAACTGTCCTCAAACATCAGACACTCTTATTAAAAGACAGCTGCAGATTAAAATGTCAAACATTAAATAATCATGTCCAAGTGATACCCCCACTCCATCTTTGTGCCTGAGTAGTTGTGTTAAACAGTTGTGCAGTGTGTATGCGCGTGTGTGTGTGAATGTGTGCCCGCGCGCGTGCACGGGCGTGAGCGTGAGTGCGTGCGTGTACACGTGTGTGCGCGTGTGCTTGAATGTGCCCATGCCCGTGCGTGCACACACATTTATGGCATTATGTTTACGGTTGTCTATTTAAGCGCCTAGAGCTTGAAAAAGGTTAAGCACTGTACACAAATTCATTATTATTATCATTTGTACATGAAAAAGGAAAACGTAAAAATAATAACTAAGTGTACAGACTTAGAAATCGAATAAGCTGTTAACAGCACATGTATCACTTTTTGGGTCGATATTTCTGGCAAAAATCCAGTTAATTTTCTTTTCTACCTTTTATAGTTTGTTTTTGTGCAAATGAAAATATTCAACGCCTGTCTTCATACATCATCAGGGGTCTTGTTTACGTATACATGTTCTACAAAGCTTTAAGGTAGGCATGGGGAGAGAAGGTTGGAGGAAAGTCGTTGGTGAGCTACAACACATAACCATCAGAACGGAATCCCAGTGAATTGGGTCACAACCCCCTCCCCAACCAGTTAAAAAAAAACAACAACCCCAAACAAACACAAATACCCATAGGCATCCGTAATATATATAAGGTTTTCTATACAGCAAAGAAACCCATTTAAACCTTGAAAGCAGCAAATTTACTTTTGGCCCCCCCCCCCCCCCCAAAAAAAAAGGGAAAAAACCAAACTAACTCACCCCCTGTAAACAAGAATAAGAAGAAGAACAACAACGACAAACAGACAACCGACGAAAACATACAAACAAACAAAAAAAACCCTCTCCCAACCCCCACAAACGACAACAAGAAGTAAAAAATATAAGGCGAGAGATGTCTTTTTACACAGCCAGGGGTGGGGGGGTTTATAAAAGAAATAAAACGAGGGTGCTGTGTGCTAGCAAACGTACAGCAGATTGACAAGACGAAGGCCTACGTAACCTACCCTTACCCCCACACCCCGCTCCCCCCTTTCCATAAAAAAGGGCTTTCAATATGTTCATGTGCTTTTTTTGTGTGTGTTGTTGCTTTGTATGTACACTTATCAAACAGAGGTAGAAGAAATAAATGAAGACGAAACAGTTGGCTTTTATCTGAAGATTAAAATGCTTTTTAATCTTAACTTTACCTGCTATACAGAAAGAACAAAAAAAAGTATAATTATTGGGATAGTCAAAACATGTTCTGCCTAAAATATGAATTGGGTTGTTAAAAGAGAGGTCAAGGAAATGATGATGAAACGACAAAAAGAATGAAAGCAAAACTAAACAAACCCCATCCCTTAACCCCCCCCCCCAAAAAAAAAAAACAAACAAACAAAACAAAACAACAACAACCAACAACACCCAAGCAAACAACAAACAAAACTTACAAAAATCGATTATTCCCCCCCCCCCCCCCCCCCCCCCTAAGAGGAACCAAGGGACAGAATTTCAAATCAAGGGTGCTCAACTCGGCTCAGGCATTAACTAGCCTGTCGCGGTAACCTAGAGAACATACAGAAACACAAGTATTTTCTCTGTGTGCGGTTTTGGTTTTCTTTCCTTTTGAAAGATTTAAGAATGGATTCGCTTTAACTCATTACACGGAACAACAATATACAAAAACAAAAAAAAACCCATACCCAACAACCACGAAGTGGCCTAAAAATATTCCATATTATAGGCCTACTTATTCTGCTGATCTTTGCTCGGCTGAAAACACCTGTTGTGTGTTTTTGTTTGGTTTTGGTTTTGTTTGGTTTTAAAGATTTAAGACTGGATTCGCTTAGACTCATTACACGGAGAGAAAAAACAACAACAAAAACACGAAGTGGCCAAAAAATATGACATAGGCCTACTTATTCCGTTGATATTTTGCTTGGCTGAAAGCACAAAAAGGCATAATAAGGTTTGGATTTATTATTCGGACATGCTGTTTCTTGTTACTTTGGATATTGTTGTGTCGTTTGACGACATTCTTGAGGCCACAGGTGTTTTGGGGATTTTTTTTTTATAATGTCAGTCAGTGTAATATAAACGACCTTTCTGTGGGATTAAAATACAGATCAGGGTAAAACTCGAAGTAGAGAGTACAGGTAAAATTGTAAAGCAACACTGTCACCCATCACGACTTATTCTACCCATGTATACCGCAACCAAACCACCCACATCGTTGACTACTTAATCAGTGACAGATGGCTTACAAGTGCGTGGTTACACGTTATACATAGACATGCACACACGAGACATGCATAAGAATGCAAATAGGCATGTTCTCACGGGGCATAAATGCGCTTAAGAGTGCACGCATGCCAGCCATGACTTGCACACAAACACACGGCCTAAATGCCGTCCCCCCTCAAAAAAAAAAAAAACAGAAGAAAAATACCCAACACAACTAAAAACACACACACACAAAACCCGACCAAAACCAAACAAACCACTAGCAGAATCCTAGAATATCAATAAACAAAAAAACAACAAAGCAGCAACAATAAACACCCCCCTCCCCCCCCCCCAAAAAAAAGCCAAAACAACAACAACAATAACAAGCTCCCCTCCTCCTTAACCCCACAGATGACAACAGCTTTTTTTTTAATGTCTTCTTAATCATACTGTTTGCCCACCCTCCTCTTTTAGTTCCTATGTTTCCCTACTTTATCTACTACCCCTGCCCCCCCCCCCCCCCTCACCCCCACTCCACGCCCACTTTAACCCCCCTCACTGGTCTCTTTAACAGCACTTCCCACCCCCCTCCAATGTGTTCTTTGTGTGTGTGTGTGTGCGCGTGTGTGTGTAGTTTGGCTGCTAGTGTTTAAGGGAAGAGGATAGACCAAACTCTGTGGAGCCTTTCATACACATTTTAGAAGCATTGCCATCGATAAGCAGGCCTATCTGCGTCTCAAAACAGCATACAGCACCAGGAGAGTTGTCTAGGCAGAGCATTTTGGAGAAGAAAACAAATCCTCAACTCTTTTATAGGCTAACGACTTTGACGTAGATAGGAAGAAACGTGGCGCTGTACAATGGAAACTACTGTCTTTGTAGATCTATGTAGGCTTGAATTCCTCGCAAGGAATAATCTGACAGGATAATACATTATCATGCAATAGAATGTAGTGCGGTACCGCGCAGTGCAATTCAACGCAATGCAAACACTTCAGTTGGCTGATGTTCATGTAGACAATTTTCCCTCCTGTTTTGTTGTTTTAGTTTTAAAATCTACATAAAAAGATGGCATAAAAACTGTCCACAGTTCAAACAATCAAAACCAAAGCAAAAAATTAAACCAATGCAATACAACCCCCACCCCCCACACCTAAAAACAAGGGCTGGTTTCTGAGAAACGCATTGCACGAACAAGTACCCGAACCTATCAGAAACCTGCCATTATCCTACAGCCATAGTGACTTCCGTCTTAATACACAAAACCATGGTAACAGCATTTAGGGTTATGGCATGCCTGATCTGGTTCATGCCCTCAGCTTCCAGCTCTCGCTGTGTCCAGGTCCCCCTCCTCCCTGACCCAGAACCAGGCCCCGAGACAAGACAAGGTTTAATAAACAGGCTCATCCTACTATGGCCACAACGTCCAAGAGACAAAGCTTTGTTCCTCATCCTCTCCCTTTCTCTTCGGAGCACTTTCCCCTCCTTGCTGCCCGCAGCGCAGGGGGTTCCCTCTCTTTATGCTCTTCTTTTCTTCAGTTTTGTGGACACAGGTTTCTGTGCCAGTGCCGAGGGGGTGGGTGGGGGGGGGGGGGGGGGGGGGGGCGTTGCTTTGCTCTGTTCTCTCAGAACTTCTTTCTCTGGCTGTGGATCTTGGAGAGAAAGGATCGCAATGTACTGGGTGGAGGGTGCTTGCTAAGTCTTTGGGAACCCTTTGGTGTGGAACTGGCGACGTGTTGGCGATGTTACAGGGTCTCCTGACATGACGTTTTGATCCTTGGCCCTCCCCAGGCTCCCCTGTTGATCTGGAGTTCTAGTAAGGGAGGGACTCGTAAGTGTTGTCATAGAAGTCACTATGCCTGTAGGCATCAACAGCTGGAGCAGCAGCAGCAGCAGCAGCAGCAGCAGCAGCAGCAGCAGCAGCATCAGTGTTGTTAGCACCGGTCTGTAGAATGTCAAAAAACGGGACGGCGTTAGCGTGTTGGGCAGAACCCGCACCTTGGAGATGGGGTCTTAGGCCTAATCGGGCAGTGCGGCCCTCTTCTGAGGGCGTGAAGGAGGCTGCCACGTTGCAGCGGCAGAAAGTGAGCAGGCGTAGGAACAGACGACACATCCTTCCACAGCTCCTCTTCTCGTCCTCGCCCCTGACCTCGCCCTGTGCTCCGTTGTCATCTCTGCCGTCACCTGGTTGTGTGCAGCAGCGGCAGCAGCAGAAAAAGCAGCTGTTGGGCTGAGGAGGGTTGTTCACCCTTGCCGTCACACTGTCGTAACGTTCATCTGACTCTGGCGGCTGTGTGCAGCAGAAAAAGCAGCTCTCGGGCCGAGGAGGGTCATTCCTCGTTGCGGTCGCAGCGCCGTCACGGTCACCCGACTTCGGCCATGAACAGCAGAAGAAGCGGCTCTTGGGCTGAGGAGGGTCCTTCACCATGGCCGTCACGGTCACCTGACGCCCCAGAGGCTGCCGTTCTCCGCCCCCGACCTCATCATCGATTTCCTGGTAATCCCCGTCACCCAGGTCCACAGACACCATGTCTTGGGAAGACTGACTGGCCGAGTTGTCGTATTCCGAAACGTCGGGAGTACCTTCCTGCGGGGTCGACGTGACGGGAGACGCCCAAAAGGGCGGGGCTCCACCCGAAGACTGATCCCCGCCACCCGATGCAGCAGCTCCCGACTGCTGGATGGGGTAGTAGTTGGACGCTATGCCCACCCCGGCACTGCTGGGTAGGTCATGCAGACTTCTGGCGGTTCTGGATCTGCCCTCGCTTCCTGCAGGGGCGGCGTGGATTTGGGCTGCAACCGTGACCGTTGCCGACACCGAGGCAGACCTCTGGGTTCTGGGGCCCGGGGAAGAGGTCGCCGCGCTGGAGGCCTGTCCTTGACCTCCTGTTCTTTGCGGTGGTGAGGAGTGGGACATCTCAATGGAGTCATGGTCTGCCTGCTGGTGACGTCCCGCGATGTAGCTTCCTTGCCAGGATGACGAATCTGCTGCTTTTTCATAGACACACGCACGCACAAACACGCATGCACGTGCACGCGCGCGCGCGCGCACGCACGCACGCACGCACACACACACACACACACACACACGCGTTTTAAAAATATCCCTACTTCACGATTCATCATGAAGCTTCCAGACCCAGGCAAGAGTCCTTACCTCCACTGAGCCTGTCCACTTTACGACAAAAACCACGTTACGACAAAAACAAACGCCACACAAAACGAGACATTTTTTCCCTGTAAACCCCCCCATTCCCCCCACCCCCCCACCCCGTCCCTTCCCCCACAACTTTCTTTAGAAGACAATGCCGCAAGAGAGCAGAGACACCCCCCCCCCCCTCCCCCAACACAAGAGAACAGAGTCCCAAGGAAAAATAATATCTCCACTGAGAGCGAAGAATCAGAGAACACCCTGACCACCACCCCACCGAGAAAACCACAGCTCCCATCAGAAAACACGCTCACTACAGAGAGTTCAGCCCCGTTGCCTCTGACCCATAGGGCATGCACTGACCTGGTGGCGCGCGCTGCACCATATAGGTAGCCCTATGTCGTCTTCGGGATAAGAAGGTGCAGAGGGAAACCGCGAAAGTCCCCACCATGACCGCAGCAGCGGCCGCGCTGCCCGTCAGGCTCCACATCTGTCAACGACCAGTGATAACCTGATGGTGATGGTGGTGATGGTGATGGTGATGGTGATGATGGTGATGGTGATGGTGGTGATGATGGTGATGATGGTGATGATGGTGATGGTGATGATGGTGATGATGATGATGATGATGATGATGATGATGGTGGTGATGATGGTGAAGGTGATGGTGGTGATGATGGTGGTGAAGGTGATGGTGGTGATGATGATGGTGGTGAAGGTGATGGTGATGATGGTGATGGTGGTGGTGATAGTGATGATGGTGGTGATGATGGTGGTGATGATGATGGTGATGATGATGGTGATGGTGGTGATGATGATGATGGTGGTGAAGGTGATGGTGGCGGTGATGGTGATGGTGATGATGGTGGTGATGGTGATGATGGTGGTGAAGGTGATGGCGGTGAAGGTGATGGTGGTGATGATGGTGATGATGATGGATGGATGGATGGAGGATGATGGTGGAGGGGATGATAGGAACGAAGATGGTGATGATGAGATAATGATGGTGAAGAAGATGATGATAGAGATGATGATAGTAATTGTGATAGAGATGATGGTGATGATAGAGACGATGATAGAGGAGACGATAATGATGATGATGACAATGACGACGACGATGATGATGACGGCGACGATACTGATGCTGCTGCCCTTCTAATGATTACAAATCCCACATAATAATAATAATAATAATAATAATGTATGGAATTTATATAGGGCTGAATCTTGTAAAGCAACAAATCAAAGCGCTCATGATGTTAGTCTGTCAAGCAACGAATCGTCATCATTACCATTGTCGCCGTCGTCGGCATTATCACCATCATTGTTATAATTAGTAGTATTATTACCATCACTATTATCAGAAGTAGTATTGCTGCTGAAAAGGGCAAATGATAGCTGAGGATGACTTTTGTAGCAATCACAACCACTTTGAATGAATGTCTCAACTAGCTGGCGAATAAACACAGGGAAGATGAAGACGAGTGCTTTGAAAAAAATAATTAAAAAGCCCGTTGAGTAAATTCACTGTAGATCAATCAAACAAGGGACA
>CM054142.1:23843289-23853289 GCA_028751875.1 Rapana venosa | reverse complement strand
ATTCTTTTTCTTTTACTACCCCCCCCCCCCCTTCTCCCGCTCTTTCTCGCATGAATAATCTTTCTTTCAAACATTTGGAGGACATCATAATACGACAGCTATACGAAATGTTTCCTGGTTAAAAAAATATTATTTTCTGCGTTGAGTTTCTGAGAAAAGTTTGTATAGGTAAAGAGAAGAAAAAGATGAATAGATCATTATTGCCAAGCTGTAAGCACCGTCTTTCTTTCTTTCTTTCTTTTTTTTTCTTTCTTCTTTTCTTCTCCTTTTCTTTCTTTCTTTCTTTCTTTCAGTCTATGCGATTTTTATTTCCCCCCCCAAAATCTTTTATTTCGAGTATAATTGAATAAGCACTCATGTGCTTTTTAAAAATTTTAATTTTTACATCAGGTCCGTGTGTATGCAGTTTTATAAATTTTGGTCATCCATTCCCACCGGCACACAATGGCCCTACTCTTCCGAAAAGCGGAACGGGTTTTAACGTGTGCGCAAGAGACGTTCTGCGCCGCGTTCGCACACGGGACCTCGGTCTATAGTCTCATCCGAAGGACTTTTTGGGAAGAGTAGATAAGAGTTGGCACTGATGTTAACTCCAAAGGAAAAACAACCAAACCCTCTTGAACAGGAATGGAACTCGGGTCAGCAGATCACGAGCGCATCAGGAGTGCTGACCACCACCAGGCTATCCCGCTATCCAGCCTATTCTTGATGAAGGCAGAAGCTGTACGCTGCTGCAGGTCCTCCCTCCCAGTCTCCATAGAGCTTCTTGGGCCGCTGGGGGGGGGGGGGGGGGGGGGGAGGGGGGATGGGGGGGGGATGGGGTGTATGGGTCAGTCAGGCCAGGTCCTCTTTGGGAGTAAGGGGCCTACATGTAGCGGGCAGGACTGCAGCGCATGGTCTGTTGTCCGGCTGCCAGTCTTTTAACAACAGATGAACAGAGGACAGAATTGACAAAACCCGCATACACACGGGGACTGGATGTAAAAAAAAGCACATGAGTGCTTATTCCATTATCCTGGATATAACAGAATAAAATAAATAAAATAAATAAATAAATTACAAGGGTCCTCCTCTATGTGTGGTCTATGCCCGTGGAGTTTCGGGTACATGTGGATGATTTATTAAAAAAAAAATTTCATTTATTCATTTATACCACTTTTAAGTCGCATCAGATTTCCCTGCGTGAAATTCGGGCTGCTCTCTATGGGGAGAGCGCGTCGCCACAAGAGCAGCGCCACCCTTTACTTTTTTGTTTTTCTTTTTCCTGTCTGCAAATGTATTTGTTTCCCTATTAGGGTGGCTTTTTCCTACAGAATTTTACCAGGGACAACTCTCTTGTTGCCGTGGGTTCTTTTACGTTACGCTAAATAATTTTTGTTTAACACACGGGACCTCGGTTTATCGCCTCACCCGAAAGACTAGCAGCCAGACCACCATTCATAGTCTAATGGATGGAGGGAAAAGTTTCGGGCTCAAACGGGGATCAAACCGCTACACATTTCCGACCCGGACTTTTCGCTGTCTAGGCAGGCGCGTTACCTCTAGACCACTGATCCATTTAAGCCGTTGTGACCTGTTGTGTGTCTGAGTGATAAATACCCACCTTTTGGGGGGTGGGGGTGGGGCGTGAGGGGGGGGGGGCACCCACTGCATCTATTTACGGTACAATTATTTCCTTCAAATATTCATTACCTTCCTAAGATCTTCCCTCTCATTATCTATCTCCATACTCTTCAGCAGCCACCCCCATCTCCATCACCACGCATAGGCATGCTGTATGCGCGTGCGTGCGTGGGTGCGTACGTGTGTGTGCGTGTGCGTATGTGTGCGTGCGTGCGTGCGTGTGTATGTGCATGCGCGTGTGTGTCAATCAATCAATCAATCAATCAATCAATCAATCAATCAATCAATCAATCATCAGTCAATCAATCAATCAATCAATCAATCAGTCAATCAATCAATCAATCAATCAATCAATCACATTTATTCAGTTTTTACAGGCCATAAGAACCATATGAACACAATATGAAAAAGCAACCATAGAGCAGTCCCCTTCCCTACGCGCGTATGTGTGTATGTGTGTGTATGTGTGTGTGTGCGCATGCGTGCGTGAGTGTAATAGTGATATCTTTTTATTTTATTCATGAATATTTGCATAAGCGTAAATGATTTGAATGTAAGCGCTCTGATTTGTCCCTTTGCAAGATTCAGCGCTATATCAATTCCAAACATCATCATCATCATCATCATCATCATCATCATCATCATCATCATCATCATCACACCACCACCACCACCACCACCACCACCACCACCACCACCACCACCACCACCACCACCACCACCATCATCACCACCACCACCACCACCACCACCACCACCACCACCACCACCACCACCACCACCACCATCATCATCATCATCATCATCATCATCATCATCATCATCATCATCATCATCATCATCATCATCATCGGATCAGGTCATTGGATTCGTAAACCTTGTGATCTTGAAGTAAGGGAGTTCAAGTACCTATCTTGGCGCCTGGCAGATGTAAGAAGGATTAAGATGATTTTGTACAGACCCCTTAGGTCTTCTGGTTTGCTTTTTCACTCTCTTTTTGCGTGTATTCGCTTATAAGTTATAGAACAGGTCAACCATCTCTTCTTTAACGAGTCGGTAAGGGAATTCGTATGACCATTTGTTCCGAAGTCGGAATGCAGCCACCTTAACGGTAGTTCTTGATTAAACCTTTGACGCTGGGGGCAACAACAGCAAAGTGAGAGGCTGTATGACCAGTGGCTTTCTTTCCCACTCATGGAATTCCACTTTACAGCTTAGTCTTTAGTGATCGACTAGGACTCTCTGACTAGGAGGCTTGACTTGCACGGTCCTTACGTGCTGCAGCCCTGGGGGGCTGGTTGGCCTTTGGAGAACATCTCCAACGCTGACTGTCCTTTTGCCCACTTGGCCGAGAGAGTGGGGATGTACTGTGGGCAAGGCATCTCCACTATAATCAAATTTCTGCCCAATTTCCGAAACAGCAGCTGCCTCCTCTGCTGTTTTGGAGGTCATCGTCGAAAACGACAGACTAACATACATACATACAGACTAAAACGATCGCATGTATGTATGTATGTATACGCAAAATTCTCACCATTGATGAACCTCGGAGCTCTAGCCGAGGAACGAAAAAAAAAATCAACATGAACAATAATGATGATGACGATAACGACGGTAAGAACAACGACGACGACGACGACGACGACAATGATGATGATGATTTCCTTTCAAATAAGTGGTGGCGGTTTTGGTGGGTGGTGGTGGTGATGATGATAGCGGTGATGGTGATAGTGATGGTGATGGTGGTGGTGGTGGAGATAGGAGTGACGTTGGTTCGGTGTGGTGTGTGGTGCTGCCCTAGGCGTTTATCAGATAATTATCAGTCAGTGCATGACAACCGACATGTTCTCTAGTTAAGCAACGTGCATGTGTACTGTAATGACGTCAGCGAAGAAATATTAATCCATTGAGAACGTGAGTTATCTATACACTGGTGGTGGTGTTTTTCGTTTTTTTATTTTTTATTTTTTAAAGGTAAAGCACCTGCCTAGAAAGCGGAAAGTGCGGGTTTAATACCCTGTTGTCAAATGAGTGTCATATGCCATATTACCTTCTCCCCAGGGGAAGGGATAGCCTAGTGGTTAGAACATTGCGCTCGCAATCTGACGACCCGGGTTCGATTCCCGTTCAAGGGGATGTTTTCCCCTGGAGTTAACATCAGTGCAGACTCCACTCTCCCCAAAAGTCCTTCGGATGAGACTATAAACCGAGGTCCCGTGAGCGAACGCACGCAGAACATCTTGCGCACATGTTAAATCATGTCTCGCTTTTCGTAAGAGTAGGTAGGCCATTGTGTGCCGGTGGGAACAGATGACAGAATTGACAAAACCGCATACACACGGGGACTGGATGTCAAAAAGCACATAAGTGCTTATTCCATTATCCTCGATATACAAGAATTAAAAAAAAAAGACCAAGTAACAATTGTGAGGCTGAGGACTGGACACTGCAGACTCAGACATCACATGTTCACCAAGTTCCACATTGGTGATTCTGAGGCGTGCCCCTGTGTGGCACTTCTCCCATGACAGTGGAAGAACACGTCCTCCAGACCTGTCCAACACACCAAAACCTGAGGGCCGATATCTGGCCTACTGACCTGCCGATGAGGGACAAACTCTTCGGACCCCTGGAGGGTCTTCAGTGTACCACGTCATTTGTCAGGGCCTCAGGAGTTGCTGTCTGAGCGTTCGACGACGAAGAAGAAGAATACCCGTTTAAGCCTAAGCTTTCCACCCATCCACACGAATCTTGAAGGGTGGTTTGGGTACTAGTCTTTGAGATGAGACGATAAAGCGAAAGTCCCGTGTGCGACACAATATCTGCGAACGTAAAAGAACATCCGACAACAAGACAGTGTGTGTGTGTGTGTGTGTGTGTGTGTGTGTGTGTGTGTGTGTGTGTGTGTGTGTGTGTGTGTGAAATATGCAGCGCATGTAAAAGAACCCACGGTGACAAGAGAAATTGTATCTGGCTAATTTTTGTGAAGGGCTGGTCTCATAGAAAGACAAATACACAAAAAGACAAAGCAAAAAGAAAAATGGGTGGCGCTGCTCTGGTGGCGACGCGGTCTTCCTGGGGAGAGCAGCTGAAAGGTCTTATAGCTGGAGGAATCTGAATTGAGTGTACATAATAATTATATGATATAATGCTATACAATACAATACAATACAGTACGATAAATACAATACAGCATGCATATAGTATCAGTCTTTCGGATGAGACTATAAACCTAGGCCCCGTGTGCGAACGCATGCAGAACATCTTGCGCACACGTTAAATCCTGTTCCGCTTTTCGAAAGAGTTGGCCATTGTGTGCCGGTGGGAACAGATGACACAATTTACAAAACCACATACACACGGGGACTGGATGTAAAAAAAGCACATGAGTGCTTATTCCATTATCCTCGATATAAAAGAATAAATAAAATAAAATAAAAACTAAATAAAATAAGACAATATAACACAATACAATACAACTTTACACAGCACAGCACAATACAAGACCATTCGATATATACAACACAATGCAATACAACAGATGACAATACACTACAGACAAGGCGATTCAATGTATCTCAATACAACCCAACACATCACAAAACAACACAACACAATGCGATACTACACAGCACTGTACAGTACACTACAATACAATGCAAAACAACGCATTACAAAGCAACATCACAATACAATGCACTACACAACTCTTCACTCTAATCCATGCCACTCCACTCCACTCCACACCACGCCACACCACAACCACACCACCACCACACCACACCACACACCACACCCCACCACACCCCACTACACCCCACCACACCCCACCACACACCACACCCATAACACTACACCCCACCACACACCCCACAACACCACATCACACCACACCACCCACTCCATTCCACTCCACACCACACCACACCATACCGCATCCCACACCCCACACACTACACCTCACACACACCACACCACACCACATCCACATCACACCACACCACTCCACTCCATTCCACGCCACACCACAACCACACCACACCACAACCACACCACAACCACACCACACCACACAACCCACCACACCCCATAACACTACACCCCACCACACACCCACCACACCACATCACACCACACCACTCCACTCCATACCACATCCACACACCACACCACACCAACCGCATCCCACACCCCACACACTACACCTCACCACACCACACCACACCACACCACACACCACTCCATTCCACACCACACCACACCCCACCACACCACACCACATCACACCACACCACACCACACCACTCCACTCCATTCTACTCGATATCACACCACACCACACACCACACCACACCATACCGCACCACACCACTCCACACCCACACACACACCCACTACACCCCCACCATACCACACCATACACACACACACCCCACCACACCACACTACACCCCACCACACCCCACCCCACCCTACCACAGCCCCCCACCACACCACACCCCAATACACTACACTACCCCTGGACGCCTATCAGTACAAATAGCATCCCCCCACCTTCTGGAAATTCCGTGCTAGGAATTCCCTCTTTTCTATCCCTCTCTTTGTTTCTGCCTTGTTCCCTTTTTTTCTCGTCACCAACTTCTCGTCTATTTTCTGTCTTCTGTGTCCATTCTCCTGCACCTTTTTTTCTTCTTTTCTAGAAAGACTTAGAAAGATTTTCTCTTTCATGCCGAAGTCGGATGTGCTGGGCCTGACTAGTCAGGCGTTTAAGGGCAGCGCAACGCATTTTCGCTCATATGAGGGAAAAACAATAGTTGCTGTCTGAAAGTTCGATGACGAAGAAGAAGAAGAAGAAGAAAGAAGAAGAAGAAGAAGAAGAGAGAAGAAGAAGAAGAAGAAGAAAGAAAGAAAAGAAGAAAGAAAGAAAGAAAAGAAGAAGAAGAAAGAAGAAGAAGAAGAAAGAAGAAAGAAAGAAGAAAAAGAAGAAGAAAGAAGAAGAAGAAGAAGAAGAAGAAGAAGAAGAAGAAGAAAGAAAGAAAGAAGATGCCTCTCTCGCTTCATACAACTCAGAACACACGCATAGACCTACTACTTCTACACAAATATGTGTCAGTGTTACGCTCTTACGCAAGAACTTCAGTATATTATGCAAAAGTGCAGGGGTTGCGGGTGCGTGTGTGTATGCAGGTCCAAACAAGCGCGCAGGCATGCGAGTCACTCTTGAGAAAGAGAGAGAGAGAGAGAGAAGAGAGAGAGAAGAGAGAGAGAGGGGGAGGGGAGAGAGGGGAGCAGACAGATGGGCACACAGACGGGCAGACAGAAAGGCAGACAGAAAGACAGACAGACAGACAACAGACGGACAAACAGACATGTAGGCAGTGCAGCACAGTACAGTGCATTACAGTACAGTTCACACTGCACGGCACTGCACTGCACTCCGCTACTCTACACTACACTACACTGCACTACACTACACTACACTACACTATACTACACCGTATTGCACTACACTACACTACTACACGACACTACACGACGCGACACTACACTACACTACACTACACTACACTACACTACACTACACCGAATTGCACTACTACACTACACTACACTACACACTACACTACACTACACTACACTACACTACACCAATTCACTACACTACAACTACACTACACTACCACTACACTCACACCACACCACACTACACTACACTACACCACACCACCACCACACCACACCACACTACACTACACTACACTACACTACACCACACTCACAACCTACACACAACTACACACACCAACACTACACACACCATACACTACACACACCAACACCACATCACACTACACTACACTACACTACACTACACTACACTACCACACACCACACTACACAACACATACACTACACTACACTACACTACACACACACAACCACACACACACTACACCTACACTCACACTACACTACACACACTAACACACCAACACCACACAACCACACTATCACACACCACCACCACACTAACACTACACTACACTACACCTACACCACACCAACACACCACCACACCACACACACTACACTACACTACACACACCTACACTACACACACCACACCACACTACATACACTACACTACACTACACTACACTACACACACACACACCAACACCACACCACACACCACACACTACACTACACACACCACACCACACACTACACTACACCACACCACACCACACTACACTACACTACACTACACTACACACACTACACACACCACACCACACACACTACACTACACTACACCACACCACACCACACCACACACACTACACTACAACACACACATATTACACACACTACCACACCACACCAACCACACTATACTACCCACACTACTACTACACACCACACACCTACTACACTACACCAACACACACACACACACTACACTACACTACACTACACCACACCACACCACACACACTACACTACCACTACCACACCACACCACACCACACTACACACACTACACCACACCATAATACACTACACTACACACACCACACACAACACACTATACTACACCCACCTACACTACACAACACACCACACCACACCACACACACTACACACACTACACACACACACAACACTACACTACACACCACACCACACACACCACACACAGCCCAACCACACGACTCACTCTACACTACACTACACCACACCACACCACACTACACTACACTACACCACACCACACTACACTACACTACACCACACCACACCACACCACACTACACTACACATACACCACACCACACCACATCACACTACACTACACCACACCACACACACACACTACACTACACTACACTACACCACACCACACCACATCACACTACACTACACTACACTACACTACACTACACTGCACTACACTGCCCTGCGCTCTCTGCGCTTCTCTGTGCTACTCTACACTACACTACAGTACACACACACACATCATCTATCTATCTATCTATCTATCTATCTATCTATCTATCTATCTATCTATCTATGCACACACACATGCACGCACGCACGCACGCACGCACACAGACACACAACCACAACTCTACTACCACCATCGCTTCCATGTCTACCACCACCACCACCACCACCACCTAACCCACCCACTCATTGGCATCCAGGAAGAAGCCATAATATATAACCTTCAGTACACCTGAAGAAGAAAAAGCTGACATGGTTCGGCCACGTCACCCGCCACAACACTCTGCCAAAAACAGTACTGCAAGGAACACTCGAAGGTGGCAGAAAGAGGGGAAGACAGAACAAGTCATGGATGGACAACATCAGAGAATGGACCAGGATGAATGACTCGGCACTACTGCGCAGAGCCGAGGACCGAGATGGATGGAGGAGGCTTACCACGGCATCGTATTTCGTGTCTCCCCCCACGACCTCCAAGGTCACGGGTCTGATGATGATGACACCTGTGGGATTCCAGAATTAATTTTTTTTAATTAAAAAAATATTTAATGATCGTAAAAAGCACGAGACTAATCGGTGTTTAAAAAACACAAAACACCAAACAAACAAGGCACATAGAATTGACACCTCCCCCCGCCCCCTCTGCCTTCTATTTCTCTCCCTCTCTTCTCTCCCTTTTCTCTCTCCCTCTCTTCTCTCCCTCTTCTGCATGTTACGTTCCGATCAATCAGTCCACAGATTATAGTCTGACGTGTGATTTAGGAGCGGAGGCGGCTGGGGGGTGGAGAGGGGCAGGGGGGTTTCGGGGGGAAGGGGGGGGGGGGGGGGCATTTTGTTGTTGATCGTCTGCATTTTCTTTCTTTCAAAATGAAATTTTTTAAAATATAAAAACAACGAGATGGAGGAAACGGCTGTGTTGTGTGTGTGTGTGTGTGTGTGTGTGTGTGTGTGGGGTGTGTGTGTGTGTGGTGTGTGTGTGTGTGTGTGTGTGGTGTGAGTGAGCCAGTGTATATCTGTGTGTTTTTTATCTGTCTGTCTGACTTTATCTCTCTGTCTGTGTCTGTCTGTCTGTGTGTGCGTTTATTTCCACATATTCACACATACAAACACGCACACACACACACACACACAAAACACACACGCTCGCACACACACACACACACACACACACACACACACACACACACACACACAACACACACAACACACACAAACCACACGCTCGCACACACACACACACACACACACACACACACATACACACACACACACACACACACAACACACACACACACGCTCGCACACACACACGCTCGCACACGCACACATACATAAATACACCTCTCTCTCTCTCTCTCTCTCTCTCTCT